>CAUYUJ010015220.1:107500-118240 GCA_963575745.1 Prorocentrum cordatum
GCCTGTACGCTTGAATGAAATACGCTACTTGCCCAGTCATGCCATTGCCATTATATCAACAGGAGGGCGTCGAACACGAAGCTTAGCAAACCTGTCGGCATGTTCGTTCCCCATTGCTAACCAGGCGGCCTGGGCAGGGGAAGAGACATCAAGGATCAAGGTGAGCCTTCACTTTGTGGAACCAGATGTTGTCGTAACAAATGTCGGCAGCTTTCGTGTGGATGCGAGCCCTGATGCCCGCATGCGGGCTCCAACTAGAGACAACGTGATAAGATGGAGCGACCCACAAACCAACCACCCACTGGCAATCGGCGTAAGAGACATACTTACCATTTGAGTCTGGTCAGGCACGCAGGAGAAAAGGAAGCAGAGCCAAATGTCCAGCACCAGCACACGTTGATGAGCACCTGGGTACGCACCGTAGGCGGCCACTCGCGCCCCGCCAAATGGCCCTACTGCTTCCGCGGAGAAGCCGCAGCGCAATGCTATCGGTCAACCGGAACCGTCACCAAACACAGGAGACGCGAGTAGAGCAGCAGCCTGGGGATCAACTCCGTAGCTGGATGTGGCAACAGCCGTTCTGGATCAGGCAGCACGGCAAAGTACCAGAGCGAATCAGAAAGGAAACTCGCTCGAACACGTTCGACGTGAGCTGTTAAGCCATAAGCTTGTCGATCAGACGGCGTGCCATCACAATCCCAGAGAAGGTAACGCACACCAGGTCGCTCGTCAGCATTGATCGATCCGCAGAAAGAACATGGGCTGGCTAAATGCACTGCCCCGGCGATGACAGATCTGAGTGCCACAACTTGAGGTCTTCCAAACGCAGGCGCAGACATTCCGATTATGGTGCGGGTCGCCCACAGAAGTGGAAAAGCACAGGGTGGTGAGGGGGTGTTTGCTACCATCCCCATACCTCCGCGTCCCCCGCCACCATAGTCTCGACATCACAGGGTGAAGTTGTAGAAGTATCCATGTGCAGACCCTGCGGGTTGATCCAAAGAACGGTGGATTGGACGCCCCACCCCAAACGCAAAAGCGTAGCCTCAGAAGACGACGCTGGGCCACGAATGCCATCCTAGCAGGTGCCTATAATGAACATTATAAATGGCCCAGTGAAGCGCCTCGTCCACGAGATGCTGCGGCACCAGAGAGCCCGAGCGACTAGCAAGCTAACACAACCTCGGTATGAGATTGAACCAGTAGATTTATGATGCTGTCCACGGCCAGGTCCATGTAAACACGGCGATGAAATCGCGAACACAGAGCGACGCCATAAGCAGAACGTGTTTGACTAATCTGCACGGTGTTAACCCCCATAACACCTGACCCATAAACTACTGCGGGCTGAAGGCCAGAGCGGACAACACGTCCACAACTAACCCTGGCCGTGCGTAGTCGAGCCGTCCGGCGTGCACGATACATAACTTGTTTAATGCCACGTGCCGCGATAGCCCGCATCGAGGCCGCAGCGTGAAGCCGATCCCCAACATCATAACGTACTGAATTCCGGGACGATTACGCCCTCGACCAACGCAGGGTCGGACATCAGCGAGGTCATTTTGGGCATGGAAGCTGAGAGCTGGGCAGAGGACAATAACAGGTTAAAGGTTCAGAAGCGACGAGGCGACAAGCGACGTCTGTTCCAGAAGAGACTTCGGCGCTCCAGCAAGCAAGCATTGAACATCACCAGCCACCAAGCCATAAAGCTAGTACTATTTAACGACAGATCTGCGTTTGGTGATCCATATCACGGAAAAACGTTGCTCAAACCAGGAGGTCTGCGACTGCGCATTCTGAAAATATTGCGCGTGCCGCCCGCACCACATCGCCAAGAATGCCCTGAACGGAAATGAAGCGGGGTCCGAGGTACAACTCGACCAAAAACCGAATTAGAACAGGATGGGCGCCCAGCTCAAGAGCCATGGGGACCGACCAATGGTGCATGACATTCTCGGAAGCCTGCTCTTTGTCCAATAGAACCGCCAGGCGCAACCAACCACGAGCGCGCACAATTTTCTCCATGAAAGACTGCTTCCAAACGCACGCCACACAGGAACGACCAAGCAAGCCATGCAAATATGGTCGCGACGTGTCTTTTGCAAATCGGGCGGCCACGGCACGCCAATACCGGCGCGTCATAATCCGAATGTCCGCGGCGAAACGTTCCTTACGTCGCGGCGCGGCCAGAGGCAATCTGCGCGCGCGCTTGGGCGAGACCGGGGCACGGAACCGCGAATTAACCCGCATGCAAGAAGAAGTGTCGAGGCGAGGGAGGCGGCCGCGGGGAGAGGGAGCCGGGCGCGAGGGCACTCTCACGCGACGGGGCGGCGGCAAGCGCGCGGGGGCGGCCAGGCTGAAGGGCAGCCCCTGGCAGCTGTCGCGGGGCGGCATCACGACGGGGCGATCGCCGCGAACTTTCTTCGACAGTAGAAGCAAAGCAGTGCTCGAAAGCTGCCGAGGAGGACGTCCAAGCAAAAGCATCAATCTCCACAGAGAGGTTCACCAACCCACCAAGAGCTGCATCGCATAACTGGCCGATGTGCCGAGGGTGCAGCCAATCGACGCCACTTGGCGTCCTCCTGCGACATCTGCCCTCAATCCCGAGGATCTCTCAGGGGCCCGCACCCCACATTGCCCAATCTTCCGGGGCGCGCAGCGTGGCCCCCGGGGCTCCCCGGCGTGCCCCCTGGGGCCCCACAGGCGCCTTCCCGCACGACTCGCATCGGGCCCACGAAGGCCCCAAGACGGGCCCCGAGTGGTCCACGAGGGGGCCGAATCGCCCGTCAATCGGTCCAAGTCGCGCGGGATGGCCCCCAGCCGGGTCCAAGCGCCCAAGACGCCCCACGAGGCCTCCAGGAGGCCTCCCACGAGGGCCCCGGGAGGCAACAATCACTGGCTGTCCTTAGGTTTTCGTAGTTTGGCGGTATCGCCTTTTCGGCTCCCGACGCTCCAAGACAGCCTCAGAGGACCCCAAAATCGCCAAAAGACGGCCCACGAGGCCTCCAAAAGGGCCCCAAGATCGCTCCAGAGGGCCCGATGACGGCCCAAGAGGCCTCCAAAACGGCCCAAGAGGCCCCCAAGATGCCCCCAAGAGGGGGGCCCAGTCGGGGGACCCGAACGAACATTTCGAGCCCTCGGCCCCGAGAGACCCCCAGGAGGCCCCAAGAAGCACCCAAGAGGCCCATAAGAGGTTGCAAGAGGCCGCCAAGAGGTCGCCACGAAGCCCCCAAGAGGCCCAACTGAGGCCCCAAGAGGCCCCAAAACAGCCCCCCAGAGACTTCAAAACTGCCTCCAGGAGGCCCCGGAGAGGCCTCCCACGAGATCCGAACAAACATCAAAGAGGCCTCGCCCCCTGTTGGCTTGCCACAGGGGTGCCTGGCGTGCTGAGGTTCGGGAACTCTTGGTTCCTATAAACTCCTCCTGGGGCTTCGGCCCAGCGCGCCGACCATCCAGACGGCCGCGTGAGCCAACGAAAAATTGCCCAATCGCTTCCTAGAAAGCCAAAATGGCCTCCAAGCTCGCCCGAGATGGTCCAAGATGGCTTCCAAGATGGCCCAAGAGGGTCCAAGATGCCTCCAAGTCCGCCAAAGAAGCCGCCAAGACGGCATAAGTTGGGCCCAAGATGGCCTACGACGGCCCAAAGAGGCCCCCAAGAGGCCTCCAAGACGGCCCAAGAGGCTCCCAAGAAGGCCTCCAGGAAGGCGTGCAAAGGCAAACACCGATGATTTTCCAAAGAATGTTGACGGATTTGGGCGTTTGTTACATTTTGGCCTTCGGACGGCCCGAGACGGCCCAAGAGCCCCCCACGATCGCCCAAGATCGCCCAAGAGGCCTCCAAAATGTCCCCCGAACGGCCCAAGAGACCCCCAAGACGGCCTCAAGAGGGCCCCAAACCAGCCCACGAGGGCTCCAAGACACCCAAGATGGCCTCCAAGATGGCCCTGGAGCACCCCAAGAGGGCCCCAAGTCGGTTCAGAGAGGCCCCCTAAGACGGCTTCCGACGGCGCCAGACGGGCCAGGAACGCCCCAAGACGGCCAAAGAGGCACCCAAGAAGCCCCCAAAGGCCCCCAAGAGGCCCAAGGAGGCTTGCCTCCAAGAGGCCCCCAGTAAGCACCCAGGAGGCGCCAAGAGTGCCCCCAGAGGCTCCTAAAATTTCCCCTCCTTCTCGTCCCCCCATCCTCCTTCTCCTTCTCCGTCTCCTTCTCCTTCTCCTTCTCCTTCTCCTTCTCCTCCTCCTCCTCCTCCTCCTCATCATCATCAGCATCATCAGCATCAGCATCATCATCATCATCATCATCATCATCATCATCATCATCATCATCATCATCATCATCATCATCATCATCATCATCATCATCATCATCATCATCATCCTCATCCTCATCCTCATCATCATCAGCATCATCATCATCATCAGCATCATCATCATCATCATCATCATCATCATCATCATCATCATCATCATCATCATCATCATCCTTCTACAAATCTTCCCCGCCATCAACGACTGGGGGAACACATGGTCCGATAGCTTGGCAGAGCTCTGGCCACGACCACATGGGCGATTCAGAAAAGCAGGGGGTGGCGGTGATTCGCCGTGAGCGTCTTGGATACTGCTGAACAGTGTCATAGCGCAGACGTAGGAATCCCGACGCATAACTCTCTCGCGAACCTGGATGAGGCGCCCCAGACGCATGGCCAGATGGCGCCACAGCGGGGCATGACATCCACCGCAGTAAAACGGGCATGCCAACGAAGACATACATGAACCATCACGAATGAGACGTCCTGTCCGCAGCGGGACTGCCAGGAAGGGTCCGTTTGATGTAGAGACAGCAACTCCCCTGCAGCACGCTGTACCTATACATACATGAGCTAGTCTAGGTATGCTGTCTCGCCGAGCTCGGGATGAAAATCGCCATGCATTGTGGTGGCAGATTGCAGCCCTGAGGGATATCAACCGGAATGCTGGAAGGCTTCTGGATAGCCCTTTACCAGCCGCCGCCGAAAGCTGCAGCGGGCAGACTAAACCACGGGCTGATGCTCGGGATGGCGGGGAAGATTAGGAGAAGGAGGAGGAGGAGGAGGAGGAGGAGGAGGAGGAGGAGGAGGAGGAGGAGGAGGGGGGGGGGACGAGGAGGAGGGGACGTCTTGGGAGCCTCTGGGGGGCACTCTTGGCGCCTCTAAACTGCACAAGACAAAAGCAGGACGAACAGCAAAGAAAATAGCCAGAGGAGGCGTATCGCCCGATGCCGCACGTGGGCCTCCTTCTGGGCCGCGAAGACGCAATCCGCCAGATCAGCCCCGCTAGCGCGACGAAGATCACCCAGAGACATCTGTTAATCACCACCTACAGCGTAGGAGGGCTTGGAGGCCTTGAGGACGGCCGCCAGCTTCGACGAGAGATCACGTTTGGCCTCTGTAGCGTCAGAGCCCCCAAAGATACACCATACAAAAGAATGCCAAAAAAGGCAACTCCGAACCAAGACGTGGCTACGCACCGCTCAGGGGTGGGCACATCGTCCAAAGGAAAGGTATACTCACACAGTGCAGTTGACCACTTGCACAAGGCACCCACTCCTGACGATAAAACTACAGCCTGAGTGAGAGCAGGAGCATGCAGAGCAGATCGATAACCAGCCAGATCAGCCTGGTGATGAAAAAACATCCAGGGCCCCATGAGCACGATATATTTCCAAGGTGCACAAGGCAACATGACTCGTAGAACCAAGCAAGCTGGGCAACGAGTCCATGTGGCGGTTTCCCGTTGGTTCTGTTACTGGCCTCTTGGTCCACCCGGCTCCCCCTGGCACTGGGGGCAAGCAACCCCAGCAAGACCTCCCCCAATATCGCCTTCAAGCGTAACACCCGGCGAACGGACATATACCCGAGAATCCCTAACCTAATCAAGGAGGTCACGGTCCATCCGCACAAGCTTGCACAGGCCGTTGACCCTCAGAAAACCAATGCGTATCGACCGCGGCCCCGCCAAGAGCCTTCCAGGGGATGGGCTGGCATCCCCCGAATCGCGCGGCCCTGGCGATCGGACCCCAAGATGTCTCAGGAGACACCCTCGGACGCCCTGGCGCCGAGATGCCCTGACTTGAGGTGCTCTGGCCCGTTTCGCCTGCGACATCCTCGCACATTGGGTTGCAAGATGCGGTTCGCGATGCGCTTAGGCCCATTTCGCTTGATACATCTTCGGGACCCCTGGCTCCGAGATGCCCTGACTTGAGGTGCTCTGGCCCTTTTCGCATGAGATGCCCTCACGATTTTGCGTTCGAAGATGCGGTTCGCGAGGTGCTCAGGCCCGTTTCGATGGAGGCATCCTCGGAACCCCCTTCGAGATGGTTCTCGAGGTGCTCAGGTTCGTTTCGCCTGAGACATCCTCGGAACCCCAGGCTCCGAGATGCCCTGATGTGAGGCACTCTGGCCCGTCAGGCGACACGGGCCTGAGCACCTCAACAACCACATCTTGGAAATCAGAGTTGAGCGGCTGTCTCAGGCAAAACGGGCCAGAGCATCTCAAGTCAAGGCATCCCGGGCCAGAGCCTCTGCGAGCCATGGGGCGCACCGAGCTCTTTTGAAAGCAACACCTCCCTGGTACCGCCGTTGGGGTTGCCGGTGTCGCCTGGGGCTGCCCCTGGCGACCGAGGCACCCGGGCTCAGGTGCTCTTCCCCCCCCCTCCCGCCAGGCAAGGAAAGCCCTGGAGGGGTCCAGAACAACCCCAAAGCAAGCAAAAGTGACCAGCGAGGACCATGAAGCTCTGATAACACACACGCCCACCTCCTAAAACAAACAGGCAGTTCGAGGCATCCCCGCAAGTTGGGCGCGAACAATTGCAGACGAGGAGTGCCCCGAAAGCATTATCCTTCCTCCTCCTCCTCCTCCTCCTCCTCCTCCTCCTCCTCCTCCTCCTCCTCCTCCTCCTCCTCCACCTCCACCTCCACCTCCACCTCCACTTCCTCCTCCTCCTCCTCCTCCTTCTCCTCCTCCTCCCCTCTTCCTTTTCGTCTTTCTATTCGCACTCCTCCTCAGCAATTGCTCAGAATTGCGAGGATGTCTCATGCGGAACCGGCCAGACCACCTCGCACGAGGCATCTTTGTACCCAGAATTGCGAGGATGTCTCATGCGAATCTGGCCAGATCCCCTCGCGGGCGGCATCTCCAAGCCCAGAGTTGCGAGGATGTCTCAAGCGAAACGGGCGGGGCCACCTCAGGTCACGGCATCTCCGAACCCAGAATTTCCAGGATGTTTCCAGCGTGATGGGCCAGATCACCTCTCGCGTGACATCTAAGCGCCCAGGGTTGCGAGGATGTTTCAAGCGAAACGGGCCAGCTCAGCTTCAAGTTTGGCGAATGTCTCGACGCGCAGGACCTTCGGACGGCACTCGATCTTCGCAACACCCATGCCCCCCAGCACCGGCCGGGCAACCCGTGAGCACTCCACAACAAAACCTTTATGACGGCAACAATCGAGAACCTCCCAATCAGCAATGTAAACGGAAACCATTCGCCAAGAACGTTGCCGCTTAAGACGACGACTCCGCCTAGACTCGGGGGGGGGCGTAGTACACGGCAAGTCCTAAAAAGAAGCTTTAGGAGCAAAAACGCGTAGTGGTATAAGGGCCAGGGCAACAAAGGCCCCAGACTCGAGACTGCCCGTCCGACCCTCGCGGCCGCCTACCGTGCGAAGCGTCATGGGCAGTACGAGGAAGTCCCCGATGGGCAGGAGTTGGCCATAATGGCCTTCGACAGCCCCACGATTTGCCCTCCAAGCGTCCCAACCCATAGTGTCTGAATCAAACTCCTCATCTGAAGGATCCCAGCAATCGATGGGAACAGCACCGAACCAACGCTTACCACGAGAACCCTGGAGGGGCGTGAAGCCGGTTTTGATTGGGCGTTACTGAGTCTAGAGTGGGATTCCCTGCCTCCTGCCGACAACCCTGAGAAAGGCACCACTGCATGAGCGACATGGAGTAAGTTGAGGATGTTCCGGGGAATGGCCGACTTGAGGCAATCCACGACTTCCTGAGAGGAAGCGAGTTCGGCAGCAGCCTGAAAATCTGGGCCGAGCGCAGCCTCCTGTGCTTGCCAGTCCTGCAAGACCGACTCGAAGCGGCTGGGGGCGCGCGAGGAGAACCCCGTCGGCCAGGAGGCAAGTAAGCTGCTCCTGCAAGTCGCCGAGATGCCCCTCACGCTTCTCGGGCTTGCTCCAGCGAGTGCGGCTAGACACTTGCGCCCGACGCTGATCTGGAGTGAGCATGCCGTAAATCCCCTGCTTCCCCTTGGCGGTGTCGCGACGAAGACGTTCGAGCTCCTCGGAGACGGGCATCCGAGCAAAATAAGTTGTGTCGTTTTCGAGCGTAGCGCATTGGTGCCTGCAACAGCAGGTCCACGCTATGTAAGTCCTGCCGATAATCAGCGCTGCCAGAAATACTGACATCACCAAATTCATGCTTATGTGCGTGGCTTTCGAGATCAGCACCTCCGGTGGCCGTCACGCTGCTCGCGAGGACAATCACGCTCCCGCCGATCGCGCTGGTGACGACCACACCGATCACGTTCGAGCCGATCCAACTGCTGAGGGTCAAAACCGCCAGTGTGCTTCCGGCGCCCAGGAAAAGAAAGATCACAGCATTTGCAGCAAGCCCTAGGATTGGACACACAAACGCAACTGCGGGCGCATGCAAGCAAAGGTAGCGTTCATCAGCATGGCGCCCCATGGGAAGAGGCGGGGCCCTACGAGGGGCTGAATAGTTCAGCCGCGTGAGCAGGACCGAAAGCAGGTCGCCGGATGACTGAAGAGGCCCAGAGACACACAAATAAATAAGCACAAATCCCAGGACCCCCCATATTTCCCATACTTTCTGGGTCTTCGTCAAGCCCCCCGCTTCTCATTTTTTGATTTATTTTCCTGGGAACCGACGATCAATTGCGTCTGTGTGTTTTTTCTCCTCCCGAATGGCCAAAGCAAAAAACCCTCAAGCCTGCCCCACAGCAGCGACGAGGCTCCAAGCCTTGGGGCACCGGCCTGGAACTTGAGCCAACCGGGCTGCGGCACGGAGGGCGGGCGGGAGGGAGAAGGAAGGGCGACGGGTCCTCGTCGGACGCAGGCACGACCCTAGTGTGCCATGGCCGGTTGCTCTCTAAACCTCTTCGGCCGGGCGCGAGAGGAGGAGGCGTCCTCCCGGAGCCCACGGCGATGACGCAAGGAGGAGGAGGAGGAGGAGGAGGAGGAGGAGGAGGAGGAGGAGGAGGAGGAGGAGGGAGGAGGAAAGGAGGAGGAAAGGAGAAGGGAGGGACGAGGGAGGGAGGGAGGGAGGGAGGGAGGGAGGGAGGGGCAGAGCCCCCGACGCGACCCTCGGGGGAGGGAGGCGAGAGAGAGGAGAGAGGCGGGGGGAGGGAGGAGGAAAGGAGAAGGGAGGGAGGAAGGAGGAGGTGAGTGGAGGGGAGGGAGGGGAGGGAGGAAGGAGGAGGGGAGGGGAGGGAGGGAGGGAGGGAGGGGAGGGAGGAGGGAGGGAGGGGAGGGGAGGAAGGCAAGCTAGGTGCGCTCGCGTCATATCTGACGTCCTACCCCTCCCTCCCATCCCTTACCATGGCGCTGATTCTCTCTATCCGCGGACGCGCGTCGTAGCGGACCTGTGGCTCCGCGCGCGCGTGCGTAGTGGGTGGTGGTGCACGTGCGTGCGTGCGTGCGTGCGTGTGTGCGTGGTGGTGGTGGTGGTGGTGGTGGTGGTGGTGGTGGTGGTGGTGGTGGTGGTGGTGGTGGTGGTGGTGGTGGTGGTGGTGGTGGTGGTGGTGGTGGTGGTGGTGGTGGTGGTGGTGGTGGTGGTGGTGGTGGTGGTGGTGGTGGTGGTGGGTGGTGGTGGTGGTGGTGGTGGTGGTGGTGGTGGTGGTGGTGGTGGTGGTGGTGGTGGTGGCGGTGCGGCGCGGTGGTGGCGGGCGGATGGGCGCGCGAGAAAAAGGCCCGCGCTGGGGCGAGAACGCCATCCTGAACGACGGAGGCCAAACACCGATCCGAAAATGAGGCCCACGCTGCAGCGGGAGCACGATTCGGAACGATTCGGGAGCAGAAATGAGGCCGGCGCCTCAACGAGAGCAGCATTTTGGGAAAAAATGACGCCGGCGCCTCAGCGAGAGTCGTTTCCTGGGATTTCCCGGGCATCCTGTGTGTTAAAAAACAGTACGCGGAGGGTGCGCGGCCATCACCCGGACGCCATCAGGGGAAGAGGGAGAGTATTTTCATATTGAGTAATTGTGGAGGGGAGGGGAGGGAGGGAGGGGAGGGGAGGGGAGGGGAGGGAGGGAGGGAGGAGGGAGGAGGGGAGAGGGAGGGGAGGGGAGGGAGGGGTGGGGCAGAGCCCCCGAACGCGACCCTCGGGGCGGCTCCGCGGCCGCAGAGAGGGCGGCGCCCAGGCGCAGGGCCCGCGGCGCGCGCCCCCCCTCGCGCAGAGGGGGCCCGCGGTCGCCCAGGCGCCCCTCGCCGGGCCCGCCGTTGGGCTCGAGCCGGAGGCGGCGGCCACCACGACCACGACACCGACCACGGCACCGACGACGACGACGAGAGGCGACGACGAGAGGCGACGACGACGACGACGACGACGACGACGACGACGACGACGACGACGACGACGACGACGACGACGACGACGACGACGACGGCGACGACGACTACGACGACGACAGACGCGACGACGACGACGACGACGACGACGACGACAACGACGAC
>CAUYUJ010015220.1:123340-160840 GCA_963575745.1 Prorocentrum cordatum
CTGGGGGCCCGCGAGAGGGCGGACGGGAGGTTCCAAATCGATTTCGTCGCGGGGATCGCCGGCGGCACCAGGGCACGCGCGGGGCGGGGCGGCGTCTGGGCCCGTCGCGAAGAGGGGGGGCGCGGGGGACGGCGGGCGGAGAGCCGCCGAGCAGACGTGCGAAATACGGAGGAAGTGCCCAAGCTGGTCCTTCACCGGGCGGGGCCGCCCAGGAGCCCAGCCAAGCCCCCCAAGGTCTCCCGCGGCGAAGTAGGAACGCCGGCGAGACTCGGGATCCGCGCCCCCCGCGTCAAGGAGGCCCGCCGCCGCGTCGCCCACGTCGCTGGAATGACATTTGCGCCACTCAGTTCAGGCAGATCCTGCCCTCGCGCCACCTGGTGGGCAGCGCGGCAACAAGCTCCAAGATTGCGCGTGCGCGCAGTCTCATCTGCCCCGCAGGATCTGATGGACGCAGCGGAAATCGAAGATGAACTACACGTCGTTCGTCTCTAATCGTGCTCTTTTCTAATTGTGTTCGTTTTTGATTGTTCCTGGCCCCCCAGTGGCCAGGAAGAGGCCCAGAATGGAACAATTAGAAATGAAAGGATCTTGGCCCCCCCAAAAAGAAATCTGATAACCTTCGAAGAATTAGACATGAACAATGTGTAGATCTCAGCCCGAGGCGGGGCACTGCTGGAATCGCAGGGGAACGGGGCCATCGAGAAGAGGCCAGAGGCAGGCCTCCATCGGCGCAGCGAACCCGGCCGCGCCCCCCGATCTGCGGCGGGCACCCGGGAAGAAGGGGCATCCCGCGGGCCAGCGCGCGCGGGCCCACGTGCCGAAGCAATCGGCGGTGACCCCGCTGTCGGACAGGTCGTTGCTAGGAAGCAACTAATGGGAGGTCTTCGTCGGAAGGATTAAGGGGAGTTAAGCCCTGTTTGGGGGCTGCTACGCCAGAGTGGGCTTCGGAGTAAGCGGGACTGAGCCGGATTAAGCGGGATTTAAAAGGATTAAGCGGGCTCAAGCGGGATTGAGCCAGATCAAGCCGGACTTCGGACCAGGGCAAATTCAGAATTTGACCTCCCAGGAGTTGCATCCGAACCTTTGGACATGAAAGCAGAGCCCCGCCCGGCACCGCCTAAGGCGCGGCCCCGAGGGCGTCCGCGAGGTCGAGGAGCACGACCGCAGAACGAAACACCCAGAAGTGAGCCAGAAGAGCCCCCTCGGACCTCCAGGAAGATCCCGCGCAGCGCGATCGACGTCGAGGGAGTCAGCGACGGCGCTTCGATTGGCGGCGACGTCGTCGCAATGACAGCCTACCTGCTCAGGCGGGAGGGGAGGTCGCATCGCTGCTTTGGTCCAGTCACTGTTGGGGTCTCGAACGCGGAGGTGAAATTTGGGGAGGATTTGATGAGAGGTAGTCGCCAATGACAACTCGACCGTGTACGACAGGCGGTCCGAGGGAAATAACGGGCCATCACGTAGTCCATCTGCTTGGGTGGCCGTCTCTGACCAGGGTCGGACGCGGGCGCGGGGGCCGCGCTGGCACCAATGTTATGCAATGCCGGCCCAAAGCCCCAAATCGCACATCATAACGCGCAGCTCTTGCCCTTCCACGCGAGACGATCAAGGTGGCGGGGCTCGCGAGGAGAACGGGTATTCGGATCAATGTAGAAGAAGTTACAAACGGAATCGGAGATCAAACCTAAATCAGCATTGGCGCCAATCCGATAGCCACCCTGGTATCATGAGGGACTGGCGCGCAAATCTCGCTGAGGCACGCCATCAGCGATTTCCTATTCTCTGACGGGCGGAGGTGGGCCGGCCACGCCAGGACACGACCCACTGAATAATGACTGCAAACAGCGCCAACGTAGCGGGAGCTCTTCTCCACACCACCTTCCGGTCACAAACCTAGTAGACAATGGTCGCATTCTGCCTGCCCCTGTGACTTAAGGGAGGCGGCGATAATAGCACGGCGAACATCGATATGCTCTGGATGCTTGGCGCTGCGCAGCGCACAACAAAATTGCAAAGCAACACGCCACATGGGAACTATTTCTCGAGGTGTCTCACGAACTGCGGCAAACCCTTGAGAGACACAACTCTTACATTCCACCTAACAATACAAGAATCGCCCAGCATTCGCCTCTGCCGCCATCTCGTCACTGCCTGAGAAATTCCTCCCCGGGCCCCCCCCCGCTGCCTGGATCTCCGGCAGGTGAGTGTTCAGGCTGAGGTCCAAGCTGATGTGCTCGAGCCAAGCGCCCGCGGCGGCGGGAATCTTAAACTCGCTGGTCAGCTTGTCGCAATCGCGGAATGTGATGCGGTCAGCCATGTGAGAAGTTCCTGGGAGGTGCGTCGGGAGGAAGATCACCTCGCCGCGGTCACTCTTGAGTCGTAGTTCGGGTGCTGGGGGAAATGGGTCGCCAGGAAAGGCGCGAGCATGACAATGGCCATCACCTGAGACTTAGACACTCCGATATCCCAACCAAGCTTGTCAATGTTATGCCACACCGGATGACGATGACGAGCTTTCAGGGTGCCCCCGTTGAGCCTCCTATCCTTCTTCTGGAGACGGTTCCACACTTCTTCCGAAGTTGAGAAATATATCTTGGTACGCTCGCAGTAAGCTTCCCGACGGGAGCACTTTCTCATAGGGGATGTGATATGCCTCCAAGTCGCGTCTTGATCTGGGCCACCAGCAACCGTCCAGACTCCTCTCTAAAACCTCCTACAGCAATAAACCTCCTGTTCCCCACTGTAACGAAAGCTGCCGTCGTTGCTGAGAAGGGCCGCCGCCAGTGTAGCCGACGATACGGGTGAGACACCTGAAGCTGAGTTAGCGCCACCGCCACGAGGGACACTGTTGTTTTCCAAAGCCTCAAGCCTCCTTTCGAATGCGGCGCCATGGGTCTCCACCGAGTGAAGCGACGAGTTGACCGTTTTCAATTCATCCTGGCGGCCCGGAATATTATCCTCCTGGCCTTTTAGCGGGATGTGTCAACATACCGCCCAATGGCGCGAAAGAGCATGGCCTGACCAGCATCGAAGCCTTCTTCCTGGGCATGGCGTTGGGCAGAGGCAGCAGCATCAAAGGGAAGCCGCCCGTACGCTGGCACGCTGGCGACGGGCACCTGGTAGGCTATGCCCTTCATCGGCGAAGAGGTCAGCACCCATCGGATCTTCACTTCTGGGCGCGGCTTGAAGTAAACCACCCACGGTCGCACCTGAAGTAACCCACCCCCAGCAGCCATCACTTGGGAGCGATTACTCGCAAAATGAAGGTAAAGGGTGAAAGCGGACAGTGCAAACAGTGGAGGGAAATGGGGCACAGGTCTCTAACCCATGGGAACAGTCACCTGAACCAAAATTGGAAAATCGAGGATGAGGACGATAGGGAGGAGGAGGAGGAGGAGGAGGAGGAGGAGGAGGTGGAGGAGGAGGAGGAGGTGGAGGAGAAGAAGGAGGAGGAGGAGGAGAGGAGGGAGGGAAGGAGGAACGGAGGCGGAGGAGGAGGGAGGAGGAGGGAAGGGGAGGAGGAGGGAAGGAGGCGCAGGAGGGAGGAGGGGGGAGGAGGAGGGAGGGGGGGAACGAAGGAAGCGGAGGCGGAGGATGGAGGGAGGGAGGGAGGGAGGATCCCCCGTCCCTCGCTCCTTCTGCCCGCTCCGAAACGCCAAAGGGGCGGGCGGGACGGCGGCGAGGTCCGATCGCCGAGCCCGCGGGGGGGGCGCGGCCTCGGCGATCTCCAGCCAGGGGCAAGCACCTCGGCTGCCGCGGCAGCCTCCTCCTCGTGGTCCGCCTCCTCCTCCTCCTCCTCCTCCTCCTCCTCCTCCTCCTCCTCCTCCTCCTCCTCCTTCCTCCTCCTCCTCCTCCTCCTCCTCCTCCTCCTCCTCCTCCTCCTCCTCCTCCTCCTCCACTCCTTTGCCTTACAAATAACTCCCTCCTGTCGCATCCCGAGGCCTGCTTTTAGAGCGGGCTGGGCGTTTCGCCTGAGACCTCCTCACCACAAAGGACCCTGAAGCTTAAACATTGGTAACAGCTTTAGAAATGGAGGGCGGATCGTTTTCAAAATGTGGCTCTCGCCTCAGCGCCGTGCACATTTCCTACATAGCAAGAGATTCACATATTGAGGGCGGGCAGTTTTCGACATATGGCTCTCGCCTTAGCGCGGCATACATCCGTTGTTTAATCGCGAAGGCTTCACATATTGAGGGCGGGTCGTCTTCAAAATGTGCTCTCGCCTTAGCGCGGCGCACATCCGTTTGAAAAAGCAAGAGTTTGACATATTGAGGACGGGCCGTTTTCAAAATGTGGCTCTCGCCTTAGCGCCTCGCACGCTCGATAAAAAATGCATGAGCTTTACATATTGAGGGCGGGTCGTTTTCAAAATGTGGCTTTCGCCTTAGAGCTGCGCACAATCGTAACTGCAAGAGCTTCACGGGATTACATAACCAACCTGTCAGAAATGGCGTGTTGGAAGAATTCAGGACAATGAGGGTGCAACAGCAGTGATGTTGGTTCGCGGTGTTGAAGTCCCAGGAATGGCGTTCTGGCAGGATTCCGGATCGTCAAGACGCAGCAGTTAGGTTCATTCGTGGCGTTGGAATCCCGAGAACAATGTTTTGGCATGCTTCAGGGTCTTCATTCGGTTGTCTTCCAACGAGGCAGCTCCCTCAGTGGAAATGAAAAACTGTAGGGGCCTATGAAGAGCAAGCTTGGAGGAATGGTTGATTCAAACATCGTGTATGACCTTGGGTTTACACAGGACCTCCTCCTCCTTCTCCTGCTCCTCCTCCTCTTCCTTCTCCTCCTCCTCCTTTCGAGAGGAGTCGAAGGAGGAGGAGGAGGAGGAGGAGAAGGAAAAGGAGGAGGAGGAGGTTAAAGAAGGAGGAGGAGGACGACGACGACGACGAGGTGGAGCTTGGCGAAAAGAGGAAGACGAGGAGAAGCAGGAAGAGGAGGAGGAGGAGGGGGAGGAGGAGAAGGGAGAGGCGAGGGGGGAGGATGGAGGAGGAGGTGGAGGAGGAACAGGAGAAGGAGCAGGAGGAAGGGCGGAGGAGGACGAGAAAGAGGAGGAGGAGGAGGAAGACGAGGAGAACGACGAGCTCCTCCTGCACCCCCCCTCCTCCTCTGCCACAGAGGACGAATCGCTAGATGATCGGGTCGGATCGGAGCTTGCATCGGATCGGGCCGGCAAGGGATCAAAACCGAATCGGAACGGCCGCGCCAGGATACACAGCTTATCTCTCCTCCACGAGAAGACGAACACTCTCGCAGGCAGCAGTCCTGGTAGAGCCTCTAAACTCGCTGGATATACTAGAGGCCGCGGCCACACTGGTAAGATGCAGTGGGCGGGCCGGAGACTAGAATAGAGAGAAGCTTGTCCTGCGAGCGTGGCCGAAAACTCTGGGCCAGCCAAAGCAGAATCCAGCCAGCCAAGACGGAGAGAAGAGGGAAGGAAAGGAGGACACAGCGAGAGTGATAGTGAAAACAACTAAACCAGTCCACAAACATACAACCAGCACGCGCGTGCGTAGACCACTCACCCCAAGCAACGCCGGAGGCGGTATTCTGCACACGAGTCTAGAGCTGACCTGTCAAAGTAGGGCTGCCCACCAACATAGAAGGGCCGAGCCACAAGTGCCACGGGTGCCAGTGCAGTGCTGGAGGACGAGGAGGGAAAGAGAAGGAACGAAGGAGCACGGCAAACGAGTGAGGCTACCCTTCGCTCAAAACCAATCATGGGAACACGATTATAGTTTTTCACAGGTGCTGTCTCTCAGGTGCATGCTTGGGATGCTTTGGGAACAACATGGCTCAAAGACGGCTCCAGGTAGCTCAAAATGGCCTCCAAGATGGCGCAATATAACCTCACGCGGCTCAGGATGGCATACACGATGACCCGAAGAAACCAAAGACCCCGAATACGGCTCTCCAAGCGGCCACGGGGCTTCCCTAGGAGACCCCAAGAGGCCAACATCCTTCAACGACCTACGGAAAATCAAGAATGACTGCCTTCTCACTGGTTCGCCTCCAATGAGCTTCGGAGGACTCGAGATGGCTCCAAAATGGCCCAAGAGAGCCGCAAAGGGGGATCATGAAGGTTCCAAGACTGCCCCAAGAGTGCCCCGAGGGAACCTCAAGAGGGCCCAAAGACCAAGAGGTCCCCAAGAGCGCCCCCTGAACCACACGAGGATCCACCGCCTGCGCCGCCCACAGGACCCCTTGGGCAGAGCTGCGGCATGGCTGACCCAACCAAACCGGCGCCACCTTGGGCCGACCCACTGAACCTCAACGCTGGACTTGAGTCGGGCGTGTCCCTCTACAGGGGGAATAGAAAAAATGGAGAAAACAAAAAAAAAAAAAAAAAAAAAAAACGGGGACGTTTTTTTGTTTCCCGATGTGTTGTATTTTTTGTGCAATTTTGAAAAAATATTTTTCGTCCCAAATCCGCCTGTAGGGGGACAGGCCCGACCTAACGCTGGACAGGAGAGCGTGTTTGATTCCCTGGCGATGACGGGCGTGACCCGGGAAGAGGAGGGGCTGGGAGGGCGCCGGTCACGTCACGACTCGCGGCGGTGCCGCCCGGGAATGCTTAGGCATGGTGAATTCCCATACGGCGCCAGCGCAAATCGCGGCGTGACCAAGGGGGGGAGGGGGGGGAGGGGCGGGGCTGCTCACGGGCGTGATCGCGAATGATAGAAACTGGACCCCAGGAAAAAGCGGCACGAGGAGAAGGAGGAGCAGGAGGAAGAGGAATGACGGGCAAGTCGTTGCTGTCCAGCCCGAGAAGAAGAGACACGGAAGGAGGAGGAGGAGGAGGAGGAGGAGGAGGAGGAGGAGGAGGAGGAGGAGGAGGAGGAGGAGGAGCCCGCGTGCATCAGCAAGTTCTGCAGCTCGATTGCAACTGCGAGCCGAAGCGGTTCTCGGCGGCGCGGTGCGCCCTCCAGCGGACTTCGTAGTCGGTCACGGTCGGGGCGCGGCGGCTGCTGCAGCTGCGCACGTGGAGGAGGAGGAGGAGGAGGAGGAGGAGGAGGAGGAGAAGGAGGAGGAGGAGGAGGAGGAGAAGGAGGGGGGGGGGGGAGGAGGGGGGGGGGAGAGGCGGGAGCAGGAGCGACCGTACCTTCCGTCAGTCCCTCAGGCGTCTATGGTCTCAAGGCATGCAGCGCAGTGGTCAGGCACTCTGCGCCTGCTTTGTATTTAAGCGCGGCGCCAGGCGCGGCGTGGCTGCAAGCACGTAGCTTGTTGTAAAAGTGAAATGAAAGGGCGGTCCGCCGTATGGACTCGCCATGTGAGTGCTCAGGGATGTCGTGCTGCCCAGTCGCCCCTAGGCCGACGCGGGCGAGGGGGTCGGGCGAGAGGAAGGCACGGGGCAGGGCAAGGAAGTGCAGGAAACGGGGGCAGACGAAGTAATGGCCCAGACGGTCTGGGCAGCCGCTGCATCCTAGCAAACAACTCATGCGTGGGCCGAATGGGAAGCGGTGGCTTGTCCACCATGCTCCTGCCAGCGTCTTGTAAGCTGCCCAGCGGATCGCGGAGGCTTTCTTGGATAGCACTGTTGCAAGCGAGTGCCAGCGCTCGTTGAGATTCGCTGGAATCTGCACTGTGGGCATCGCTGCGCGCAGGCGGCGGGCCAGGGTTTCGGCGAACTTGTCGGGGAAGAGGGGGGCGTGGGGGACCGAGGTGAGCGCCCGCTGAACCCTGGCCCTCCGTTGCTCCTGAGCGGCAGAGATCAGTTCGGCTTCTGCTGCTCGCTTAGCTTGCTGCCAAATGGGCAGCGGGACTTTATATGGTGGCTTCACTCCGCCCAGCGCGCGCCAGCACTCTACCATTCCGTAGCTCTTCCAAAAGACAGGAGAGACAGTGGCCCGAATTTGGGCCTGGGCCAGGTCCGCGAGGGAAAGTTCTGGATTCAGCTGGTCGCGTGCACGCTGAATCGCGGGGGCCTAACTGTCGCCGCCCGCCAGGCTGAGGCTAGCGACAGCGCGATTAGAGCCGAGGGGGGGGGGGGGGTCGAGCGCGACCACGAGCGAGTGCCGAGGAGGTCGACGAGGCGCCAGGAGTTGGGAGGTGCTCGCAGGATCCTGTGCAACGCGCCACGCTCGTGTCGAAGGAACGTGGTTGGGAGCGGAAAATACTGGGTGATATACGAAAGAACGGTTATAACACATGTGTTATAAAGCTTGATTTGCAACTGCTGGACCTGGGGCGCTGGCGGCCAGCTGTGCAACGCGCAGCCAATATTTGTCGAATGCTGCTTTCCATTGGAGATCTAGTGTAACGTCGGGGCCTGTGAGGACCCCATAGGTAGCGCGCGTATCCTGCTATCTGTGCACGCTCCCATTCGGGGGTGAGAAACTCGAGAAGCCTCTGAGTGAGCTTCTGAACATCGGGCGTCAGGGGTGCCCATAGGGGCACAATCGCTGTCTTCTGGATCTGAAGCTCGAGTCCTGCGAGGTCACCGATGGCCCGAAAAGGGGGGGGGGGTCCCGGGGCGAGCGAGGAAAGCCCCAGATCGTCTGCGCAGGCTCCGAGCTTGTTGGGTCCAGGGAGGGTTCTGAAAATGCTGACTAAATGACGGATAGGGGCGTCAAATGCGAGTGCCCACATTGAACCTGACAGGGGACATCCCTGGAGAACGCCAGAACCGATTTCAAACATGCACTGTAGCTGGCCGCCAATTCGGGCCCACGCACCAGGAGCGTCGTAAAGGACCAGAATTACATTGAGGCAGCCTGGGGAACTCCATGAGCCACGAGGGCTGCAAATAGAAATGCCCATCCTAAGGATGGGAATGCAGCTGCGATGTCAAAGCTGATTAGGATCGGGAGGTCATCAGAGGCCTCTGGAGAGTGACCCACACTGCGTGCTTCAGAATCTAGCGTTAGTATGTGCTGTCCGAAATTTCTGCCTTTCGCGAAGCCTTGCTGCGTGTTCTCTCTGCGCTCGCAAACCATATCAACCATACCTACGTTGACGACGTGCGCGATCAGCTTGGCATCGCAGCTCTTTAGGGGGAGTGGGCGCGTGGCCCCTGGAAAGCGAAACGCTGCAAATTGATCCTGTGGGTCATCGCCTCTGGGGGAAAAACGAAGATCGAGTCGTTGAAACGATGCGGGGCGAGGCCTGTTTCGAACATGTGCATCATCAGCTCATGCAAGATCTGGGAGGAGCCTGGACGAGTGGCCAATGCTGCATAGGGCACCTGATCGGGCCCTGGTGCTGTGTGACGAACCTTGCGGAGAGCTCGCCTGAAGTCCTCCAGAGCAGGGACCCTGAGGTCCGCGCAGTCGAAGCTGGGGAGGTGCTTTTCGAGGCACTGCTGGACCGCGTTGGGGCCCACGATCTTGGGCGCGAAGATGGGCTGTCAGAGCTTCTGAACACCTTCAAGAATCCCCTCTGGTGTTATGACTAGGGGGTAAGAGGTGGTGTCTGGGGCCTCTTTGGGAATCCTGCGTCCTGATAGTACGAGTCGACGGCGGAACGGGTTCCATGCCTGGGCGCGCCGGGTGAGCTGCATGGCGGCGCGTCTGCTGGCTCCCTGGTCGGCGAGTCCTTCGGCCCCGTCCTGCTGGCGCTTGGTGGCAATGGCGATGCGCCTCTCGTAGTCCGCGGTGACTGCAATGCCCACGGTCTTGATGAACTCGTCTCTGTTCGTGAGCTCGGGCCCGTCCTCGGTGATTTGTAAGTGGTAGCTGCCTGACTCCGTCGTGGCCATGAGTAATGCGGCTGTATCCTTGTCCTTCCTCCAAATCGCCCTGGCTATTGATCGCAATGTGGCGAGCCCCCCATGCTTGGCCCAGCGGCAGAGGTCTTGAAGCGAAGCGCACTGCTGGAGGTTGCGGGTGAGTCTGGATGCTTCCTTGATGATGAGCTTGTGCTGCTGCCACGCCGCCGTCGGGGTGAGGTTGGCCTTGGCGACGTGGTTCTTCAGCATGTCGAAGTGGCGCTGGTAGGAGGGCTCGCAGAAGATGGTGGGATCGATTGCCTGCTCGTCGACGCGCGATGCCGAGATGTTGCTGGGAGAGAGAGGTGAAGAATGGCATGACCACTGAGTCCTTGATCAGACAGAGCCGCACCGTCCTTGTGCATCTGCAGGTTGGCGTCTACATCGAAGAGGTCGATGCCTGTGAGCGAGACGAAGACGCGGTCGATGGCGGTCGCAGCCTGCGCGTTTGCCGAGAAGTGGGTGGGCAAGTCGTGCGCGATCTCAGCGAGCGTCGTGAAGAGCTGCCGCCATCGTGCTTGCTCGCGCTGGCATTGACCGTCCGGAGCCACGGGGCGCAAGCGCACCGCAGGGTCGCGGAAGTTGAAGGGCGGGGTTGCGCTCGTGTTGAAGTCGCCCATTGCAAGAAGAAGACGTTGTTGCGGTAGAGTCGCTGCCCAAAGTTCTAGTGGCCTGCCACGCCTCCTTGACTTTGCCCACGGCCGCCGCATTGAGGTCACAGTTGTGTGCAATCAGGAGCACCGCTTCGAAGCCTGTCAAATGGTTGGCGATGTGCAAGGGGGCTACGCGTCCATGTATAATCGGCTGTAGGGAAATAGACGTGGTCGGGCGCGTAGGGGTCGGGACCAGAAAGGCCAGCCCACCTTTTCCTCTGCAATGTTCGCCTGCCTCATTTTTGCAACCACTGTAATAGATCTGGTAAGCGCACGGCCACTTCGCGAGGTGAGATTGTAAGTCCAGCAGCGAACCATGGACTTCCTGATGCACAATGCTGGCCTGCCTGCGCATGAATGGGACGAGTTGACGTATCTTGGCCCACCTTTTTCTATCGCCATGGCATAACAGCCCGCGCGTGTTCCAGCAGATGTAGTGGCCTTTCGGGTCGGAAGAGGTTGTGCGAGCACGTGGGGCTGAGGTAGATGGAGATGAACGGCTTGGTGTGGCACTGGTTGTGTCAGCAGAATATGATGTCGTGGATGCGGTCGAGGATGCCGAAGTAGAATTCGAAGAACTGCCCGAGAAAGAAGAAGTGGGACTCTGCATGGCATCATGCTGGAGACAATCTTGTTCAGGAGGCACATAGACGCCCAGCAGCGACGAAGTGAACTCTGGAGGGCTCTCCAGTCCAACGGTAGCAACAGGGGTGCTCCAGTCCCTGTGAGAAGGAGGATCTGGTGCGGCATGTACATGATGCGATTCGCGAGGCAGAGGGGCGTGTCTAACATCCCGTGGATATTGTCTGCGATGCTGTGGACCTTGTCTGTGAAGCTGTGGAGTTTGTCTGTGAAGCTGGGGATCTTGTCTGTGATGCTGTGGATATTGTCTATGCAGCTGTGGACCTTGTCTGTGAAGCTGTGGATATTGTCTGCGAGGCTGTGAATCTTGTCTGCGAGGCTGAGGATCGCGTCTGACATGCGGAAGGTCTTGTTCAGCTGCGCGTGGACCTTGACTATGTGCAGGTAGGGGTCGGACATGGCGTAGAGGATGTGATCGTTGGCCCAGATGCTTGTCATTCCCAGGCGGGCGAGCGTGGTCTGCGCCAGAGGTGGTCGCGCGCCACGGCGACCACCGCTTGTTAAATCCCTTGCGTGGTGTCCTCGGCCTTGTAGAGGGCGGCGAACTCGGCAGCAATGGTGGCCTTGTTGATGGGAACCTTGGCCAGCGCATCTTGATTCCAACGAGTGACCGCTGCTGCGCCCATGCTAGTGAGCTCCAGTTTGGCGGCGGGGAAGGTGTCGCAGAAGGTGCGCCCTTAATCGCGACGCGCACGCCAATTGGGGTAGTGCTGCTGGCATAGGGCAAGTAGCTTCTTAGATTGAGTCTCCAATCGGACGCGGCGGAGGTTCTTGTCTGGGTTGACATAAAGCGGGACATACTGACCTTGATTGATGACGCAGTCTGGCAGGGTCTGATAGCGAATCTTGCGTAGCCTCCTCGTCCTGGCAGTTGAAGCGCCTTTGCCAATGCCATGGCGCAGGGAATGGCCACCTTACGTCCTCCCAGCATTTGTAGCACAAAGCGGCGGTTAGGACCTTCACCGTGTAGTTGATATTGCTGCGCGGCGACTTCGGCTGCGGCAATCCATTCCACGATGGCTGCGTGGACTGCTTCCCAGGAGACTGGTCAAGCGCCAGGGAGGATGAAAATGGTGGGGCCAGGCTCCATATCCCAATCGGATAACTTAGCCATGTCCAAGATGGGGGCGCCGGCGTCGGAAAGGCTGAGCTGCTGGTTGATGCGGTTGGTGGCGTCCCATACTTCCTTGTGTTGAGCTTATTGTCGAGCTTGGGCGCTTTTGATGGCCATGAGGTCTTGCTCTTGTCCGTCAAGTCTTCTGGTAGTGGCAGTTTCATGTCCCTGATGTGCAGCGAGGAACTGAGCTTGCGAGGCGCCAGTGGTGTTGCCGACGGCGTTGGTGATGTCTGTGGTCTGCGCTGCCATGAGAGTACGTTGTTCTTGCTGCACGTCGGCTCCAAGCTTGGAGTCTGGTCCAAAAGCACGCAGAGAGCCATCCACGGGTGTCGCTGTTCCTCCAAGTGGCGTAGGCGTTGCTGCAGGCACTTCCATGACTGTAGGTTGAGAGGCAGTGGCCTGGGAACTGGTTGCTGTGATACGAGAGTGTATTCGAGCTGCTTGAGCGGCGAGCCATTCTTGCTGAGGTAGGAGTGCGGGTGATTCCGACATTCGCTGGGCTGCCTTGCAAGCGCGCTGTTCCTGATCTGGGAATGTGGGGGCGTTCTCCCATTCTTCCAGTAGTGCCCGCTGCAAAGCTTCCTGCTCCTCTGCTGTGTGACATTGTGCTGAGCCCTGTTGATGTTGAGTTGGTCCTCGCGAGCGCCCACTGTAAGCTTTATGTGGAGCCCGCTGGTCTGAAGAAGAAGAGGGTGGACGTCGATCACGGTAGCGGCGGCGTCCTCTATCGCGGTCCCAATTTCGGTCTCGGTCTCTGCGATCACGTTCTCGGCGCCGGTCACGTCGATCACGATGACTGGCTTGACTTCTGCTTTTTGAGTCGCAGCGATCAGTGTCGGTGTCCATGCGGTAGCATTGAAGTGTGTGAATCCACGAATCGCCTGGCCGACGCCAAGAGAGAGCAGAGCCACGCCAACGATATGGAGGTGCAAGATGTGAATTAATTGCTTTCTGAACGAGTGCTTCGTTCTGAGGATATGAAGGGGCACCGCATGCAGGGCAGCCGTGGCGGGCCAGGGAAATGAAACTGAAGCTGAACGGCCAGCTGCCTTGGGAAATGGATTACTTGAGCCAACATGGCTTGAGCCAAAATGGCTACGGAGAGGCGGGAGCAGGCGGAGGAGGAGAAGAGGCAGGAGGAACCCGCGGCGAGGCCGGCAGAGCTGCCGACCGCCCAAGCCCCCGCGTGCTCCGGCCCGCCCCGAGGCGCCTCTCAGTGTGGCGGCCGAGATGCGTCGGATTCGCGCGTCGAAGCCCCGCTCCTTCCAGCGGCGGGGGTCGGCTGAACTTTCCCCCTTGCCGTGGTCCTGTTCCTCCTCATCCCGTGCCTCCTCCTTCTCCGTATCCTTATCCTCACGCCTCCTACTCCTCCTCCCCCTCCTCCTCCCCCTCCTCCTCCTCCTCCTCCTCCTCCTCCTCCTCCTCCTCCTCCTCTCCTCCTCCTCCTCCTCCTCCTCCTCCTCCTTCTCCTTCTCCTCCTCCTCCTCGTCAGCATGTCTGATGCGAATATTCCTCCTCCTCCTCCTCGTCCTCCCTCTCCTCAACATCATCATCAACAACATGTTCATCATCATGTTCGTCAGCACCATCATCATCCGCAGCAGCATCGCCATCACCATCACCATCATCATCATTAACCAGCAGCATCATCATCATCATCATCATCATCAGCATCATCATCAACATCATCTAAGCATCATCACCACCATTTCTTCTTCATCATCACCATCATGACCATCATCACTACCGTTACGCATCATCACCATCATCGTCCTCAGCGTCGTCGTCGTCATCATGATCATCATCAGGATCCTCCTCCTCATCATCATCATCAGCAGCAGCAGCAGCATCGTCCCATTTCTCCTCATGTCTCCTCCTGATGTCCGCACTGCGCATCCTCCTCCTCCTTCTCCTCCTGCTCCTCCTCATCCTCCTCCTTCTCATCCTCCTTCTTCTCATGCTTCTCCTGCTCTCCTCCCCCTAGCCTTGTTTGTAATCAAAACAATGCCTGCACCTAGGGGTTCTTACTTCTGTTCTAAGGAAGCGGCGCTGTGCGTCTGTGTGGCGGCTATCTGGTGGCCGTCACCGCCCCGTCGCCGCCTCGTCGCCGCCCATCGTCTGGGCACGTGCGTCGGTTTGGCGGCTATGTGGTCGCCGTCGCCGCTCCGTCGACGCCCCGTCGCCGCCCATCGTTTGGGCCTGTGCGTCGGTTTGGCGGCTATGTGGTCGCCGTCGCCGCCCCGTCGCCGCCTCGTCACCGCCCATCGTGTGAGCCTGTGCGTCGGTCTGGCGGCTATGTGGTGGCGTACGCTGCCCCGTCGCCGCCTCGTCGCCGCCCATCGTCTGGCCCTGTGCGTCAGTCTGGCGGTTGTGTAGTGGCCGTCGCCGCCCCGTCGCCGCCCCGTCGCCGCCCCGTCCCCGCCTCGTCGCCGCCCATCGTCTGTGCCTGTGCGTCGGTCTGGCGGCGGTGGTTGCCTTTGACGCCCCGTCGCCGCCTCGTCGCCGCCGTGCTTTGCAGTGCACTGCATTACTGCGTAACGCATTGCACAACATCGAACGCACAACACAGATTACACCACATATATTACCACGCCGAGTTATAGATATGAATATATACATGCATGTATGCATGCATACATACATATATATATACATACATACATACATACATACATACATACATACATACATACATACATACATGCCTATGCGTGCACACGTGTACCATCAAAGCTTGCATCACACATGTAATGCAACATATGTTGCGCCACGCATTCTGCACAAAAAAACGCCTACCAAACATTGCGCCATGTACGCTGGACAATATACCGTGTACCACAAATTTTGCGTCCCAGATAATGCACGACATAGATTGCACCACATACGTTGCACACTCCAAATTGCAATCCCTATAGATAAATATGCATACTGACATACAGACACAAAAATGCATACATTCATAAAGCACCAGCAACTGCACAACCCCGGTTACAACATATAGGTTGCACACATGATTGCACAACACGGGCTGCATCGCATATAATGCACACAAAAAGTTGCTCACCACAAATTGCAGAAACTTGGTTGCACCACATCAATTGCACAACATAACTTGCACCACAATAACTGCACCATACGATCGGTTGTTTAACGCCCCCTTCGCGAATTGCGAATTACGTACGAATCCGCCCCATCGTCCATGAACTCATATCATCCCAGCCAAACCCAGATCGCCTCTCCCCCCCGCACCTTCACCACCAACAAATATGCGAGCGAACTCGCTTATCAAAACTACTCAGTTGTCAAGAACCCTTTACAGAAAACACGATGAAGTGCACACGCGCGCGTCGTCACACGCGCATGCCAAAATGCGTCAAAAGCCCGACGTGTCGCAAGGACTTTAAGATCAACCGCCCCGAAGACATCTAACAACCAACTGATTCGCAACAGGAGTGTTGAAATAAACCCTGCTGCGCCCGCGTTCCTGATAGTTATTCAGAGCACCATTCGTGTTCTAGCATGTCAATCGCATGGTACCAACATGGTTTCCCGCACGCATGTCGGAATCACAAACAAGCCTTTGCGCGCGCGATGTCCAAATAATCCCTTGCAAAAAACGGGACGATGTGCACACGCGTGCGCCGTCGCTCGCGCATGCCGAAATCTTTCAAAACCAGCGCTTCCACAAAGATTTTAACATCGGTTGTCCCGAAAACATGTCAAACACATGGTTGTGCAACATAAGGTTTTGCGGTCTTGCGACTTATTAAGAATACCAGACAAGTGTTTCAACGTTCTCGTTCAACTCTGCCAAACGAGCCTCTCGCACCGGCTGAAATCCTTCGAACGCCCTTGCAAGCGTGCTCGGGGGGCATGAACCGTGTCAAACAACAGCATGCGCGCCACTCTCTCGCATCGTCCGCACGCGCCTGTAGAATGCCTTCCGAAACCTTCATCACCGACGCGAGGACGCCGTCATCGTCGCCGGCGTGATCACCATCGACGCCGTCACCGGCTGCGCCGTCGTCGTCGTTGTCATTATCGCCACCAGCATCGCTACTATCATCACCGCGTCTACCTTTGTCGACGTTGCGATGATACGGCGCCCGCCCAAGCCGCCGACTCGCACTGGAATGCCCGTTGGGATGTGCCCAACGGTCAGCGTCCCCGCGGCCACGTCGGTCGCGCCAAACTAGCTGTCAGCTGCGCGCGCGAACATGCGCGTACCCCGGCCGCGGCAATTCGCCAGCCAACGCCGCACAGTCATCGCAATCGCCGCCGCTTGGGTTTTGCAAACCAAGTTGCGGGCAGGTAGGTGGGATGATTGCGCGAGCAGCGGAGTTGACAACTTCAAGTTCGACAGGGTGAAATGCACACCATGGACTGCACAACATAGACTGCTAGAAACATGTCCTTTTCGGTATCAGCTCCCACTCTGCCAACAAATTGGTCGATCGGGGCCCGATCGGGGTGGTTCCACCTGGCCTGCCAAAAAAAATGAAGTCGATGCGTTTCGTTTCCTCATGGACATCACGTCGTCCATGTTGCAAAATGCGTGACAAGGGCGGGGCGGGGCGCACATCCCGCGCGAAAGGCCGAAATGTCGCTCTCGCTTCGGCACCGCGTTCATGCTTCTACAGAACAGGTTTCCCGCGTGGGCGCGGCGCACATTTTCCCGGCCGCAATTTCGTCGACGCGCGAGCGGGCGGAAACGTGGTCCCCGCCTCGGCGCCACGTCGATCTCGCCAGAAACTGGCGTTCCCGCCTCGACGCAGTGCAAGTCCTTCACTCGCCCATGTTGCGGGGGCCGAACGAGTGGGTTACTTGCCGCCCTCGCCCAAGCTCTGTGCGCATTTCGCATGAAAGTGGCGTCGCTGCGCGGGCGCGGCGCATGGTTCGTTAGCCGATTCGCATGAAAGCGATGGCAGCAGCGGGGCCGCGCGGATGGCCGAAATGCCGACTTCGCCCAAGCGCCGCGCAGCTTGCGAGTGAACGTGGCAGTGCAGATTGCGAGGCGGGCGCGCGCTCATGATTTGTTATGCTGAGGGAAGGCGTGTGGGTGTAGGCGGGGCCCTCTGGCTCGCTCGACCTGACAAACTTGCCTCCTCCTCCTCCTCCTCCTGATCCTCCTCCCCGTTTTCCTCCTCTTCACCATAACCACCACCGCCGTCACCACCACCACAACCATCAGCATCGCCGTCTTCGCTGGCATCATCCTACTCACCATCATCACCACGAGCACCGCCTGAATCATCCACATCACCATGATCAACGTCATCCCCACCATCACCATCATCAACAAGCATCACTATCAGCAACATACTCATAGCCTCATGTCCGGGTTAAAGCAAGCACACACTCCTCGACCTAGCCGGCCAATTGCCGACCTGAGCGGGCCCGCTTGCCTTCTACCCATCAGAAAATAATGCAGAGTAGCGGGGTCGCGGTCGCTATCGCCCATGCGCCGCGCAGAGTTCGCCCGAAAGTGGCACTCCCATTCTTGGGCGGGGCGCTCATGTCACAAAAACGGCGCCCATGCACCGGACCATGCCTGAAATCCGTTCAGGCCCCGCTCCAACGCGGTACGGTGCAGAGTTATTTCGGCTCCAAGGGTCCAAAAACTATGCACCGTACCATTCCTGGGTCGAGAATCGACGACGCCTCGGAAGACGCCAACGTGGCACGGTGCACACAAGTCTTCCGTGCAAATGTCTCGCTCGTCCTCCAGTCGTCCCCCTCCTTCTTCTCCTCCTCCTCCTCCTCCTCCTAGTCCTCCTCCTCCTCCTCGTCCTCCTCCTCCTCCTCCTGCTCCTCCTCCTCCTCCTCCACTTTTATTCATTCAAAATAACTCCTCCCTGTCGACCCCCGAGACGTATCGGAAGGGAGGGCCAGACGTTTCGCCTCAGACTTCCTCACCATGTTTGATCCCAAAGCTTGAATTCTGCAACAGCTTCACGGATGGAGGGCGGGTTGTTTTCAAAATGCGGTTCTCGCGCACATTCGTCTCACAAGCTTGCGAGAGCTTCACGGATAGAGGGCGGACGGTTTCGAAAGTGTGGCTCTCGCGTTAGCGCCGCGCACATTCGTTTTAAAGTTCGCAAATGCTTCACTGATGGAGGGCGGCTACTGTCGAAAATGTGGCTCTCGCCTTAGCACCGCGCACAATCGTCTTCAGAGATTACAGCCACTTCAAGAATGATTATGGTTGACGCCCCAGGAGTGGTGCTTGGCACGATGTAGGACTGTCAGGGCGCAGCAGTCGCGTTGCTTCGCTGAGTCGAAGTCCCAGGAAAAAGGCGGTCTGGCCCCATTCAGGTTTTTCAGGACGCAACAGTAACGTTGATTCGCGTCGTTACAGTCCCAAGAATAGTGTTGTGGCAAGGTTTTGGATTTCCAGGCGTCTGACTTCCGACGGGAACTTCCCTCAGTGAAAACAAATCTTTGTAGGTGCCTATGCAGAGAAAACTTGGAGGGAGCGCTTATTGCAACATCGTTGGTGGGCCCTGGGTTTACACTGGCCCTCCTCCACTCTCCTCCTCCTCCACCTCCCACCTCCTCCTCCTCCTGCTCCTCCTCCTCCTCCTCCTCCTCCTCCCCCTCCTCCTCTCGCCCGGCCTTCGGACGCGGAGCCGCGCGCGATAGGGCGCGAGAGGCCGCGCGTGTGGCTTTCGCCCGAGCGCGGCGCTGGTGGCGCTCCCGCCTGGGAATTCGCGTGCGCCGGTCTCGTCGGACGCGTGGCCGCGCGCGCGACCGTCTGCGGTGGCGCTCTCGCCGCAGGGCCACGCCGCAAGGCCTCCTGCGGGCCCCGCCCCTGCCCGTGCGCGGCGCAGACTGGAGGGACAGGACCCTGCGCCTGAAACATCCGTGTTTTTTTTTTTCGCCACCAGCGCAACGCAGCTGGGCACCAGTTGGCCTCCGAGCGCCGGCGAAGCCATGCTTACAAGCAGCTCGCGCGAAGACAACCACAAGCTTTCGGGGCTCCGCGCGGAGCTCTCCGACGCACGCTGGAGCCCCCCGGCGGCGCCTCCGGCACAGGCCCCAGAGATTGCTCTTTGGGGCTTCAATTTGGCATACTCCTCACGCATTTCGTGCCGCAGGGACCTTCACGGCGATCCGATGGCCCTTAAGATGGCTAAAGTGAGCTTCAATTCGGCACACTCCTCACGCACTTCGTGCCTCCTGGACTCCCAGGGGCTATCAGCTGTCCCCTCAGACGGTTCAGGGGAACATCGATTCGGCACACCGCTCACGCTGCTAGCTCCAACGAATGCCTGCGCCCCCAAGGGACACCGAGATGGCCCTGAGAAAGATTGCAACGACGGGCACCAATCCTCGTCAAAGCAGTAACTGCGATAAGTCTGTAGAACCGCCCCCCCAACAGTGGAAACGAATTATCTGTTCGACGCCCTTGTTGACGGACTGGGCCCCCGCCAACAGTGGGAAATAATGTTAACCGCGGCACCCGCCGCACAACAACGGCGACGACGACGAGATCAAAGAGGAGATTGTGAGCATCGCCTTCGGCGAAGAATGTGCCGATCAGTATTACAACCCTCGCACAAACGTGCTCAAAATTCCTTTGCCGTGGAGGGTTAGCCCAAGGATCAGTATTCCTTGGGGAAAAAAAAAACCTGATACTCTTCAGCGCGGCGAACACTAGTGGCAAAAGATCTCCGCCGCGACGACGACGACGGTTACAACTACACTCACGATTACAATCACGATTACAATCGTAATTACAACCAAGACCGCAATCACGACTCCGACCACAACCACTGATTTGCATTTCCATTATGACGAGAAGATGCTCACAAATCCGCTCGCGTGTAAGATATTCCAGAGTTGGTTATTCCCTGGGAGAAAGAACCCCCAACCTGATCCAGCCCGTCCAACAATAGAGGGAAATGAATCTCCGCCGCGACGACGACAACGAGGGGGGAGGAGGAGGAGGAGGAGGAGGAGGAAGAGGAGCAGCAGCAGCAGCAGGAGGAGGGGCGAGTTTGTGCTCCGCCGAGAGGTTATCCCGAGGATGAGGGCCAAAACCATAGACTTCTCGAGGCTACCCCGAGCACCCACTGATTGCAACATTTGCGTGCGTGCTTCCCTCTGGGGTCCCGTCGTGCCTCCCGCCCTGCGGGCTCCATACATGTTCAAAGGAGCCCAGGGACACACAAATAAATAGACGCAAATAACAAGATTCCCCATATGTTCCCATATTTTTTGTTTTTGTCTCCCCCCCCCACTTCCCAGATTTTCCCAGATCTTCCTGGGAATCCACGATTAATTGTGTATGTGTGTTTTCTCCCTTCCTGACAAATGGACAACGCCCGCGGAGACACCAGCAGCGAAGCCCGCTCAAGATTAGGCAAGAACTGCTGATGCTATTCGTCCCAGCTCTCTCGGGCCGGCCCCGTGTCGACCCTCACGAAGCATCCACAAAGTTGGCTTTCGGCCCACAACTCGGGCCTCCGGCGGCCGTTCGGGACAATTCTGGCATCCCCGGAACGCCCTCGACGAGGCGGAGATGATGGAAATCACCCCGGGCCCTGAAAGCCTCCGCAAACTTCTAGAGAACCCGAGCAACTTCGATCCTCGAGCCCCCAATCTGATCGTCCCGAGCCTTCACGTGATCGAACCCGGCGTTCGACACCAAGACGGTCCGCATGCCCAGCCTCCTCCGCGCGGGAGGCGCGCGGTCATCCCTGGGCTCCAGGCCGGGGGGAAGAGGTCTCCGGCTGCACGCAAGAAAAGCGGCCTGTGGTGCAGAGTTTCCGGGGGCCGCAACAGGCCAAGTCCAAGCAATCCAGGCGTGCCAGCTATATGCTGGCGGGGCCCCTGCGGGCCCGCACCACGGGTCACTCTGGCGAAGGGCCGCTCCTACGCGCAGCCGGAGATCTGGCGGCAGACCTGCGCTGGACAGCTGCCCCACGTCTCGAAACCCAGGGCGCCACAGGTCTGTCGAGGTTCCGAGGGCGCCCAGCCCAGCACCTGGGCATCCCTGGGCTCGAAGCCCAGGCCGCGGCACCACTGGGCAAACATGCGCCCGAGGTTTGTTTGGGGGTCCCAAAGCGGTGCGGCGACAGACCGTGCGGTGACATCGGAATCACAAATTACCTCGCCGAACAGTCCGTCGCCGCATGGGTTCGGGGGCAATGGAGACCCCTGGTTCCCCGAGACGTCTGCGGAGAACGACCCGAGCCGCAGAACCGTGCGGCCACCCCGAATCCCCGCTGACTCACCACACCGGCCCTCCTCGGAATGTTTGGTTTCCTGGCCACAACTCGGGTCTCCCGCGGCCGTTCGGGACGACCTGGGCACCCCCCGAAACGCTCTCAGCAAGGCGCTGCTGGAGCGCATCCCGAGGCAGGAAACCCCAGGAACCAACGAAAACGTCCGAAAACCCAGAACCCTCTCTCACTCGCCACAGGGCAAACACGCGAAGCTTCTCAAAAGCTCCACGACGCGGGATTGGGTTCCAGGAAGGGGTTGGCTTCGGCCGGGGTTCTTCACGACGAACTGCGCAAGCTGCGCCTATACATAAACAAACGCAAATTCTCGGACAACGTGCATTGGTTCACAGGGGGCCGCCTCGTCGCCACAAACCGCGCGAAGACGTGCATCGAGTCCTACAGCATCATGATCACCATGATCACCACCACCACCACAACCATCATCATCATCATCATCATCATCAGCAGCAGCAGCAGCATCAGCATCATCATCAGAATCATCATCATCATCATCATCATCATCATCATCATCATCAATATCACCATCATGGTCATCATCATCGTCATCACCAGCAGCAGCAACAGCCATCATCATCAGCATCAGCATCATCATCATCATCACCATCACCGCCTATAGCATCAACATCAACCTCATCAGCATCATCAGCAGCACCAGCATCATCATCACTGCCACCATCACCACCACCACCACCACCATAATCATCGTGATCATCATCATTATCGTCATCAGCAGCAGAATTGTCATCATCAGCATAATAATCGTCGTCAGAATCATGATCATTCACATCCTCATCATCATCATCATCATCAGGAGCCGCATCATCATCATTACCCCCATCACCACCAACCCCACCACCATAATGACCATCATCAACATCATAATGAAAATATGCATCCTCATCATCATCATCATCATCAGCTTCATCATGATGATAATCATCATCATCATCCTCATCATCATTACCATTACATCATCATCGCCATCATCATCATCAGCAGCAGCACCAGCAGCAGCATCATCATAATCAGCATCATCATCGTCGTCATCATCATCATGATCCGCATGATGACCACCCTGATCATCATGGTCACATTGATCATCATCATCATCGCCGTCACAATGATCATGGTCGTCGCCATCACCATCAGAAGCATCATCATAACTATCAGCATTACCACCACCACCACCACAGTCATCATATCAGAATCATCTTCGTCATCAGCATCAGCCTTAGCATCATCATCATCGTCGCCATCCTCATCGCTAAAATCATCATCACCATCATCACCGTCATCATGCTCATCATCTGAATCGCCATTCATCATCACCGCCACAATCAGAATCGTCATCATCATCAGCAGCATCATCGTCATCAGCATCGTCATCATCATCATACGCAGCATCATCACCAGCACAATCAGCATGATCATCATCGTCATTAGCATCAGGATACGCATCATCGTCGTAACCACCATCCTCATCAACATCGCCATCACCATCGTCATCAACCGTTGCCAGCCGCATTATTATCACATTATCACATACGCCAAATCCATCCTCATCATGATCGCCATCATCATGGGAAGGATGACACCCACCATCATCATCAGCATTATCATCCTAATCGCCAGCATTATCATTCTCATCGTCATCGTCATCGTCATCGTCTTCATCATCATCGGCACCATCATCACCAGAAATCAGCAGCCTCGCAAGCATCACCAGCATCATCATGATCGTCGTCATCATCTTCATCGACATCGTCATCGTGATTTTCATCATCATTATCATCGACATCGTCATAACCATCATTAGCGGCATCGTCGTCAGCATCATCACCATGGTCATCAATAGAGTGATCAGCATCATCGTAATCATGACCGTCATCCTCATCGACATCATCATCGTCGTCATCGTCATCGTCATGATCATCATCACCAACCTGATCAGCATCGTCATCATTTCCACCATCATCATCAGACCCAGACTTATCCTCATCATCATTAGCAGCAGCATCATCAGCCTCACTAGCACCATCACCACTACCTCCACCATCATCTTCAGCACCATCATCAGCGGCACCACCATCATCACAACCATCATCACCAACACCACCTTCATCAACATCATCATCAATAATATCATCATCAGTGTCGCCATCATGATCAACATCATCACCGTTGCATCATCATAAACATTACCATCGTCAGCCTCATCATCAGCAAAATCATCAGCTCTACCACCTCAGCATCATCATCATCAACATCATCATCATCGACGTCACAACGACCATCGTCGTCGCCACCGTGACCGGAAGCATCATCATAGCTATCATCATTACCACCACCACCGCCATCATCATATCATCAGCATTGTTATCATCAGCATCATCACCACCAGCTCAGCATCATCATGATCGTCGTCATCGTCTTCGTTATTACCATCACCATCCTCATCATCATCTGAATCGTAATCATTGTCATAATCAGGGTCGTCATCATCCTCAGCAGCAGCATCGTCATCACCATCGTCGTCATCATCATCATACGCAGCATCATCATCGTGAGCAGCATCGTCATTATCATCAGCCTTCGCAGCAATGTCATAATCACAATCCTTACCAACATCACCATCACCATCGTCATCAAACGTTGTCAGCAGAATCGTCATCACCTGCGTCAAATCCATCATCATCATCATCATCATCATCAGCATCATCATCATCGAAAGAATGGTCACCACCACCATCATCATCATCATCATCATCATCATCATCATCCTAATCTCCAGCATTATCATGTTCACAGTCATCGTCATCGTCATCGTCTTCATAATCATCGGCACCATCATCATCATCATCATACAGCCTCGTCAGCATCACCAGCATCATCATCGTCATCATCATCATCGTCATCGACATCGTCATCACGATTTTCGTCATCAGTATCATCACCATCGTCATAATCATCAGTAGCAGCATCGTCGCCAGCATCATCATGCCCATCGTCATAATCATGGTAATCATTAGCATGAACATCATCATCGGCATCATCATCGTCATCATCATCGACATCATCATCGTCGTCATCGTCGTGAACTTCATAATTATAATCACCATCATCACCAGCAGCATCATAATCATCATTATCAGAATCATCACCGTCATCATCGTCATCATCATCATCATCATCATCGTCATCATCACCATCTGTCATCATGATTATCATCGGCTTCGTCATCATCATCAGCATCAGCATGAGCATCACTGTCACGATCGTTAACATCACCAGCATCATCAGCAGCAGATCTATCGTCGCCACCATAACATCATCAGCATATGCATGGTCATAATCAGCATCTTCGTCATCGGATCGTGATGATGTTCATCATCATCAACCCTATCATCATCAGCAGTAGCATGAGCAGCATCGCCATCATCGTCATCAGCATCACTATCAGCATCATGGTCATCAGCGATATCATCATCGTCATCATCATCATCATCAGCATCATCATGAGCATCATAATTAGCAGCATCATCATTATCATCACGATCAGCATGATCAGCATGATGAGCATCGTCATCAGAATCATCACAATCAGCATCAGCATTGTCAGAATCGGCATGACCATCATCACCGCAAGCATAGTCATCTTTACCAGCATCAACATCAGCATCAGCATCATCAACGTCAACAGCATCAGCATCAACATCAGCATCAGCAACGGTAGCATCATCATGACCATGATCATGATACCATGATCATCAGGAAAGTCATAATCAACATCGTGCTTATCATCATGATCGTCATCGTCGTTACAATCAACATGATGAGCATGATCAGCATCGTCAACATCATCAACACCATAGTCATCATCAAGGCCATCATCATCATGATCATCATCATCATCATCGACATCGACATCCTCATGATCATCATCATTACCAACATCATCATGAGCAGCATCGGCCTCATTAGCATCAACATAATCAATATCATCATTACCAACATCATCACCATCATCGAACACATCATCAGCATCAGTACCAGCATCATCGTGGTCATCATCATAAGCTGTATCAGCAGCAGCAGCATCATCGTCGCTTTAATCATCATCATCATCATCATCATCAACATCATCACCATCATCATCATGATCATGATCATCATCATCATCATCATCATCATCATCATCATCATCATCATCATCCACTTCGGCAGCGGCACTGGGTACCAGCGGGCCAATATGGGCACCCGAAAGGTTCACTGCATGCGTTTTCCCAGGGTTCCAGGCCTCGCCCGACGCTGGCCCTCCCGCCCAGCGGCACCTGCGCGTGCTCCTCCTCCACCTCCTCCTCCGCCTCCAGTCGTCCTCCTCCTCCAGTCTTCCTACCTTCTCCCTAATCCGCATCCTCCTCTTCCTCATCCTCATCATCCTGACCTTCATGGTTAGCATCATCGGCTGCATAGTCATCAAGACAAGCATGATCATAATTGCCATCGTCGTCGTCGTAGTCAGCATCATCACCATCATCACCACCACTACTATCATCACCATCATCATCATCAAAATAATCATCATAACCATCATCATCATCATTATCATCACCACCACCACCATCATCAGCATCAGCAGCAACCCATTCATCCTCATCCTCTCATCCAGCTACTCCTCCCTGCCTTCTCATCCCCTCCTCCCCTCCTCCGTTTCCTCCCAGGTAAGGACGACAGCTAGACGCCAGCCTCGTAGGGTCGACGAGAGGCTCATTGGCTGACGTCTCGGCAGCGTATGCGGGGGACACTGTATGTTTTCGAGGTCTCCCAGATGGGGTCAGGGGTCGGAGAATCACGCCGCATCGACCATGCATCACCGAAAAATCGGCAATGCATCGGCGACGTCGATGATGCGTCGGCGACATCGGCGTGGACAAAATCGGAATCATCATCGAGCCGCATCGCCGATGCACCGGCGATGCGGCGCGACCCTCCAACCCCATCTGCTCTGACCCCATCTGGGAGGCCTGGACAAACAAAACACATACAGAATAGCTTCCAGAGGTCCGCGCGGATTTCTTGGATCGGCACTGGACAGCGCGCGCCGCCACTTGCGGGCTTCGCGCGCCAGGGGAGGGGGGTCTAACACCGATCTGAGAAATCCGAATCGGAATTTGCCGTGTCTTTAGGTGGCGACATCCGAACCCTACTCCCGCTCACCGCCAGATCTCCTGAACCGATGTGAGGCGAAGGGGTAGGGTTCGGATTTCGCCACGTGTTCGACGAATTCCGAACCCGACCCCCGCCGCCCATCAAGCTGCCTGAATCATTGATCGGCGAGGGTAAGGTTCGGATTTCTCCGCCAAGCCGGGCTCCGAACGCACCAGTCTTCCAAGCTGCGTCCAGCCGTGGCGACGAAGGGGCCCCCCGAGGGCCAATCACCGCTGCCTCAGCAACGCAGAAGATCACATCCTGGGCCCTAGACGCCCCAGGTTCGGAGTCCGCCGCTGTAGGCGCCGAAATGGGCGCCAGGTCGTCGGGGTCGGAGCGGAAGTCGCCGCCCTCGCCGGCCATGGCGACCGCGAGGTAGTCCGCCACGGCCTCGCCGCGGCTGCCAATGGCGGTGCCGCCCTTGCCCGCCAGCGCCGCGCGGCTGCGCAGCGCGTCGGGCAGCAAGCGAAGCCCGTGCGACAGGAGTCCGAGGAGGCAAGTGCCGCCGAGCCTTCTCCTTCGATGGCAGGCCCCTCCGGGGGGTCAAGATCCAGCCAAGACCGCCCCAGATGGGCAGCAGCGCAGCATCATCCCCAGTACGGTCGTGTTCTCAGCTGGAATTGCCGCCAGCGCTTCGCACACCCAGAGCCCGCCGACGACGAGGACGATGACGATGACGATGACAATGACGATGACGACGACGACGATGATGATGACGATGACGATATGGTGGTGATGATGATGCTGATGATGATGCTGATTATGATGATGATGATGATGATGAAGATGGTGGTGATGATGATGATGGTGGTGGTGAAGATGCTGATGCTGATGATGATGACGACGATGAGAATGATGAGATGAATGGTGATCTTGATGATGATGTTGCTGATGATGATGGCGAGGGTGGTGGTGATGCTGGCCATTATGATGATGATGATGATGATGTTGAGGATGATGATGATTATGATGATGCTTATGATTATGATGATGATGGTCATGGTGACGGTGATGGTGATGGTGGTGATGATGATGTGGATAACCATGATGATGTTGATAATCATGATGATGGTGCTGATGATGATGACCATGATTATGATGATTATGATAATGATGGTGCACATGATGATGAAGCTGATGATGATGAGGATGATGATGGTGATGGCGATGACAATGAAGATGATGATGACGGTGATGATGATGATGATGATGATGATGATGGTGATGATGGTGGCGGTGATGGTGGTGATGGTAATGATGATGGTGGCGGTAATGGTGGTGATGATTGTGATGATCATGATGAGGGTGGGTGATGGCGGTCACGGTGATGTTGAGGCTGAGAATGATGAAGATGGATATAATGATGATGCTGATCATGGTGACGATGATGATAATGATGATAATGATGATGATAACGATGATGACGATGATGATCATGATGATGATGATGATGATGATGATGACGATGATTTGGTGATTTTGGTGATGCTGATGATGGTGATGATAATGCCGACGACGCGAAGGATACTGAAAATGACGATGACGATGACGATGGCAATGAGTATGACGATGAATTCGACGATAGTAATGGCAATCATGCTGGTAATTATAATGTAACAACTCCTGGAATGAAAAAATAGTGGTACAAATGACAGTAATAGAATTCAATATCATGATCGTACTGATCATCATAACAACGATGATGATGGAAATGAAGACGAAGATGAAGATGATGATGCTGATGATGATGATGATCAGATGATGATGGAGCTGTAGAAGAAGACTATGGCAAGACGATGACGATGGAACTGTAGGAGAAGAAGATGGAACTGATGCTGATGATCGCACTCCCCTGAGCGCGCCAGAGAGGGGGGCAGTTCAGCTGCCCTCTGCCGCGGGCCTCCTGATGAGCAGGCTCCGCACGCCGCGCCCCTTCTTGGCAATGTGGCGGGCACGCGCGCGCAGGAGAGGCAGCAGGCATTCGGGCCCGTACCTGTGCGAGCTCCTCAAGGAGTTAAAGGTAGAAAAAAGCAGGTCGTGGACAAGAAACAAAGAGAACAGCTGCTGACTAGACTGGCATGGCATAGTGCACAGCATACGCGCATCGAGGCTCTGATTCAAATATTCGACTGGCAGGAAGGGCAAAACAGAATGGAGCAAGCTCAGGACATGAGGGCAATCGAAGTAATGCTGGACGTGGTCGCCGCCTGTGGCCAGGCAACCGAAACGGCAGGTAAGACGGCCTTGCCTATAAGTGGTTCCACGGCAGGGCAGTTAGTCGTTCGTAATTGTGAATCAGGTGGAAAACAATGGACTCGGCACGCCATGCCGGGTAACGTGGAACTGATGCTGATGATGATGATGATGATGATGGAAATGAAGATGAAGATGAAGATGAAGATGGCAAGGGAAACGAGACCAGGGTGGAGGTGATCAGAATTGGGAAGCGAAGCCTCGGAGGGAAGCACGCTGCGAGGAGCCAGGGCGCCAAAGGAGAACATGCAGAGCCCTGAGATTTGGGAAGAACTGGCGCAACTCCTGCTCGCGTATCATGCCGACCGCGGTCTCCGAGGACGGAGCGCGGATAGCTCTCAGAGTCTGCGTCCGATGCTGCCGCTGACCCTTGAGGACATGCGAAGCGGACGTGCAGCTCCCATGAACCCGTGGTTGGGCCACGCTTTGAACATCGTGCCGTGCGACTACGTTGGCCCACGGTCCGAATTCACCAGCCGCGCGAGCAGATGGACTGCAGTCTTGGATCTGCCTGCCGATTGTGCAGGCGAGACCACACACTTCCCAGGCAGCGCTTGCACGGGGGGGTTCTTGGCTGCGCTCTCTATTTGGCTGGATGGGTGTCGGGGTTTTGCCTGGCGCCCGCTTGGTGACTGGCCTTGGGCACCTCGCGGCTGCTCTGGCCGCACGCGGGCGCCTCGTGGGCGCCTCATCTGCGCCCCGTGCGCTGAGTGCGCCGCACAGCGCCCACCACACAGCTTGGACCGCACGGGTGCATCAGAAAGGTTGTATCACATAGCTTGCACCATATGGCATGCGACGGCCTGCACCACAAATATTCCACCACACATGTTGCGCCACGTAGCGCAAAGCATGGTACACCACATGGTTCACACCCTCTGTATATATATATATATATATATATATATATAGAGAGAGAGAGAGGGAGAGAGAGAGAGAGAGACAACTATGCGCATATGCAAGATGTTGCTGGTTCGCTTCGCTTCGCCTGTACAATCCTGGCTGCACGGCGCCTGAAAGGCGCGCCGCGACCTCCAGTCGCCAGCGCCGCGGTGCATTTTGGCGCTGGTGTGTATGAAGATCGTGGGGCGGATGGGACTGATGGGCTTCACTGCAGGCTCATAGGTCTCATGGACTAATGCTAATAGGGTTCACGGGCGCTGTGGTTTGTACGGGCTCTCTGGAGGATATGCGTGACTCGTCCGGGCCCGGATGATCGCAAAGGCCATACGGTTGCATGAAACACGAAGCTTGGGCTTCATGGGCGAAAAGAGGCACATAGGGCGCATAGTGCGCATTAGATTCATGCGCCCCCGGACGAGGAAGAAGGGAACGAGCGTGGCGAGGAACAGGCGGGAGAGGAGAAAAAAGGGAGGAAAGCGGCGACCTTTTATGACGGACTTCTGTGGGTTTGGGGGGATGCCTTTTTTGTTCGGGGGGCCTCATGGAAGCGTTTAGGAAGCGCTGGGGGGCTCACAGCGCCTGTAGGGATCATGGGATAATGGAGCCAACGGAGCTCGTGCGGCTCTTGAAACTCTTAGGGTGCGGAAGAGGAGGAGGAGGAGGAGGAGGAGGAGGAGGAGGAGGAGGAGGAGGAGGAGGAGGAGGAGGAGGAAGAGGAACTATGGCGCTATGGCGCAAGCGCAGCGCCCCGATGCTAGCCTGGCCGCCCCACCACGACCACCGAGGGAACGACATTCCCGACGTTGGCGGGAGCCCTTTCTCGACTCGGCCCAATGCCTGCAAACCCTTCTTGGTCGGAGGCCTGCAATCGCTTTTCAAATTGCAAACGCTGGTGACCGCAGAACTGCCGCACACGGCACAAAACAGCACCCCATTCAGCTCGGACAAGGAATGGGGCTCATGGCAATGGATGGCCATGGGGCGCACCGCGGGTCCCAAAGCTGCGACCCCGGGGCCCAAACCTGGCCCCTCATCCTCCCGAGGCACTCGATACTGGGCAAAGCGCCCAGCGTTGCAGGGTCCAGGCCACAAGCAATGGCCCTTTCCTGCTGAAACGTGCAAAACAGATACTACACTTGAACAGGGTCTCCAACACCACAGGCGAAGGGTCTTGCTCCTCAGGCCGTTCACAGCGGATCTGCACACTGCTCGCTCAAGCACGCGCGCGCATATGCTCATGACCAACGAGCGCATGCACGGTGCGCTCGCGCGGATACTCCACAACAACTTCACGCTGGATGGCTAGGAGTCTCCGAATGATACCCCTAATGAGCTGATCCTGATCAAGCGTGATGGCCGCCAACTCGTGGGGAACAGCCGCTCTACGGGCCATCTGCCCAGCACAGGCGTCTGCGGCGGCATTCAAGAGCCGTTCGATCGACGCGAGACAGAGGGCACTGACCTGGGGGCCTGCGGGGCGGCTTTTTGCCAAGCGAAGGTCAACGTCTCCTTGCCGAGCGCCCAAGACCCCCCCCATAAAAAAAAACGGACCCGCAGGTCAAGCATATCAGACGTGGCCCACGACGCAGGTGGACGTCGGAGAGCACGCGCGACCGGGAAATAACCATGGAACGCCAGGGTACGCGCAAGCGTCAAATGGCACGCGTAAGTCAGAGCGAGGAGTTCAGCACGTGGGCTAGGCCCCAAGGTCACCGCGATGCCCCCGCCCATGCTGTCTAGGGTGATACTTAGTCTGACACGTCACCACCCACACTGCCTTAGCCCATCACTCTCAGCGCCCCCCCCCCCCCCCCCCCCCCCCTCCCGATCCGCCGATTCCCCAAACGCCCCCTTGGCAGACAGGCAACCCATCGAACGATCCCCAACCAAAAACGCCCTTGGCAGCGATCGGGAGATGCCCGACCGTCCTATCTAGAGGCATACGGCCCCGACACCAGTGCGCGGGCCACTCAACATCTCGAGCTGCTCGCTCGCGGAGGTGAGCGGCGCGCTCCACAACTGGATCAGGGATGGAATCATCGCACCTGCAGCTCCAAAACCCGTGAAAGGGGGCCCCGCAAACTTCCCCGCACCGCGGGCATAAACCTTGGAAAACCGCCAAGCATCCTTCGTCGTGGAGCCTCTGATCTGCCCAGGAACCAACAGAGCCGAGAGTCAAGAGCAAGGCCTGCCTTTCGCAACCCAAATCCTTCCTCAACCGAGCAATCGCCTGTCCCAGAACAGCGACGTCAACCCCCGAGGCGATCCCATACTCACGGTAGTGCTAGGCAGCCTGGTCCCACAGGCCAGGTCGCTGCAAATGGCCTTAACCGCGCGTCGCGAGGTGACAGAACAAATCAAGGGCCTCCGCGTAGAAGTCATTCGCACTGTTGTCTCGCCAATGGACAGGAGACAATGGGCGCCAGCCCAGATCAAGCAAAACAGCAGCATTAGCGGCGATCGCCCACGGACCCTTTTTTTCCAAACCTGGTCCCTGGGGATCCCGAGGTAAACCTGAAACAGAGCTTGCCAATCCTGGGAAGCACGCATCTTCCCCTTATCTGCCAGAGATTTCCAAAGACACACAAAACCAAAATAAACGGTTACGCCGCAAGCGGAGAATGGAGTTGTTCTTCTCAGCCCCGAAGACGCTCAGGATGGCGGTAGAACAAGCTCCAGCATGCCTGCGGCCAGAACAAACGGCAGCCTGCCCACGGGCGCTCTGCGCTTGGGCCCACGACAGGCCAGCAACATCGGGGCCCCAGGTGCCCACTGAGAGCACACCTGGCTCGTGGAGCTTGGACGATGCTCTGACCAGCGAAGTCAAGTAGCGCACTTTCTCCCCGCGGGCTGCGGCCTTCCGCCGCCTGGCACGGACCTCCGCAGCAGCCCCCCCCCCCAAAAAAAAAGTAGCGGTGATAACCAAGTCCGGCGAAACATCCTCGACTCTCACTGGGAGGCCAGCTGCGTTCAAACCACTAGCCACAGGAAGAGCAAGAGGCCGTCGGCTCGCGACAATCGCAGACTTATTATATAAGACAAATTCGGCCGCGCCAGCCGAATGGCCAAGCTGCGCTGCTGCGGCAGCGATGCGCCCTCGAACCCGGTCTTCATCTCCCTAACACACCTGCGATATATCGTCAACATATGGCCTCGTAGACACACAGGGCCCCCCCTAAGAAATATCGGTTATGAACACCATGCAGTATCTGATGCACATAGACGTTGGCCCAGGACGCAGATTGCATACATCCAGTGAGAACCCAATCCCAGCAGGCATGACCTGGGCGCAGAAGCCGCTACTCTCGGGCATTCCAGGAGCCACGCGCGCGAGGAGGCCCAGGTAGAGGAGGCGCGGTGGGAGCCTTACAGCATTTGCAAAAGGCACAAGCCTAGCACAGAACATCGGATCAGAAAACTGTTTGAAACCCCAATGGGTCGCAAAGCGTTGCTCGTTGGTCATCCTGGAAGGCCGCAGCGTCGTGGGAGAGCTCTCGGCGAAGCGCAGCTTGGAGGGCCGCAGTGCCCTTGGCGGCGCCGCCCCAGAAATCGCCGAGGCCCCGTCTCTGGGCAGCCAAGAAATCCCCACTAACACGACGACGGACACGGTGGGGGGCGGGGCACTTGCTCGCAGGGCGCTCGCCAAGCTTGCTCCTGAACCCCAAGGAGGGTTTGGGAAGGCCGCATCAGATTGGCCTCGCAATCGCTTAAGAGCCCGACGAGAAATTCAGCGACACCAGACTCCAACTCCAAAAAATCCCTAGGCCCCCATCCATCAACACCCACCCCCGCGGATTCCGACACAAAGCCTCCGCGGCAAGGTGGAGGTCCCGAGCTGCGATTTCAGGAAGCTCAAGCAAACGTCCAAGCGCGCCCCTCAGATCTCCCAAGGCCTCGTTCAACCGTCGGATCTGGATCGGGCTGGCGGACCAACAACTCCCCCAGATTTTCTCGCGGCGCGCCATCATTTCCCGGGGAAATGGGAGGGCCCACCTCTGGGGCAACGAAAACTCCAACCCTTCCTGCTCCACGCGCCTGAGCCAGGTGCGAGCTTGAGAAGCACCTCGGGGCAGCGCCCTCAGAAGCCAGTCCTCGATCGCCTCGGCAGCCGACGCGCGGGCCGCTGGCCGCGCCTTAGGGGGGGCAGCCGCGCGCCGACCCATCATCTCATGACGTCGGTCAAGAACGGCCAATCCCGCATCGCAGAGCTGAGCGCGAAACAATGGACCAGTGCGCGAGCAGCGGCTGGGCAGAACACCCACTTCTCTGATCACGGTCAGTAGGAGTGGTCTGTCGGAGAGCCACGAAGTCCCCCGTCCCCGATAAACCTCCACATCCACATCACCCCCCACGACTGACATCATCATCCTCTCCTTCGCGCGGGGCCACAAGAGAAAAGCCGAGATCAGCTCCTGGGAAAAGGTGAGCTTGGACACGTGGGAGCAGGGGCTGCATTGACCTCTGCGGCAATGTCCACCCCGCAAGTTCAGCATTAAAATGATGCTCCCAAGGCAGCGCAGGTCCATCATACTCAAGTATAACGCTTGGCCACGCACGCGTAGTCATCGCCTGCAACAGGGCAGCGCGCGGCAACTGGATATCAAGGCAACCGTGGGGTCTTAAAGGGGGAAGCCTGGAAATTGGTCACACCCTAGTAGGGCGCCAGGGCATCGATGGCGATCGCGCAATCAATCAGAGGCCCACCGCCACTACTGAAAGTTGTTTGGTTTATATGTAACAAAAAAACCGGGCGGCCTCTGATTGATGGGCGGCCATCGCGCAGGATCGGGTTCGGAACTCCAGGAACACCCAGCCATTCCCAGCACCAACACACCGAATTTGGTCAGCATGGGCCAACAACCCCTTGGGGGGGAAAAAAAAATCGCGCACCGCAGCTCCCGCGCCACCGCGGCGGGCCGGCCCCGCCCCCAGGAGAAGGCGAGGCAGGGAGGAGGCGGGGGCGCCACCCAGCGGCGACAACATCACGCTTAGCCGCCTCCAAAGCGACGGGAAGCTGGCGGCGTCCAGCGACCGTGAAGGCGCCAGCCTGACCATGCAACTGAGCAACGAAAGACCTAGCCAGAGGGATCCAACTAGTTAGGTTGCAAAAAGAGAGACGAAGGCCTGACTCACTAAACCTGCGGCGGCATCTTCGCGACCGCGGCCTTGAATAGCTCCTTGCAGCCAGCGCCCACTTCACGCTGCACACGACGAATGCGCTTCGTGGAGCGGGTGTGGGCCTTCTCGAACATGAGGTCCTCAATGCGGGTCCGGTCTGCGTCAGCCAGTGGATCTTCGAGCGAGAGCTTTTTGAGCGCAGCCAAGTCTGCAGCTCGCTCCTGGGGTCGGTCACCATTCTCAGAACCAGCGTCACTTCCAGCGCTGGACTGAGCACGATGATGTATGCGGACTTCTATATATATATATATATAGATATGCGTGTGTTTCTGCATCTCCGCGAACCGCGCCACCAACACGTACGGCAAAAAGTTGGCCTGGCAATACTCACGGATCTGCGCAACATCCATAGTGTGTAGATCGGGTGTGTCCAAATCCACGCGGTGGCCTGGAGGCGCACGAGCTGGCGGAGCTCCACCAGGGTCAGCAGCAGGATGGACGCCTGCAGCCGGCGCTGCACCTCCACCTGGCCGAGCATGCGGCGCGGGCGCCTGCGGAGCCTGGGCTGGGGCGGCCGCATGGGCCGCGCGCGCAGCCTTGGCTTCCGCTGCGGCCCGCGCGTGCTCCTGGCGATTGGCGTTGACCCACGCATCCTGCGAGAATCGAGCAACGGTGTCCAGCGTCACGCTTCTTCTGCTCGGATTCAGGATGCTCAGCTTCAGTTTGTTGGTGTTGATCACGAGCTTCCAGAAACGTTTCTTCCAACTTCTGGACCTTTTTAACACGATGGTGCACCCCCCTGCGAGAGAAGACGCACCGCTTTGGCGAAGTTCCCTGACTCTTTCATGAGACGAATGTGTTCACGTCGAACAGCGTCCGCGTACTGTGCCTGCGTCCACTCTTCAGCTTGAGCAGGAGGTGGGGGAACCATTCCACCAATAACAGTATGTAGATCAGGCCGCGCAGCGTGTAGGACCACAGCAACAGCACGTAATTGAGGGTCTCCTTCGGGCACATCTTGTCCGTTCCCCCCCAGCTTCACCACCAGCGGGTTGGCCACCTTCTCCTTGCACGACATCACGAAAGCATACTCCACCACACTTCGAGAAAACCCAATTGCGGTGGCACGTGAAATCCCAGTGGTCACATGCGGAACATACATCATATTCGCGGTGGGTAGACTTGGCGGCCTTCTGCTTGCCGCCACGCCCCCACCTTGCCTTGGCACCACGTCCGCCACGCCACGGGGCTCTGTCACGCCATGCCATGGCGCGAGCACGAAAGGAAGGAAGAAGAAAAAGAGAGGCACACACAGTGCCATGATTGCCAAGATGGCCACCTGCAGGCAGTGCGCTGGCCGAGGCAGCCAGGCCTGGGAAGGGGCTGCCCTTTCATCTCGACCTCGAACCTCTGGAGTCGGGACGGGAGATAAGCTCCGTCTTGAACCAACATGGCTACGGGGAGGGGGAGGAGGAGGAGGAGGAGGAGGAGGAGGAGGAGGAGGAGGAGGAGGAGGAGGAGGAGGAGGGAGAGGAGGAGGAGGGAGGAGGAGGAGGAGGAGGAGGAGGAGGAGGAGGAGGAGGAGGGAGAGGAGGAGGAGCCAACTGTGGCGCACGCCGCATGGCGGCAGCATCGGGACCGTAGGCCTCATGCGGATCATGGCGCTCATGCTAACTCGGAGGTATAGGAGGAAACGGTGGTGAGAAGTATCGCGGAGAGCAGTAAGGTGGCGCATGAAAGGGAAGGGGAAACAAACAGTGAAAGAGGAGTGGAAGGGAAGCACGAGGGAGCAATGAGCAAGGGGAGGGGCAGCAGGAAAGGAGGGAGCCAAAAGTAGAGGAGGACGAGGAGATGAAGATGAGGAGGAGAAAGAAGTAACAAAGCGGGAGGCGAAGGAAGAGGAAGGGGAGCGCGGAGCTTTCGTCGACGTTGCATTTCCAGCATCGTGTCTCGGTGCCGGCATCCAGGGGTAGTTCTCGAGTTCTGGGAGTGGAAAAACAGTTCTCTTGGGCTTGCGAAGCTCCTGTCGCTTCTCGTCCGCCCCTCCCTCTTGCAGGCAGCGGTGAAGCCTCGTGGGGACCAGCTGGAGGTCTCCGGGGCCCGCTCTTGGTCTTCTCGGGGGCCTCTCGGGGTCCCCCTTCGGCCGTCTTCGGCGCCTCCTGGGCCGCGTTGGGGCCGGGGTGGGCGTTGTTGGGCCGTCTTGGGCCGTTGTGGGTCCCTCTTTGGATCCTGAAAAATTGTCTTGGGCCGTCCTGGGTGTATCTTGGGCTGTCACGGGGTCGTCTTGGGCCGCCTTCTGGCCTTCTTGCGGGCTGTGTATGCCATTTTGGGGCGATCCTGGGAGCTTCTTGGGCCGTCTCGGACTGCGTTGAGGAACAAAAGCGGAAGGTTCAATCAAACGTGTACGCTTTCGTGCAGGATTGAAGCGATTGTTGCTTCCTTGGGCCCTCCTTGGAGGCCCTCTTGGAGTCTTCTGGGAGCGCAGTGGCGTCTGCTTGGCCCGTCTTCAGGCCATTGCGGAAGTCGCGGGGTACCCTTGGGCCGTTTCGAAGGTAAGCAGAAGCCTCCTGGGAGACATTGGGAGCCTTCTGGGGGCCTTGTGGGGGTCTGCGTGGGACTTCCTGGCACCTCTGAACCGCCCGGGCT
>CAUYUJ010015220.1:163340-185840 GCA_963575745.1 Prorocentrum cordatum
ATGATGATGATGATGATGACGACGATGATGATGAGGATGAGGATGAGGATGAGGATGAGGATGAGGATGATGATGATGATGATGATGATGATGATGATGATGATGGTGATGGTGATTGCGATGGGAGGAGGAGGAGGAGAAGGACGAGGAGGAGGAGGAGGAGAGGAGAGGAGAGGAACGCGGGGCGCTGTCTCTTCAAAACGAGGACCCAACACCACAGGATGGTTGGGAAAAACATGGGGTTGGACACATGTCAACACGGAGGTGTTCCGAAACATATTACGCCCCAATGATTGTTCAATAACTGTTTTTGTCAACAATTCTGAAATTCTGCGTGCGGGCTCTTCCTCATCATCATCGCCAGCATCATGGCATCAGCATCGCCAGCGCCATTATTGCCACCGTCATCGTCATCATCATCACCACCAGCTTCATCACTATCACCATCGTCGTTTCATCGTCTCCACCGTTGTCATGAACATCATCATCGTCATCTGTATCGTCGTTGCCGCAGCCCTCGTCAACAGCGCCACCCATCATCACCATCTGCATCAGAAAGGTCTTCGCGCTATTACGCCAGTTTTGTTCCTACAAATTGCGGATGGGAGGGTGACATGTTTGCTCAATCATTGGAGCTGCCAGCTGCAACTTTCACAAGAGAATTGCACCACATAGCTAGACTGCACCAAATACATTGCATCCAGTACGTTGTGCCACATGGCGCTCACCCTATATATATAGAGATAGAGAGAGAGTGAGTGAGTAACACCTTATATATATATAGATGTATACATACATACACACATGTATACGTATACGTGTAGATGGATTGTGCAACATAGACTGCGCAATGTAGCTGGTACCACATGAGCTACACATCCAGAGTACAATGATGCACTGCTCGGGGCCTGCGATGGCAAGCACAAAGTGAACAAAAAAGAACGCCTGACAAGCAAGCCTTGCCGGCCCCACTTGCTTCGCAAGGCAGGGGTGGGCAAGCTGCCCCTCCGAGACGACTCACTTCCGACCTCCCCCAGCCCTATCCACCAACCTGAGGGGCAACGTTAGGCGGTTCCGGCTCAGGGGGGGGAACATCGCGCTGGAATCGCCAAGATGGGCGCCCAGCCCCCTGATAGCGAATCCTCGCGTTCCGTGGCGGGGTGGGCTATCGGGTCCCTATCGGCCATCAATGTGCGCTTGGGGGTCGATGCATCCCCCCTGATCCTATCCCCCCCTGACGCTGCCCCTGAATTTTCGAGTCATAACTCCGCTATCCAGCGGCCGTTCGGGACGATCCAGGCAGACCCCGGAACGCCCTCGGCGAGGCGCAGCTGCTGGAGCGCACCCCGAGGCTGGAAAACCGCCGAGAACCGACGAAAACGCATGAAAACATTGATCGTCGAACCTTGATCACCCTGGAGCCTGAGAGCCCGGTCAGCCCAGCAATGCTAACGCCGCCTGTTCCGACGGTACCTGCCGCGCAAGCTTGCGGAGCGGGCCCGGCGCCACCTGGCCCGGCTCTGCGGCGCCCTCGGCCGCGCCCGCCGCCGGGCCTGACATGAACATTCCGCAGATCCGATCGGATCAGACCGTCGCGTCGGATCGGGCTGCATCTTGGCGCGAAGAAAAAGAAGGCCTTCTCAGAAGGCGGCGGGGCTTCTCGGGAGGCATCCAGCCTTCTGAAAGGGTTCCCTGTGTCTGCGAGGAAGGCTTAGGAAACCTCTCAGAAGGCTGGGGGACTTCCGAGCCTTCTGAGAAGTCCCGCCCCTTCTCACTTCCCCCCCCCTTTGCTCGCCGCCGAGCATCGGCACGGAAGATGAAACCGAATCGGATCGGAGGCGCCAAGGTGCACAACGGCGCCGTGCAAACGTCGGGCCGCACCGCATCGCCGGAGGTTCGGGATCGAATCGGACCGAGCCGGCTCAAACCGAAATCGAATCAGATCGGATCAAAATGGACCCTGGCCTGAGAACGCAGACTCCACGGCGCTGGCCGCAGCGCCAAACCTCTCCACCTTCGGGGGCGGCCAAGAGGGGGGCGTGCAAGAGGGGGGGGTGCAAATCATTGCCGGCGGCATGTGCGCGGCCCAGCAGGGGGGCCAGGAACGCAATGAAATAAGAAGAGGCGCCATGAGATCTGGCGAGATATCATGGTCTACGCCATGATCTCCACCCACCCCTAGTCATCACCTCCCTCTTTGTCGCCCTCGACACCTCCCCGGGAGAAAAGACGGCCCTCTGGATCTTGTCGACCTCCCAGCTCTCGAGGGCGAGGGCGGTCGGGAGGAACTCCATCCCCGCGCGGCGCAGGCCGTCGCCGATGGCCAGGTAGGTCATGGAGTGGTTCCTGAGTTACGCTTCACCGATCCCCATCCCCAGCGGCGTGGCCTGGGCCCCACTGGCCGATTTACCCCCCTAGATAGGGATATAGGTCGTTCCCTTCGGGTTTCGACGGGTGCAGCCCCAACTGGGGTGGTACTTTGGTGGGGGTCTCGAAGGGGATGGGGATGGGGATGGGGGCCGGTTAAACGACACTGAGTTCCTGGCCAGGATCCACCTCCCGATCAAGAGGTCCAGGGGATCCACGCCGGGAAACAGCTTGTTGTTCATCTCGCCGGCGTGGTCTGCAGACTGGCCTGGGTAGCATGCCAAGACTCCCCCGTTCCATCGGGCGGAGCTCTCGATGAACCTGTTGAGGGTGTCGGGCACGGTCCTGAGGGGCAACGACAAGGGGGGAACTGGCATAGGGGGGGGTAACACCGACCTGGAATCGGCAATACACCGCCGACAGATCGGCAACAGGACCCCGATAGTAGACCTGCACGTTCCTGGGCGGGAGCGGGCTATCGGGCCCCTGTCGGGGATGAATGGACGATTGGGGGCCGATGCATCCCCCCCACATGCCTATTCCCCCTCGATCGCTGACCCTAAGGTCCAGACCTCCCAGTACGGAAAGGCTACGACCCCGTCCAGGGCCAGCGAGTCGTTCCACGCCTTGCCGCCCACGAAGTTGCAGCTCTGCGCGAGGCCCCTGTCGTGCAGCAGCGGCCGCGCGGCCCTCAGGAATCCCGGCAGGTCGCCGCCCTCGCCCAGGGTGTCCCAGTGGATGCCCCCGAAGCCCATCGAGGCGGCAAACTCAGCCCACCTCTCGGCCACGCGCTCGGCCCACCCCGGGGACGGGAAGACCTTGTCCAGGAGGGGGTCGTCTCCGCAGTAGTGCGTGCCCTCTTCAGGGCACGGGGAGCGGTAAAAGAGCAAACTGTTCCGCCCTCGGGGATGCCGGTCCCAGAGCGACTGGAAAGTTTATACCCCCACGGTGGAAGGCGGGCGCATAATTCTATGATACTGCGTATGTGTGGCAATGTGACTCTACGATTATCAGTAGTAATATTGCTGTTGATTGCTGTTGCTTATTATATGACTGCTACAAGTCCTCTTAGTAACATCATGAGACAGCGACGATGAAGAAATGCTCCCTAGCGTGTCGCGGCGGCCGCCCCTGCGCCACGCTATGCCTTGCAAGCTGATACGGTGGGGCATTGGATAAGGAACCCTTGGATAAGGAATCCAGGGTCTGGAGGCCGGAGGAACTCCAATCGAGGCTTGGCCGTGGATATCACCGACGCCCTCATCACGTAAGGAGCCCTCCAGGGTCTGAAGCCTCCTGGGCACATTCCTTCACCAACGCCCCCACCGTAGCGTGTCGCTGTGCTGCGTGGGACGGGGGGCTGGGAGAGGCTCGGGACGGTGAAGGCTGGGGGCCGGGGACGTGCCTGGCGTGCCGCGCCGGAGCGCGGTGGCGCCAGAACGGGCGGCGCTACGTGCCAAGCAACAGCTACTGGCCATGAACGTTGCAGCCCACCCCGCGACAGGCGTCCCAGATTGGGAGCATGGACTATGCCGTGCTTCGTCTTGGGGGTCCCAAGGCCGTGCGGTGACAGAGGGCGCGGTGAACTCGAAACCCCGAAGAACTTACAGCAAGGTCGGCCACCGCGCGGCTCTGGGACCGTGGAGGCCCCAGTCGCCGAGGCAACCTCGGAGAGCGGCCCGAGCTCCGAGACCGTGCTGTCGCCCCGAAGGCCACCGACCCGCAACACGGTCTGGGCCGGTTGGCAGTCCAGGGGCCCCTGGCCCTTTTGGGAGCGGACCTAAGCGAAGGGGCCCAACACCAGGGCTAGGGGCCCTCTCTCCTGCAGATGGTGATCACTGGTGCGAGGACGGGAACCTAAGCTGGGCTACGTCTCCCTGGTGCCATCAGGGCTAGAGGGTTCTTTCATTGTTGATGATTTGGGGCGCCCGATTCGTCCGCTGACCTCCCCTGCTGGAGGCGCACATGCGACCCGGACGCATAGCACAAAATCTTGCAGTATACGTCATTTCTCGAGCGGTATGGCCAGAAAGCGCCCGCCACGGAGCTTCATTATACCCTAAGAGTCCCGAGCGTGCGCGTCATCCTTGCGTGACCGACGCTCATATGGCGGGCTCTGCAACCCCTGTACCAAAACAACCTTGCCATCACCTGGGAGACAGGATTCTCCTCGGCTACACGCAAGAGTGACCCTGTGTAAGAGTGACCTTTGGTGTGCGGCTTTTTGGGGGCCGCGGGAGGGCTAAACACAAGCGCGCGAGACGCTGCTATCGCAGCGCGCTCGGCGATCGGGGAGACCCAGTGGGCCCGCACCAAAGGTCACTCCGGCGAAGGGTCACTTGTACGTGCAGTCGATTTACGTCCGCCGGCGTCCGTCGGCCTTCCACCGGCGGAGCCGCCCCCGTTCTGCTTCCGCCACCATGACGCCGCCTTCTGCCGAGGAAGAGCTGGCAACTCCTTCGACCCTCGAAGGCGAGGCCCTGTCTGGAATGCCCCCCGTACAATAGAAGCATGTCTGGGTGGTGCCACGATTTGTCCGCAGACCTCCGTCTGGAATCCAGCCTGCGCCTCTGCGTCGCCGGGATCGGTGCCCATGGCCTGCACGTAGAGCCACGCCCTGCCGCCCACGGCGGAGACCTCGTCCGCGTATGCCTCCAGCGCGCTCCGCCGGACCAGCTTCCCGCCGCACGGGGTCCTCCACTCCCCCTCGGCCTCTCGATGGACGAGGAGAGCGGTGTACGATACCGCGGGTTCGTGTCGTTTCGACCCCAGCGTTGGTTCCTGACACCGCGGGGGCCCTGCCACCTCGAGCGATCGGCTGTTGCCGAAGCGTCAAGTCGTTCAGCATCGACCGATTCTGGGTCGCCAGCGGCGTGCGACGCTGAACGCTCGCGGCGGGGTCGCGACGAGAGTCGCCACGACACGAGCCCACCGCAGGCGCTCCCGCCATCGGGGCTGCCCCCTCCCAGGGCGGCTGGGGAAGCTCGGGCCCCCTCGGTGCCGCCGCCCCCTCGGAGCGGCCCCGTCCCGGACCGCGGCACGGCTGCTGCTCCCGCGCCGCCCCCTCGTCCGCGGGGCCTCGGCCGGCGGGCCGGAGTAGCTCGACATGGCGTCGTAGAACTGGAACTCGCGCACCCCGAAGTGCCGCGCCAGCTGCCGCACCCGCTCCCTCGCCTCGAAGGGCTCCACGTCGAAGTCCGTGAGGAAGCCGTACTCGCCGAGCGGACCTGAGGGGAAACGTAGGGGGGGAGGGGGGGGCGGCTCAGAGGGGGGAAGCATCGAGCTGGATTCGGCGATACGTCGCCGATACATCGGCGACAGGCCCCCGAGAACGAATTCGCACGCTCCTGGGCGGGGTGGGCGATCGGGCCCCCATTGGAGATCCATGGGCGAGTGCGGGTCGATGCATCCCCCTGAGCAGGTCCCCACCTAACGTTGCCCCTTAGTTTTCGGGTCATAACTCCGCTCTCCGGCGGCCGGACGATCTGGACACCCCCAGAACGCCCTCGGCGAGGCGCAGCTGCTAGAGCGCACCCCGAGGCTGGAAACCGCCGAGAACCGACGAACACACACGAAGACCTTGACCTTCGAACCTCGATCACCCCTGAGCCTATCCCTCTCAGCCTATGCCTGAGCATATCTCCCCCGAACGTCACCCCCAGAGGAGCAGGAGGAGGAGGAGGAGGAGGAGGAGGAGAAGGAGGAGGAGGAGGAGAAGAAGGAGGAGGAGGAGGAGGGAGGAGGAGGAGGAGGAGGGAGACGAGGAGGAGGAGGAGGAGGAGGAGGAGGAGGCCCCCTGAGCCCATCCCCCCCGAACGTCGCCCCCGAGGACCGCCTCCAGCCCCGCGGGGCCCAGGCCCCCGCCCACCAGGCGGCGCGGCCGCCGGCCCGCTCGCGCGCAGGCAGGTGAAGCCCTCTGCGTCGACGGAGCCGGTGACCTGGACTTCAGAACAAGAAACCAAGAGTTGGAAACTGACTATTTGGTCGGCGCCCTTCCTGACGGACTGGGGCCCCACCATTCAGGACAAATAACTCTTTCTCCGCGGCACCCGCCGCGCAGCAACGGGAGGAGTAGGAGGAAGACGAGGAGGAGGAGGAGGAGGAGGAGGAGGAGAAGAAGGAGCAGGAGCAGGAGGATGGGGGGCGGAGTTGATTCCCGGGCCTCCTCCCTTCGGAGCGCCCGAGGCAGGGGGCACAGCGAGCAGGGGGCACGGGGAACGCCGATGCCCACGTTGGGCTGCGCCCCCGCTTGGGGGGCCCAGGGCGCCGCAAACCACCCCCCTCGCGGATCCTTTCCGGATCCCTCTCGGCTGGATGCTGGAGCTGGTCAACGCGGCCGAGCGCATGCGCCAAGGCGCGGGCAGCGAGGAGGGGGAGGGGGGACGGTGGAAGAGGGAGGGGAGTGGGGAGCGCCAGGGAGCGCCAGGGGTCGTTCGATCCCACCGTTTTCATTCCTTTTCGGCCTCGGGGGGCCGTTCTCGGGCCCCAGTGCCAAAGACAGGCCTGGGACAGAGAGCTGCCCCCGGGGGAACCACATGCACGACCTCGTCCAGCCACACCTCGCACCTCCTTCGATGAACGGGAAGCGAAACAAACACAAACTGTCGAAGGTCCGCGCGGATTCCTTAGGCCGGCGACGGACCCAGAGCGCGCCAGAGGCGGCGCTGGATGTTCCACCAGGGGCGCCAAGCGCCGACCCAAGAAAACCTCGAGGACCTCGGATAGTTCGAGAAACAGTGCTTGCACCAGGGGCCCGTGCATGGACATTGTGTTCGAACCCTGTGGCCCGAGATGCCCCCCAGACCCCCCAAAATTGAGATTGATGGCGTGACGACGGAGGGGGCGCGAGTGGACATGAATATTCGAAGACCCAAAGCACCGCCTGGACTGAGGTGAGCATTGATGTCGGGGGCGTGGGGGTGATGCAGAATCTCCCTCGAATGTGTGAGGGTTCGGATACCTGGTTCATCTGCTGGCCCTCACTCCACCTGTAGATTACCGACTTGCTTGCGCCTCTGTTCGCCCAGGTGGCCGCCCGTGGGGGCCTCGTGGCCGCCCCGTGCGCTGGCTGGCCCTTCTGGATTGTCGCCCTGTGGTCGCCAGTGGGCGCCCCGAGCGTTGTTGGCGTTTCTGGAGGCTCACAGAGATTCCTCGTCCTCCTCCTCCTCCTCCTCCGCCTCCTCCTCCTCCGCCTCCACCTCCGCCTCCTCCTCCTCCGCCTTCTCCTCCTCCTCCTCCTCCTCCTCCTCCTCCTCCTCCTCCTCCTCCTTCTCCTGCTCCTCCTCCTCCTCCTCGCCCCTCCCTCGGCGAGCGCAGGCGACAGCGACAAAAACGAGGAGCGGCGGCGCAGAGGCGGCAAGAGAAAGACGCTCGGCAGTGGGCGACCTGCGCCTGACGGCCCCGGAGGCCTCCAAAATGCCCAAGATGGCCTCCGAGACGGTCCTGGAACACCCCAAAAAGGCTCCGAGTCGTTTCAGAGATGCCTTCCAGCGGCATCTTGGGGGCCAGGAACGGCCCGAGACAGCCAAAGAGGCTCCCAGGAAGCCTCCAGAGGCCCCATTAAGAGGCCCAAGGAGACCCCCAAGAGGCCTCCAAGAGGCCCCCAGGAAGCAGCGAAGTGTTATGTGTCGCCGAAATGAGTGGCGGGGACGTATGCGAACGGTGCCACTGGGACCTTCGGTGGAGCTCCCTATGGGGCCACGAAACATGTGAAGGGTGTGCCGAAATGGGCGGCGGGAACGCATGCGAACGGTGCCGCAGGGCCTTCGGTGGAGGGCCACGACGCGTATGAAGTGCGTGCCGAAATGGACGGCGGGGACGCATACGGACGGTGCCACTGGGACCGTCGGTGGAGCCCCCCTATGGGGCCACGAAGGTGTAGACGGCGTACCAGAACGGTTGACATGCGGAGGGCGGAGGTAGGAATGGGAGGAGGGAGGAAGGGGAGGAGGAGGTGGTAGGAACGCGGGGCGTTGTCTCGTCCACACGAGGACCCAACGCCACAGGATGGTTGGCAACAATAGCATCGTGTATTTGATTTGCCCCTGGAGGCCATCTTTGGCGTCTTCATGCGGCCCAGTCGGGGCGGCTTGAAAGCCAATTGGGCCGTCTTGGAGCCATCTCCATTCGTAATGATGGCCAACGTGTCTTGGAAGCGGGGTTGGGGCATCCTGGCGGGATCCTCGGACCACCGTGGAGGGCTAGGACGTATCGTGGATGTAATGAACCCATTTGGAAGCCTTCTTGTGGACGCTCAGGGGCGGCATGGTCACTATGAGGCCCATGGGTGAGGGGGTCATTCCCGCTGCATTAGCGTTGGGAAAGCATGCGAACTTGTATAAATCGATGCATACATATATCTACACGCGTGTATGTGTAGATATATGTATATATATATATATATATACATATATACATATATATATATATATATACATACATAGACACATGCAATGCAAAACATAGCTTGCACAACATGGCTGGCATCACGTAGCTCACACCATCTAGATCGCACCACACAGGTAACATCCCGTATATTGCGCATCTCCAGAGTGCAAGAAGCCACTGCTTGGAGCACGCGCTGGCAGCAAACTCGCTGGAGCTGCCCGCACTGTATATCTAGATATGCCGATAGAGGCACACATATATAGCGTGTATAGATATTATGTATGTGAATGTGGTTTCTGCTTGTCGGATCCTGCACTCCCCGTACTCGACGCCCGCGCAGCCTGGGGTCGCGCGGCAGAGGTCCTTGCAGCCCTCAAGAGAGTCCACCATCGTAGAGGAACAAAAAACGGCATAAGCATGCACTTGTTTCAAGGACGGCCAAAAGGGGGATGTCCAAGATGGAGGTTAGTAACTCATGGCCCGAGGCCGTGCGCGGACAAAGGGGGGAAGGACCAGAGACGCATTGAAGGGAGAAGAGGGGGCCATGAGGTCCGGAGAGATATAATAGCCCCCGGAGAGATATAATAGCCCCCGCCATGATTATCCCCACCCCCTGGTCACCACCCCCCTCTCAGGAGAGCCCAGATCAGAATCGATAAGTCGGATCGGCGATCGAAATGAATCGGATCGGCGGAAATCGGCAGCTAAGTCGGGAGGAGTCGAATCGGCGGAAATCGGCAGGCTTTCACGCCTCCAATAAGAAATCGGAGCCCAGATCGGAATCTCAAGTCGAATCACATCGCAGTCGGAAGCCATCGAAGTCGAATCGAATCGAATCGGAGAAATCGAAACCAGCCCTGCCCTCTTTGAAGGGGCCCAGGGACACACGAATAAATACACACAAATAACAGGATTCCCCATATTTCCCAATATTGTCTGGGTTTTCGTCTTCCCCCCTCCACTTCTCATGTTTTCTTACATTTTCCCGGGAGTCGACGATTAATTGTGTCTCTGTTTTTTTTTCCCTCCTGACTCTTGGCCGCCCCCGATTTGGGGAGTCCCACATAGACTTCGGTGGGCCCACGCCGGGCCCCCCTCCCCGAAGCCGCGCGAAGCACGCCAGGCGCACCCGCCAAGAGCCGGCCCGACGCCGACCCGAGACGTCCGCGCGGCCCTCCGACTCAGAAGGCGAAAACCCACCCCCACCCCCAGTTCCGCAGAGGTCGGAAGGGTGTGGAAGATGGAAGTGGAGGGGTCCCGACGCCCATCCCCGAGCCCGCGATCCAAGGGGTCGGGACTGGGGGTAGGGGTGGTTTTTCCGGGTCCAGGAATAAAGAAAACCCACCCCCACCCCCAGTACCGACCCCTTGGATCGCGGGCTCGGGGATGTGCGTCGGGACTGGGGGTGGGGGTGGGTTTTCGCCTTCTCACCGAAAGGGCACCGGGAAGCCAGGAACACGCGAGGCTAGAATCACACGCGAAAAGAACCCAGGGGCTGGGAGCTGGACGCACATGTTAGGGGAACGAAGAATGACATAAACATAAAACTAGGAGGTCCGCGCGGATTTCTCGGATCCGCGCTGGACCTCTGGCGGGGCCTCCGGCGCCGACATAAACATAAAAACTCGGAGGCCCGCGCGGACATCTAGGATCCGGAGGGGGGTCCAGCGGAGAAATCAGCGCGGACCACCGAGTCTTTATGTGTATGTCATTCTTCGTTCCCCTACACATGTGGGTGACGAAAACAAACGAGCCTCACACAGGATGACACAGCGACCTTACCCGGCACCTTGCGCGGGCCGCCAGCGCGGTATGCTACATTGAAGACGAGGGCGCTCACGCGCGACCGTACGCGGGCAGTTTACGCGCCAATGTCGGCGCAGACGACCCCGGTTTTTTGGCGTCACTCATGTGGTAGCCCGGCGTGCACGGCCAAGGAAGGCCGAGCACCGGAAAGACATCTGGCCGCGTGTGTCCAGCTGTCGCCCAGGCTGGCCACGCCATGTGTATCAAGCTTCGGGAATCTACTGACCCAAGCCAATCCAGACCCGGGCCAGTCAGGCCTCGCAGGATCTCGCAAATCCTGCAGGATCGTGCAGGATCCTGCATCCAGACCCGGGTCCGTGCGACCCTGGCCCTGCAGGATCCTGCAAGACATGGCGCCCTGACTGACCACCGTTTGCATTGTCCAGGAGGGGGGGGGCGCAAATCATGGCCGGCGGCATGTGCGCGGCAAAAGGGGGGGCCAGGGACGCATTGAAACCAAAAGGGAAGCCACAAAAAGCCGGGAAACGATCTTGGCCCCCGCCATGATATCCACACGCCCCCTGGCCATCACCCCCCTCTCGGCCGCCCCCGATGTCAAGCTTCGCGGGATGCTCATGCCGGGTATTGCTCTTCGCATCGTGAATACCACGTACGAGCGCGGGTCGTCGTCCTCACAGGGCTCGGAGAGAGAAGCAGCTGCGTGGGCATACACACACAGACTGGCGGGGGCCCCGGCGGATTTTTCTTTCGGATCGGTGCCGAGCGGGGCCCTGCGCCGATCCCGGGCAAACCTGCGCGGGCCTCGTGAAGCTTCTGTGGTCTTGACGTGCTCTTTCTCCTCGCGCAACTTCCAGAGGAGGGAGAGCAACTTTTGAAGCTCCTGCGATCTTGTCCCTCGCGCAAATCTGGTGGAGGCGGAGCTGAGCCGAGGAGACGAGCGCGACGCTGCATCGTCACGCACCAGGCGCACTCTGTGTAGCAACACCTCGCGCAACTTTGGAGGAGGAGGGGCAGAGCTGAGGAGACGAACGCGACGCCGCATCTCATAATGCACCGGATGCACTCCGTGTAGCAGAATCGCGGCGGGTCACATGAAACATTCATCTGGCCCGGGCGGAATGGCCCAAGCGGCCACATCGGCAAGCCAATCACTGCACAAGACAGGCGAGAGGAGCAGCAGAAGTAGGAGGAAGGATAAGACAGCGACCTGCTCTTGAAGTTCATGTTTACGTCATGGTGACTGCGAGGATTCGCTTTTGGTGTCGCCGCGGACGTTGTCCTTTCGACGAACGTCGCCCTGACCAACAGCGGCAGAGTTAGATGTTAGACGATATCTAATGCTGTCGCGCAGCCTGCAATACCCCAGGCCGGGGACAAGGAGGAGTAGGAAGAGGGAAGAGGAGGAGGAGGAAAGAGGAGGGAGGAGGAGAAGGAGGAAAAAGGAGAGAGGAGGAGAAGAAAAGAGGACGGAACAGGAAGAGGAGGAGGTCGAGCGTGCTCAAGGGGCTTCATCCAATCAACCGCCACGCCGCCAAGCCCATATATATATATATATATATATATATATATATATATATATGCATGAGGGCCGAGGAAAGGCATACGAAGATACGCTCGAACGGTCGATAACCGAGTGTGAGCACTTTCGAATTGCGTGGCAAGCCGATGAGCATAGAATAATATCATTGCAAAGTTGAAAGAGTTGTTGCCAACAGCATCAGGACTGATACCGAAACACCATCAGGGAGCGGACGGAATATCCCGCGAGAGAGAGAGAGGAAGCAGGGAAACAAAGAAGGGAGCATTCCGCGAGAGAGGAAGTATGAACAGCCTCCATTATTCATCCCATGCTTCATCTCTCCCTCGCGGGATGGTCGGGCCGATCCCTTCTGGCGACTCATCAGTAGACCTAATGCTGATGGCAGCTATACACTCAGCGTTGTTGTGGCATTATTATATGTACAGCGGCTTGCCTCGCAATTCGGATGTGCTCGCACTCGGTCCGTTGATTGGATTGTCAGGGGGGCAGTTTGTTAACGCGCTCACTGCTTGAAGCTCGGCTCCCCTCACTCATGTCCAGGAGGGGGAGGAGGAGGTGAAGGAGGTAGAAGGAGGAGCAGGAAGGAAGGGGAGAGCAAGAGAAATCCCCGAACCATCCCCTGCGACTGCACTAGGGGAGTCTGCGGCTGGGAGCTCGCTCCCATGCCTTATGGTCCTCATATTCCGACTCCTGGCATGGCATAAGAGCGAGCGGAATTTCCTGCAGCACGCTTGGCGATTACTGCACGACGTCTCGTGCAAACGTTCCATGCTTCACTCCAGCTCAGTACAATCCCGCCTCGAGCGACCTTGTTGGAAGGCCTGCGCGCGACCAGCGCGCCTGCCTTGCTTGCAAGAGCGCTAGCTTCCTGGCGCCGGCAGCTTCTGGCGCTGATTCGCTTTAGTCTTCCGTCGCCTCACAACCCGCACCCTGCTGCAGCCTGACCTTCCTGGAGGCCGAAACGCGTCTGGCGCGCCTGCCGCCCCTCGTGGGGTTGCCGTTGGGCGACGACAGACTCGTCCTTTCGTCTCCTGGGCTGCGCTCTGACCAGAACCTTCCGGCGCACGCCGCTGTCGCGACGAGGGCCTCCCGGGAGGCCCCCCAAGGAAGGGCGACAGCGAGGCACGCATCGCTGTACGCTGTCCTCCTCGTAAGGACGGACGCAGGCGGGCGGTCTCCGCACCTCGCGGGCCTCCTCCCCGAGGACCTCCTCCGAGCCTGCCGCTCATGGGCACCCTCCGAGCCTGCTCGGCTCCCTGCCGCTGCGGGGCCCGCCCGAGGAGCCGCCCACGGCCCGGGGCCCGCGGACCGGGCTGCCGCCGCGGACCCGACGAGCGGGGCCAGCCGGGGCCCGTGGCCTGTCGGACCGAGTGCTCAGGAGGAGGGCGGGCGAATCGGGACATTCAGAGGGCAAAAAAACAGCACCCCGTAATAACCACCCCGACTCGCGAAGCCGTTTACCAAACGCCCCCACTGAAGGAATCCAAGGGCTGTTTAGCAAAAGCCCAAGGCCGTTTAGCAAACGCCAATTGTCCGGTCCGGGTGATTTCTCCTCCCTTGGACATTGGCATCGGGCAGCGGCGTCGGCGCCTTCCTTCATGCGTTCACTCCCCGGCCCATGGCCGAGAAATCAACAATCGGCCCCCGGTGGGGAAGCCGCATGATCCTGGGCGGGGCGGGCTACCAGACCCTCATCGGCGATCAATGGGCGATTGGGGCGCTTGGCATGCGGTCTTCGCATCACATCTCGGGTCTCGGGCGGCCGTTCGGGACGATCCGGGCACCCCCGACCACGCCCTCGGCAAGGCGCAGCTGCCGAAGCGCATCCCGAGGCTGGAAAACCGCCAGGACCCGACGACCGAAGGCCTCGAACCTCGAAACTCGAATCTGGATCTCCCTAGGGAAGTTCCGACCCGTTCCCCGAGGCCGTTTGTTCATCTCCTCTGCTTCCACGGCTCCTGTAGAGGCTCCCAGATGGGGTTCGAATAGATGGGGTCGAAGGACGTCGGCGTTGCATCGGCAGCGCCGGAGTAAAAAAAGTCGGGCTCCGCATCGAGCCGCATCGCCGATGCATCGGCGATGCGGCGCGATCCTCTGGCCCACCCTACTCGGACCCCATCCTAGACTTCCATTGCCTCTGACTCCCCGGCTCCTGGCCCCCCGCCCCGCCGCGGCAAGCCCCGCCGACGCGCCGCAGCCCGAGCCCCGGCGGCGGCTCGGACGCTCCGGGCGCGAGCGCCAGCGGCGCCTGGCCTGCGGCTGCACGCGGCGACTCCCCTCTCGGCGCCTTCGGTTCGAGCGCTCAAGGCTTGACTCAGGCGAATTTGCGTGCATGGCACTTCGACCCCCCCCCCCCCCCCGCGCGGCCTCCTTTTCAGACAGCGAAGGGCCGAAAAGGCACGCAAATGACTCCCACCTTGCGTGGAGTCCAGGTCTCATTTCGGGCCTCGCCACGCCCCCCCACCCTCCATGCAAATTCGCCGGCCCAACGGGCCAGCGGCGTGCTAAGATCTCTGGTAACTGGTCCACAATGTTTCTAGTTCGCGCGCGCGGGGCGGCCCCTGCGGGTCCCCGGACGAAAAAAAACCCAGCAAGGTCCCGGCAGACTCCCAGCAAGGTCTGCCCAAGGATGCCAGAACTCCCCCGGGCGGTTTTCCGCACCCTCGTGGAGCGCTCTCAGAGCCTCAGAGGCCCCCAAGATGGTCCAAGGCCTCTACTTTACATCTAGGGGGCCTCTGGTGGCTCTCTGAGCCTCAAGAGGCCCCCAAGATGGTCCAAGAGGGCTCCGAGTCGCCGACCGATCGGTCCAAGACGCCCAAGTTCGCCTCCACGCGCCCTCAGACGCCTCGAAGACGCCTACAGACGCCTCCAAGAAGCGTCTCCAGAGGGCCCCAGGACATAAAAAATCGTTGAGTTCCTTTGGATTATTGGAGGATTTGGGCGTTTGTACCTGTTCGGTTTCCCGGCGCTCCAGGACAGCGCAAGAGGCCATCAAAATCGCCCCCAGACGGCCCAAGAGGGCTTCAAAGGTCCCAAGACGGCCCAAGATGGCCCCAAGACGGCCCAAACGGCCTCCAAGACAGCCCCAGATGGCCTCTGGGATTGCCCCAAGAGGGAGCCAAGACGGAGAACCCGAACGGACACTTCGAGCCCAGCCTCCAAAATCGATCCAAGACAGCCCAAGAGACCTCCAAGGGGGCCTCAAAGCAGCCCAAAAGGGCCGCAAGACGGCCCCAGAAAGCCCAAGAGCCCTCCAAGACCGCCTCGGAAAGCCTCCCAAGAGACCCCCAAGAGCTCCCAAGAATCTCCCAATAAGCTCCCGAGGGCTCCCAAGGAGCTCCATCCTCCCCTCCTCCTCCTCCTCCTCCTCCTCCTCCTCCTCCTCCTCCTCCTCCTCCTCCTCCTCCTCCTCCTCGCTCACCACGGGCACGCGCCAACATATAGCAAAACTGATAGAAGATGGGCCGGCGGAATGAGCGAAGCGATTCAATAAACCTTGCCAGAGCCAGAAAAAAGAACTGCCTCTGTGACGCAAGACTGGAGATACAAATCTCCGAGGACCTGATGTTGCTCCATCCTGGCGTGTTTCCTCGATTTCCGCCGCTGGGGCTCGCTGCCAGGCCTCAAAACCATCGAAAACAAATCTGGGACGCAAAACTACCCCCAGGGAAGGGATCGGGACCTCTGGGGCTGTGGATTGACAACATAATGTCGGAGAATGCCTGGGAACGGGTCCTGAGGAAAACGAGCCCTGGACTCCTGGACCTCCCCCGTAGGACCCTTTATTCGCGCGATTACATCCGTCTGCTTCCGTGTTGTTTCCGTAAACGTGTGATGATCCTGCGGCGCCCTTGCTGAATAAGTAATGTTGTGACGGCCTGACAGAAGGATCATACCTGAGGAAGCCTTTCACGGGATTTCTTCTCTTGCAGTCTTCCAGGGATTCCTATCTGTGGTGGTCATACAAAAAGATGCTTAGGGTGTGGGTCTGCAGAGGCGGCGCCGTGGGAGCGCGAAAGCTTCTTACATTCAAAAAGCTGCGCTTTCACGTGGGACATAGGAACCAGCTGAGAACAACTGTGACTATCGCTGTTGCTATGTTGGAGATATTCCCACAAAGGTTCCGAGTGCGAGGGATTAGCAGTGGCCTCCGCACTTGCAATCCTCTGACCCTGGCCTTTACAACATGGATTCATTACGTGGAAGATCTGCAGGGGCGGCGCCGTGGGAGCTTGGAAGCTTCACGGGCAAAAGAAATAAGCATTAGAAACAATGGACAATATGTGCTTTACCATGGGGAAAAGAAAAACTATGACATTATGTCACTGCCGCTATCTGTATTACGCAGTGCCCCACAGTTGTTTTTCGAGCGTGGCAGCCCTTACAAAAAGATTCAATCATTGTTGCGGGGATGTTCCTAAAGGATTCGAAGTTCGGGGGATTTGCTTCACAATCCGTCGCGAGTCCCCAAAATTGGAACCGATGTACAAAGGCAGCTACCGAATGAATCCTGTGCAAAAGCTGCTACAAAGGGATTGTAAATGTGGTGCATCCGCATACTAAGAAAGAGCGGCAGTCACATATTGTCCTCGCTTTCTCTTTTTCCCCCAACGGAAGCACAAGGTGTCCACTGTTTTCCTGTGCGTCCGGTGTTCCGATCGAGCGTCCAGGCTCACACGGCGCCAAGTCCAAAGACCCTCCACGATTAAAACAATTGTTTAGGATCGCCACACAAGGAATCCCTGTGTCAAGTCCGCTGATAAAAATATTTCAAGTGTGGAGGCCAACGCAGAACCCCAACATGTACAATCCTATTGGAGGATCCCCGTTCAAAAAAAGGAGTCATTTGACAAAAACTGCTACAAATGAATTGACGTGTGGGGCGTATGCACCGTAAGACGAACGACCCTCACATGCTTACCTGGTGTTTCCCGATGTCCCCCTGTGAGCACACCGCTGTTCTATTACTTGTCATGTTTGTTGCAGTGCTTATGGAACTGACAGGCTTCCATGTCGCCGCCTCTGCAAATCCCTCGCACTTAATCGCGCGTAAGATCGCCACAACAGATTCATGCTGACAAGGTCGCTGCAAGAGGATCTCGCTTTTGGACGCCACTGCAGACCCCCCACGCTTAGGAACCGAATAATCCTCACAAGAAGAATCCTTGTGCAAACACTGCTACTCAAGAATTTGAAGGGTGGGGTGTCTGCACAATGGAGATGGCGACAACCACAGGGGTTCCTAGCTTTCTCTTTTCCCGTGTGGCAAAACTGTTTTCACTGTGTCTCCGATGTGTTCATAAAAACCATTAAGTAAGGCCGCCACAGGTAATGCTGATGAGGATGGGGATGGTGGTGCTGATGGTGATGGTGATGCCGATGAACGTGGTGTTTGGTGATTGGAAACTTCTCGGGACACCATTGTTGCAACCGTACAAGCAAAGGATAGCACCCGCCACCCCCCTGGACCAGTTCCTCATCCTGAGTCTTGAACAGTCTCAGGACTCGGGGAGTGCCCCGAGAGCCCGAAGACAATGAAACACCTAAGGGCCCGCTTCCGTCAGAAACCCGCTTGCCTCAAGACAAGCAAGAGCGGCCCCAAGGCACGACTGACTCCCGGGTAGGCGCTGGGTCGTCTTAGTATCTGGAGGCCACCCAGGTAGGTTCCGAATAGATTGGGTCGGAAGATCACGCTGGATCGCCGATGCGTTGCCGATGCATCGTCGGTGCATCAGCGACGTCGACGATGCATCGGCGACGTCGGCGTGGAGAAAATCGGACTCCACATCGAGCCGCATCGCCGATGCATCGGCGATGCGGCGCAATCCACTGACCGCACCCAATCATGTCGACACCATCTGGGGTCGAAGTAATTCAATTAGGTGGGGTCCATGGCCCACGGTGTCCCCAGGGTTCCCACGGAGCCACCCACGGCCTCCAGAGCACCCCATCACGAGGCCCAGAGGGCCCCAGGAGGCCCAAAATGGACCGAAAAGCTGCGGGCACCGAAATGACGAAAGTAAACTGGTCTTGCGCGAGACGACAGACGACCTTGCGCCGCGGCTTGCTCGGGCCGCCAGCGCGGCATGCAACAGTGGAGACCAGAGCCCTTGCGCGAGACCTTACGCGGGCAGCTAACGTGCCAATGTCCGCGCAGACGACCCAGTTTTCTTCCGTCGCTCAACTTGGGCCAGGGACACCTCCAGCAACCCCCGGAGAGTGGCCACAAGGCAAAGAGAGACACCCAGTACGGCATCGGGCCGTCCGAGCATCGGAATCGAATCGGATCCGGCCGGCTGGAGTCGACATCAAGTCGGATCGATCGCGAGGCATATGGCAGGTTCAAACAACCTGAACAAAAAACCTTGCCAACGGTGGCAGATGTCAACTTCCGCCAGTTTCCGTGGGCCAGGCCTCGTTTCACTTCCGCCGCCTTCTGCCAGCCTTCCGCCGCCTTCCGTCCGGGAAGAGATGGCAACTCCTTCGATCCTGGAAGGCAAGGCCATTTGAGGAATGACTCATGTCGCGTAGGTAGGGGGAAGAAAAAACTACATGAACATAAACGTTCGGAGGTCCGCGCAGAAGTCGTGGATCTGCGCTGAGCCCGCTCCCTGGCGCGCGGAGCCCACTTGGGGCGACGCCCCAGGGCACCGTCAGGTGGCTCCAGCGCAGATCCAAGAAATCCGCGCGGCGCTCCGAGAGCTTATGCTCGGGCAGTCTGGTGTTCTTCGATGGATCTCGCGCGATGGGGTCGGGATCGTGGGATGTCCTTCGAGGACCCCAGGGTGAGCAAGGGGGGCCCTCCTCCTCCCCCACCTCCTCATCCTCCTCCTCCCTCTCTCCCTCCCTCTCCCCCTCCCCCCCTCCCTCCTCTCCCTCCCTCCCTCCCTCTCCCTCCTCCTCCCTCCCCACCTCCCCTCTTCCCCCCTCCTCCCTCCCTCTCCTCCTCCTCCTCCTCCTCCTCCTCCTCCTCCTCTCCCTCCTCCTCCTCCTCCTCCTCCTCCTTCTCCTCCTCCTCCTCCTCCTCCTCCTCCTCCCCCTCCTCCTCCCCCCCCTCCCCCCCCCCTACCCCCCCCCCCTCCTCCTCCTTCTCCTCCTCCTCCTCCTCCTCCTCGTCATCATCATCATCATCATCAATCATCATCATCATCATCATCATCATCATCATCATCATCATCATCATCATCATCATCATCATCATCATCACCATGCATCATCATCAACATCATCAGCATCATCATCATCATCATCATCATCATCATCATCATCATCATCATCATCATCATCATCATGTCATCATGCATCATCATCAGCATCATCATCAGCATCATCATCATCATCATCATCAGCCATCATCATCATCAGCATCATCATCAACAATCATCATCACTTCTTCATCTTCATCTTCATCATCATATCCTCATCCTCATCCTCATCATGTCATCATCCTCATCCTCATCCCTCCTCCTACTCATCCTCATCCTCATCTCATCCTCATCTCATCCGCATCCTCATCCTCCTCCTTCCCTCCCTCCCTCCCCCCTCCCTCCCTCATCGTCCTCCTCCTCCCTCCTCCTCGCCCTCCTCCTCCTCCTCATCCTCCTCCTCCTTCTCCCCCCCACTCCTCTTCCTCCCCCTCTCTCCTCCCTCCCCTCCTCCTCCTCCTCCTCTCTCTTCTTCATATTAATTATTATTAATAATATTATTATTATTACTATTATTGTTATTATTATTATTATGATTATTATGATTATTATTATATTATTATTATTATTAATAGTATTATTATTATTATTGTTATTCTTCTTCTTCTTCCTCCTCCTCCTCCTCCTCCTCCTCCTACCTCCTCCTCCTCCTCCTCCTCCACTCATGCTCCTCCTCCTCTTCCACCTCCTCCACCTCCTCCTCCTCCTCCTCCTCCTCCTCCTCCTCCGCCTCTTCCTCCACTCTTCCTCCTCCTCATCATCACACACTCCTCCTCCTCCTCCTCCTCATCCTCCTCCTCCTCCTCCTCCTCCTCCTTCTCCTCCTCCTCCTCCTCCTCCTCCTCCTCCTCCTCCTCCTCATTGGAATCGCGACCGGGGGGCGGGTTCGGCATGCGTGGAGGGTGGAGGCAGAAGCGGCCGTCGTTCGAGGCGGCACTGGGGGATGCTCACCCAGTAGGCAAACCACATGTGAAGCGTACCCCTGCGGGTCAGGTCTCTGAAACACCAGCAGGGTTTCAGAATATGGAAAATGCTTGCGGCCAAGTGGACCCAAACAGGGTTCTCCAACACCCTGGAGCCGACTGGGCCCACAGGGGTGGGCTTCGCACGTGGTCGCAGGATCTGGTGCGCGGCTGCTCCGATCGCTGCGTGCGCTGCGACAGCAGCAGCCTGGGTCGCCTGCGTGCCTGGGTCGGGTACCCCCCGCGCCCCCCGAAGGCCGCGCACCGAAGGTCACTCTGGCGAAGGGCCACTCTTACATGTAGCCTACCTCGTCTTCGGGTCGTACCTGGGGTCCCCGGCGGCCCTCCGGGACGATCGGGCACTCCTTGACGCTCTCGGCGAGGCGCGGCTGCTAGAACGCACCCCGAGGCAGGATCACCTCCGGGAGCCGACGAGAGCGTCCAAATTCCCTTCGGCGATCCTCGACCCTCGATCCTCGGCCCGATCCAGAGCCTTGGCCGCTGGCCGTGCGGTCGAGAAGATGCCCGAGCGCTGCCGGGCGCTCCTGGCGGGCGCCACCGCGCCCGCGCCGAGGGAGGCGTCGAGGCCTGGCTGGGGCAGCGCGGGCACCCACCTCGCGGGTGCGCCGGAGAGGTCCCCCTACAGGCGGACTTTGGAAGAAAAATCAGAAATAGCCTGGCGAAGGACCCAACCATATGCAATTGTGAGTAACGCAGTTGTTCAGTTGTGGGTATCGTCTTCTGTGTAGCTCCCTATGGGGTCACAAACGTGTGAGGGGTGTGCGGACATGGGTGGCGGGTACGCATGCGAACACCGCCACTGGGGCCTCCAGTGGGGCTTCCTATGGGGCCACGAAACGTGCGAGAGGTGTGCCAGAATGGGTGGCGGGGACGCATGCGAACACCGTCACTGGGGCCTTCGGTGGAGCTCCCTGTGGAACAACGAAGCGTGTGAAGGGACTGTCGAAAACGGTGGCGGGTACGCATGCGAACACCGCCACTGGGGCCTTCGGTGGAGCTCCTATGGGGCCACGAAGCGTGCGAGAGGTGTGCCGGAATGGGTGGCGGGGACGCCTGCGAACACCGCTACTGACGCCTTCGGTGGAGCTCCCTATGAGGCCACGAAACCTGTGAGGGTATACCGACAGGGGGTGGCGGGGACGCATGCGAAGACCGCCACTGGGGGCTTCGGTGGAGCTCCCGAAACCTGTGAGAGGGTATACCGACAGGGGGTGGCGGGGACGCATGCGAAGACAGCCACTGGGGTCTTCGGTGGAGCTTCCCTATAGGGCAACGAAGCGTGTGGGGGGTGTGCCGAAATCGGTGGCGGGGACGCATGCGAACTGCGCCACTGGGACCGTCAGCGGAGCTCCCTATGAAGCCACGAGAAGTGCGAGAGGTGTGCCGACTTGGGTGGCGGGGACGCATGCGAACGTCGCCACTGGGGGTCTTCTGTGGAGCTCCCTGTGGGGCCACGAGGCGTGTGAGCGGTGTGCCGAATCGGGTGCGGGGACGCATGCGAACTGCGCCACTGGGACCTTCAGTGGAGCTCCCTATGGGGCGACGAAACGTGTGGGGGGGTGATGGAGGAGGGAGAAGAGGGAGGAGGAGGGAGGAGGGGGGGAGGAAGAAGGAAGGGAAGAGAACGCGGGGACCGTCTCTTCAAAACGACGACCCAACACCACATAATGGTCGGGAAATATTCAAAAAACAATCAAGAAAATACGAACATCGTCACCTGACTACCTGTTTGACCATGCTTGACTAGCATTGGCAAGACATTGTCTGAGTGGCCATCTCTGCAAGAGCAGGTCGGGGAGATCTGCCGTGCGTGGGTTGAGCAGCGGCCCCGCCCACCCCCTCTCCTCCCCCCGATCTCGCGTGGTGGTCTGAGGAATCTAAATTGCGGTGTTCTCGGTGCCTGCGTCGCGTGGGCCCTGAGTCTCGAGGGGGTTGCAAGGGGTGGACCACGCGCTCCTCAATCTCTACCTCCTCCCCCCTCCCGATTCCGTGTGGAGGTCTGAAGAATCTACATGGCAGTGATCTCGGTGCCTTCGTCGCGTGGGCCCTGAGTCTAGAGGGAGGTGCAAGCAAAGAAGGATAAATGACCTAAGCAGAAACTGTTGGCGCTCCGCGCGGATTTCTTGGATCTGCGCTGGGTCACCCCCCCTGGCGCGCAGAGCGCGCCAGGGGCAGCGCCGGAGGCGCCGTTGGGTGGCCCAGCGCGGATCCAAGACATCGGCGCGGACCTCAAAAAATGTTTCTGGCGTTT
>CAUYUJ010015220.1:190840-205840 GCA_963575745.1 Prorocentrum cordatum
ACACAGTTAAGACAAACCGCCTCCTTATAGGAGAGCGGTTTGTGTTATATGTATGTTACATGTCGTGCCATCTCAGAGAAAAAACAAGAAGGCCCACGAGAGACCCAAGAAGGCCCCAAAGAGATGTTTGTTTAGTTTCCAGGGGGGGGGGTCACCATGTACCAGCTGCTTGTACAACTACTTCCTCGTGCAGGGCTCGGCTTGAGGCTCGGAGGGCCTTCAGGAGGTATTCAAAGACTTCGTGAGCTTCGAGTGCGATTGCGCGGCCCCGAGACGGCCTCAGAGCGCTCCAAGACGCTCACAATGGCATCAAGACGGACAAAGAGACACTGCAGACGCCCCGGGGGGGCCCCAAGGGGACCCCCTCGGGGGCTGCACGAGGCCAGAACCAGAGTTTGTCTGTTGGTTTTCTGACGGATTTGAGCGTTCTCGCTTTCTCTGGGTTCCAATGCTCCAAGATGGCCCAAGAGTCCGCCAGGATCGCCCCAAGACGGCCTAAGAGGCCACCGAAGAGGGCCTCAAGACGACCCACGAGGGCACCAAGACCGGCCCAAAAGGCCCCCAGGACGGCCCCAAGAGGGGACCCAGGGGACCACCGGAACTCTTGTGAAGCGGCGTGGGAGCATGCGGAGAGCCTTCAAAAGTAGACGCGGCGCTGGGGTCACCATGGATCCGAACATTGTACGAATTCGCACATGTCTGGGACGATCGCCGAGCCTCTTGGGAGCCCTTTTGGTGGCCTCTTGGGCACCTCTTGGGGGTTTCTTGGAACATGATAAAGGGGCCTCTTGGGCGCCTCTTGAGGTCTGTTGAAATTATTGGGGCTCCTTAGGGCTTCTTGGGGAGCCCTTTGAGGGCGTCTCAGGGGCCTGCTGGGGCCCCAAGATGGCCCCAAGAAGACTCAGAGGGTCCCGAAAAGTGTCCGGGTCCGCCGGATATGCTGCAGCACAATTTCCGGGTGGCCCGGAGACCTCTCGGGGCCTTCTTGGAGCTCTCTTGGGGGGCTCCAGGACGGTTTGGGAGCGCTCAGGGAGCCCCACGAGGGCCCCGAGGAAACTGCAAGAAAGTCCCGGAAAGTCTCCCAGCACCCTCTCCGGGTGACCCAGAGACCTCTCGGGGCCCTCTTGGAGCTTGCTTGGGGGCTCCAAGACGGTGGCGGGGAGGGCGGGAGGGGGGTGGGGATTTTCTGGAGATGCGGACGCGGAGGAGGGGGCGGCTTCGGGTGGCCTGACGGGGGGCCTCTCGGGCGCCTTTTGAGGTTGGTTGGGGTTTCTTGGAGGGGCCTCCTGGGGGTCCTGTGGAATACTTGAGGCGTCTTGGAAGCTTCTCGGGGTTGTCTTGGTACCCTCTCGGTGGCTGAGAAGCGATGTGATTGTTGCTGGTGCAGTAGTTGTTGCATGTGTAGTTGTAGTTGTATGGGTAGCTGTAGTTGTTGCTGTTCTTGTCGTCGTTGTTGTCGTTCGTTGTCGTTGTTGTTGTCGTTGTTGTTGTTGTTTGTGTTGCTGATTACGGGTGGTGGTTCTTGGTGATGTTGGTGTTGTTGGTGTTGTTATTGCTGTTGTTGTTGTTGCTACTGCTGTTATCGTCGTTGTTGTCGTTGGTTGTTGCGGTTCGCTGTCGTGCTATACGTCGTTGATTCACATGTAGACGCGCACGCCATCAAACAAAAACACACATTGCACCACATATTTTGCACCAGACCGAATGTACCACGTAGGTTGCTCACCACCACATCTTGTTGCACCACGTAGGTTGCACCACGTCGACTGCACCACGTATTTATATTTATATTTATATATATATATATATATATATATATATATACCACAACCTGCATTGCACCATTAAGGTTGCATCATCGTATACTTGGAGGGCGAGAATGGCCTGATCCGTGGTTTCCGATCCCCGGAATGGAACGCGATCCCTGTCGGAACGGGCGGTTCCAATTCAAATCATCGCATGTTTGGGCGGCGAGACCAGCCTGATGCCTGGTATCTGATACCCGGAATGGAACGCGATCCCTGTCGGAACGGGTGGTTCCAATACAAATCATCACATGTTTGGGCGGCGAGACCAGCCTGATCCCTGGTATCTGATCCCTGGAATGGAACGCGATCCCTGTCGGAACGGGCGGTTCCAGTAGAGGCCATCGCATGTTTCGGCGGCGAAGAATACCTGATCCCTAGAATCTGATCCTCGGAATGGAATGCGATCCCTGTCGGAACGCGCGCGCCTTTTGCTACCCACGTGAACCATTTTTTTGTCGGAAGGCGGGGCGGGGGCATGCCCCCCCACTTCCGACACGGATCGCGTTCCGAGGCGCTGCCCCCCCCGCTTCCGACAAAAAACCGTGGTTCACGTGGATAGCAAAGGGCGCGCGCGTTCCGACAGGGATCGCGTTCCATTCCGGGGATCAGATACCAGGGATCAGGCCTTTCTCGCCACCCAAACATGTGATGAGTTGTATTGAAACCACCCGTTCCGACGGGGATCGCGTTCCATTCCGGGTATCAGATACCAGGCATCAGGCTGGTCTCGCCGCCCAAACATGCGACGCTTTGCCTAGCAATCTATGAGAGGCACAACTGGTTGGGCGCAGTCGACGTGGTGCAACCTAAACGTTGCAATGCATGTTGTGTTATGTATGAGTCGCAGTCGACGTGGTGCAACCTACGTGGTGAAAAATAGGTGGTGCGCAATTTATGTGGTACACTTGGTCTGGTGCAATGGCGTGCGCGTCTACACTTAAAATGGCGATGTATAGCACGACAGCGAATCGCAACAACAAACGACAACAACGACAACAGCAGCAGCATCAGCAACAACACCCAGTGGCACTCAACAACAGCTAACAACAACAACGAAGACCACGATGACGATGACGACGACGACCACTACCACAACAACAACAACAACAACAACTACTACTACTACTACTACTACTACTACTACGACGACCGACACCGACACCGACACCGACGACGACGACGACGACGACGACGACGACGACGACGACGACGACGACGACGACGACGACGACTACTGCTACTACTACTACTACTACTACTACTACTACTACTACCATTGCTACTACGACTACGACTACTACTACGACTAAGTCTGTTGCTACTACTACTATTACTACTACTACTACTACTACTACTACTACTACTACTACTACTACTACTACTACTCCTACTACTAATATTACTACGACTCTACTACTACTACTACTACTACTACTTTCTACTACTTCTCTACCTACTACTACTACTACACTCCTAACTGACTACTACGACGACGACGACGACGACGACGACGACGACGACGTCTACTACTACTACTACTACTACTACTACTACTACTACTACTACTACTACTACTACGACTAAGACTGAGACTACCAACACTACGACCACTACCACTCCTACTACTACGACTACTACTACGACTACTACTACTACTACTACTACTACTACTACTACTGCTACTACTACTAAAACTCCTACTACTACTACTACTACTACTACTACTACTACTACTAGCCCCCACGACTTACTACTACTACTAACTACTACTACTACTACTACTACTACTAACTACTCACTACTCCCTACTCCTCCTACTACTACTACGACTACTACTACTACTACTACTACTACTACTAACTACTACTACTACTAACTACTATGACTACTACTACTACTACTATGACACTACTACTACTACAACTACTAATAATACTTCTACTACTACTACTACTACTACTACTACTACTACTACTACTACTACTACTACTACTAACTACTCACTACTAACTACAAACTACTAACTACGAACTACGAACTACTAACTACTAACTACTACTACTACTACTACTACTACTACTACTACTACTACTACTACTACTACTACTACTACTACTACTACTACTACTACTACTACTACTACTACTACTCCTACTCCTACTACTACTACTACTACTACTACTACTACTACTACTACGACTACCGCTACACACTACCCATTCGTAAAGCCGCTCATGTCTAAAACCGGTCGTTTCAAATCCCGCGTCGAATTACAAACGGAATAACGATGGGACAACAACGAACAATCACGATCATAAATATGTTTTATGTGGCCATTCACGCGATCATGGTTTAATATACATATATATAGGCGTATATATACACACACATATCTACACGAGTTTCATACAGTTATATATATATATATATAACCATATACAAAAAATATAGCTTAAACAAATACCAAAGAAAAACTACACGATCATAAGGGAAAACAGCGATACTGGAATTTCCGACACTGCAATAGGTGTTTCCGTACCCTTGGCATTGCCTTTGAAACATTATTAATTGTGTTTCACTAATGTAATGTGGTTGGGATTTGAGCATCGAATTTCGTCAACGGAATAACCAGCTACAAGTTTTTCCTAAAACGGCCATCCAACCTTAAAACGGGCAAATTTGGAGCCACGGGCAAAAATTGAAAACAACAGCTCGAAACGAAACCACAAAACATTACCCTGCGACGTACCCAACCCACGTGCATCAAATGGCAAGAGGAGCATGCCAACAATAGCAGGAACAACGACAGTGTAAACGCGGCGATTTGCTGTGCAAGCTACATGGGATGCGCATGCGTTGCACGATTCACAGGACGACGATCGAAAGAACGAGGCTTGAGGCCCCAGGATCGAAGAAGAACGGGCACGGGAACGAGGGGTAGGAGAGGGATGGAATGGAGGGCGGGGGGGGCGAAAGGCCATCGCGGAAGCAGCAGCATGCATGGAGAAGGTGAGGCGGGGAATAGGACGACGATGAAAGTGGCGGGAGGAGACAGAAGACTGCCGCGTTTTTCAAGTGCGAGCTAAACCCGCAGCGCTGCCTGCGCCATGTCGTCGCAGAGTTCCACATGATAAAACTTGTTTAGAGTGCAAGGAACGAGCGAGGCGTAGCTCGCCCGCTAGCTTCTCCGCCTCCTTCCCGCACATTTCAGCGCGGGAGCTGAACGCTCGCAGGCGCGCCGCCAGGTCTGCGGGCGGCCCGCGGGAAAGAAACTCAAGGCCGGGGTCGCGTATCATCAATCGGTTGTCCATCGTCCAAAGTTGCACTGGCGACGTACTGGTTGAACGCGGAGCGAGCAGCATCACGCGCGTGCCTGAACGCCACGCAGGTACAGTGCACGCGCGATTGGGACTTCAGGTCGATCACGCGCGTCTCCACCAGGCTTGGCAACACCACGCGACTGAGGATCTCACTGCGGTCTGCCATGCTGCTGTCCGCGAATGCAATGCGCTGCCTGCAAGTAAGGCGGCGGCGTCCACTTGTCTCAGAAGATGTTCCCGCGGGCCCGAAGGGCGACCGCCAGCTCGAGCCGCGGCGCCGGCAGGCCAGATAAGGATCATGCAACAGCAAAGACGATGACAGAGCAACGAGGTATCGGCGAGTGCATGACCGGCCTCCGTTTCCTGCACTTCTTTCCTGTAGTTCCCCTAGCTCATCGAGCTCAGCAGATGTTTCTGCGGGTCCGAAGGACGACCGCCAGCTCGAGTCGCAGCGCCGACGAGCTGCATCCACATCAGGCAACACCCCAGGAGACACTGGCACACAACGATTTGACGTCAGTCAGTGCCAGACCACTCCATGTCTAGTTCCTCGCACACATACAGTCGATCGCAGATGCGGGATAATCGAAGTAGAATGACGGGTCCAATCTGCGTCCGCGTAGGACGTCACTATGCTGGACCCCGCAGCAGGTCTCGAAAGTGGCGACAGTTTCATGGGCCCCACAGCAGCCCTCGAAAGTGGCGACAGTTTCACAGATCGTAGCCCCCCAGCGCTGGCGAGGTCTAATCTGAGTCCCCGTAGGACGTCACTCCGCTGGCCCCCCAGCAGCCTTCGAAAGTGGCGACAGTTTCACAGATCGCAGCCCCCCAGGGATGGCGAGGTCTAATCTGTATCCCCGTAGGGCGTCACTCCGCTGGGCCCCCCACGCAGCCTTCGAAAGTGGCGACAGTTTCACAGATCGCAGCCCCCCAGGGATGGCGAGGTCTAATCTGAATCCCCGTAGGGCGTCACTCCGCTGGGCCCCCCAGCAGCCCTCGAAAGTGGCGACAGTTTCACAGATCGCAGCCCCCCAGGAATGGCGAGGTCTAATCTGAATCCCCGTAGGGCGTCACTCCGCTGGGCCCCCCAGCAGCCCTCGAAAGTGGCGACAGTTTCACAGATCGCAGCCCCCCAGGGATGGCGAGGTCTAATCTGAGTCCCCGTAGGGCGTCACTCCGCTGGGCCCCCCAGCAGCCCTCGAAAGTGGCGACAGTTTCACAGATCGCAGCCCCCCAGGGATGGCGAGGTCTAATCTGAGTCCCGTAGGACGTCACTCCGCTGGGCCCCCCAGCAGCCTCGAAAGTGGCGACAGTTTCACAGATCGCAGCCCCCCAGGGATGGCGAGGTCTAATCTGAATCCCCGTAGGGCGTCACTCCGCTGGGCCCCCCAGCAGCCCTCGAAAGTGGCGACAGTTTCACAGATCGCAGCCCCCCAGGGATGGCGAGGTCTAATCTGAATCCCCGTAGGGCGTCACTCCGCTGGGCCCCCCAGCAGCCTCGAAAGTGGCGACAGTTTCACAGATCGCAGCCCCCCAGGGATGGCGAGGTCTAATCTGAATCCCCGTAGGGCGTCACTCCGCTGGCCACCCCAGCAGCCCTCGAAAGTGGCGACAGTTTCGCAGATCGCAGCCCCCCAGAGATGGCGAGGTCTAATCTAAGTCCCCGTGGGGCGTCACTCCGCTGGCCACCCCAGCAGCCCTCGAAAGTGGCGACAGTTTCACAGATCGCAGCCCCCCAGGGATGGCGAGGTCTAATCTGAGTCCCCGTAGGGCGTCACTCCGCTGGCCACCCCAGCAGCCCTCGAAAGCGGCGACAGTTTCGCAGATCGCAGCCCCCCAGGGATGGCGAGGTCTAATCTGAGTCCCCGTAGGGCGTCACTCCGCTGGCCACCCCAGCAGTCCTCGAAAGTGGCAACAGTTTCACAGATCGCAGCCCCCCAGGGATGGCGAGGTCTAATATGAGCCCCCGTAGGGCGTCACTCCGCTGGCCACCCCAGCAGCCCTCGAAAGTGACGACAGTCTCGCAGATCGCCGCCCCCCAGGGATGGCGAGGGGCAAGCAAGGTAAAAGGCAAGCGAGAAGAGGACGAGCAAAGAGAGGAGGAGAAGGGAAGCAAGAGAGGAGAGCAGGAACGAAGAGAGGAGGAGAGGAGGCGGGAGGAGGCGGGAGGAAGGTGGAGACCACAGTGCTCTATTCCAAACGAGTACCCAACGCAGGAGGGTTGGGAAAAACAACGCGATCGAAGCCGACCAACATGCATTCACATGGCTCATTTCGGATCTCGAATAGTATAAACCGGAAGCCAACAATGAAAATGTTCATTAATGTATCATGTTATCCTCCGCGGCTCTGCTACAGAATATTGCTAGTTTTTCAAATGGTTCACCTCGCCCCTGCGTCTCTAGCGCTGCCAAAAGAAGGGCCCGTTCGTTTCTGCATCGCTGCTTCCTCGCGCGCGGCTAAATCTGGGATCCCAAACAGCATGAACCAAATGTCGACCAAACAAATGCGCATCATGGCCCTAATTTCTCTCTCGCGTTTTGCCGCGGCACATCGCTGGCATTTCTCGCCCCCGCGTTTCCGGCGCCCCCAGGAGAAGTCCCCGCTCGTTTCTGCACTGCTGCCCCCCTGCGGCTCGCCCCGCAGATCCGCCCCGCTCTCGAGAGCAGGAAATTACGTGAGCTGGCGATATAATCATTTTAAAAAGTAATGCATAACAAACTACTTCCTCTGGCGCAAGTGAGTTTTCTGAACTCTGATCAAAATCTCACAACCGAGGCCACCGTAGGGCCACAACTTTCATTCTTAAACGATAGGTTCTAGTCATAGCTTCTTCAGGGCCCTCCGCAACCACAGCCAATCTCTACGGCTGCAAGTCCGAAGAGCCCCGGCGCGACTCCTTCCCAGCGCTCCTCTGCGTTCCTTCCCCGAAGGAGATCGCGCTGGAGGTCTTTCGCAGTCGTCGTCGTCGTCGTCGTCGACGTGGAACTCCCCGATGTGAATATTCCGCGCTTTCGTTGCGCCCACTGCGTCGGCGCGCAATGCTGTCGAGTACCCCGCTGGCCCAGCGACGCGGACGAGAGGGTCTGCGAGCGGGCGGGCCCACGTGCTCGGACAGAAAAGATAACTCGCGGGTTGCGTCGGAGCCGTCCGCGCGGCGTGCAAGCACAGAGACGTAGCGGGGAGGCAGAGGCCCCTCTCCCACCACTGCGCAGGCCACCTCGGCCGCGGACGGGGCGCCGCAGCGTCGCGGGTCTTTCTCCACCCCCCCCCGCGAAACGGAGGACGTGCTCGGGGGCGGATGCACCATGAGCGGCCCCGGCAATTTCGACGACGTCGTTCACGCGTCGGAAGTGCGACGGGCACGGGTTCGCGGACGCGCGCACAAGCATTCTGAGCAGGAGGTCGAGGACATTTCGTTGTAGGTCGGGGAACGACTCAGCTCTGGCAGTCGTTGCCTCTGTTGGGTCGTAGATGTACAGTTGCGCGCGCTTCGGACTGCGGCTCGACTCTGGGTAGAGTGCGCCTACGGATCTGAACGCGCGCCCGTGGAGCACGAACACCGGCGGACCCCTGCCGGAAGAGAGGTCGGGGGGGGGCTTCCGTCCGACGGCAGTGCTCTCGCTGTTGAATGACGGTCTCTCCGCATGCGCGGGGAGCGCGGCGCTCGGGAGCACGATTCGCGCTCCGTCGAGCACGGCCGTGGCCAGGGCCACCATGCGCGCCCAGGTGCGCTCGCGCGCCTCGTCGATGATCACGGCCCGCCCGACATGCGGTCGATGCGTCACCTGCCACGGGGCGGCACGCTGGCGCAGCTCCATGTCCGCGGCCGAGCGATCGCAGGCGGACCACGCGACGGGCCTGAGCCCGCCGAAGCCCGCACCGCGGAGAAAGCGGCCAAGGAGAGCGCACGCGCCGGCAGGAAGCCTGTCCCCGAGCACGCGAGAGACGGTGGTCGCACAGCGCGCGGCGCCAAGATCCGGCCGCCCACCGAGCGAGCCCGCCTTGTAAAACAGGACGGACGAGGGCAGGCCGTGGCATACCGTCGCGCACTCGGCAGGGAGCGCGTTGGCGAGCCGAGTCGACAGCATGATCGTTTTCAAACCAGAGAGCGCTGCCAGGCCAGCCGTCTTGCCACACCCTGTCGGGCCAGTCAGCACCGCAATGTTCGGCCCTGTCGCCAAGAATCGGGGCGCTCCCCCGCCGCGCGTCGGAGTCACATGGGCAACTTCCTCCGCTGGGAGAGGCGCCTCGCACTGCGCATGGCGAAATGAGGCCGCCCCAGAGCCGCGGCGACGACGTCGGGCCCACTGGTCCGGCAGCATGCGCACGCTGCTGCAGTTGAGGTGCAACTCGAGCGCCGCGGGCTTGAGATCTCGATCGCGATCCGGCCCCGCCGCGCGCCGCCTCACATTTGCGCCGCCGTCGTCGCCCTCGTCCTCGACGAGAACGGCAGGGTGCAGATGCGGCAACCGAGAGGCAAGGGCCAAAATTCCGCGGCGACGTTGGCCGTCGGCGGCGCTCTTGGCGTCGCACGCCCCGAAGGGAGCGCCGAGGGGGGCAACTGAGAGCTCGGGGAGACAGCGATCTGGACGCCAAAGAGGCATCGCCCAGTCCGGATCAACGAGAGCGCTGAAAAGCGCACGGAGTGCGTGACCTGCCATCGCGGCGCGAACCGATGGGGTCTCCTGATCGCGAGCCCCGGCCTGGCCGGACGGGAAGACTGCAGTCATGACTACCAGGGCGCGAAGGTCACTTCCAGGTCGAGTTGCCCAATCGAGCGCGGCGGCAGCGTTAGCCACATCATCCGCGTCTCGAGAGAGGCCAAACTGGTCCATGACGGATGCTTTGGCATTGTGAAGCCCTCCCATCCGGCGAGCGTCGGCAATGGTGCCGCCCCCGGAGCCAAGCGTACCGCATGTGGCGCGTTCGCACTTCTTGCAATACAGGCCCAGGAACTCGCCTTCGGGCTCGCGGCGCACGCAGCGAGCACAGCGAGTCCCATCACGCGAGCGGGTCGCCACGGAGTCCTCGACGGCCTCCAGGAGCCAGGCCTCAGCCTCGTCTGGGACCGCGATGCCCTGCTGCGTGGCTCGCTCCTCCTGCAGCCGAACCGGCGGCTCGGTCAAGGTCGGCGAGCCAACAAAGAGACCGCGGGTCAGCCAGCGCTGCACTGCGACGAGCGCGCGGGCCTGAAGGCCCCGCCAGGGGGCGCCCACAACGCAGGCAACGTGTGCCTCCGTGGCCAACCGCTTGCGAGCACGCTCGCCGCCGGTGCACGAGAGCCAGACGCAGGCGATCCAGAGAAACGCAGCGACCGAGGGGTCGAACGCCTCCGCCAACGCATAGGCCGCGGCGATGAGCCTCGAGAAGTCCTCGCGGACCATCACGCGGCGCACACGACCGTCGCGAGCGTTCGGTCGGCGGAGGACCGCCCAAGGACGGCGCTGATGAAAGAGGATCGCGACCTCGCGCGAGAACGGCGAGTCCGCGAGCTCTGCGCACGCCTGCTCGATGGCACCGAGGTCGCCCTGGCGCTCCCGCTCCTCGCCGACAACAAGAGTGAGCCCAAGGGCGGCCTTCGACGAGACGGCCTGAGACGTCGAAAGTCCGCCGTGCCACGCCGTCGGGCAGCGCCGGCGCCGCGGCATCGCAGGCTGTCCACGCGGGAGCAGACGAGACGTCGAGACGTCGAGGGGGGCGACGTCGAGACGTCCCAGGCACGACGCCCGGGCCAGCGACGGGGGCGCAAACTCCCTGCTCTTTGACGAACCCGCTTCGCACGCAAGGCCACCCCGGCTCGCGGACGGCCGAGATGCGCAGCAGCTCCGGCGGCGGGGCCTCGAGATTGGCGCGCGGCACGGGATGAACATTCCGCGCGGCGAGCTGAGCCTTCCGAGGCCGCGTCACGCCATCGCGTCCGAAAACAACGGGATCGGCATTGTCGAGCGCGCCCTCAGGCGAGGCCATTGTGGCCGGCTCAGTCGGCGGCGGGAGAATCGGCACGCATTTCCGGCTGTGCTGCTGCAGCAAGCGCCGCCGTTTGCGCAACTCGATCCAAGCCTCCTTTCCAGGGGGACCGAGACGGATCAAGTCGTGCACGTAACGAACGACGGCCTCGGGCTGCACAGCAGGCTGCGCCTCTGGGCACGGCTGCCAAAGCTCCAACGGACCGGCGGGAGAGCCGTGGACAACAGGATGCCCGCGAAGGCGAGGCACCCGGCTGCCCACAGCGACCGGACCGTCAGCAGAATCTTGGAACCACACCTTCGGGTGTTGGCTGGGCACGCGCTGCGGGCCAGGCGACGCCTTCAGGATGGCGCCTCGGAGAGAGCTGCTCTTCAGCAGCAGAAGATCTCGAGGCGCCAGCCAGACGGGGGCCGGGATCAGGCGGCGGGGATATTTTTTTACAGCCGCAGGCGGAAGCGCCGGCGGCGAGGGGTCACGGTCGGGCTGCGGCCGCGACGAATTACCCGGGCGCGCGCGGGGGCCGCGGATCAGGCGGCGGAGCAAGCAGCGACCCAGGGCGTCTGAGAGGCCAGGCGGTCGTGCAAGCTGCAACCCAGGGAGTCTGAAGGGTCAGTCACCCAGGAAGCAAAGCGGACGCGGCCAAAATGGCGCGCCGCACATTCCCAGTCATGGGTCCTGACAATCCGACAATCGCATGATGGTGGGAACCAGTCTCCGTGCAAGAAATGTGAGCCCAGGGTGTCTGTCGGGTATGAGCAGACCGAAAGCGTAGCTGACGTCGTTCAGCAAGGAGGGGAATTTCTGACAGCGCCAGCGAACCGTCGCAGCATCAGAAAACGCACCCGACGGCTGTCAGAGTGAGCCAGAGGTCATAGACAACTGGGGCAACCTCGGAACAACTGCTGAGAGATGCGCCTGCACGCAGGAAACCTGAAATATGGTGTGCCGCAGTGCAGAAGTACAAGTGCACCCAACCTGGCGAGGGACACACGGTCAATCGGAAGTGGGCGTGCACCAGCCGACTAAGTGACAACCAGCGCCTCGCAACCCACGCAACGCCAGGTAAGAGGAGAGCGCTCGTAGAAGACGACGCTGCCGTATACCCACGGCAGCAAGTCCTTCAAGGTGACAGAGTCCCAGGGAGTGGTCGCACAACCAGGTTGCGCGTGGGAGCGACGATGGGGAGAAGACAGAGCGCCCGTCACACGCAGGAGCGGTGCATCACTATCCACAGGGTGGCACAACACGGCCAACCGCGGTAAGCAGCAATGAACGGGAGCACGTCAGCGACCCAGTCATAGGACGGCGCAAGCGGACCAGGCGGGCATTCCGCCAACACGGCGGGGCGACCCACGTCAAAGGACTGCCTGAACACCACGTGACCCAAGGACGATGGGTCCGAGCCCAGGGTCGCTCCCAGGAGGGGTAGAGACGCACGGCTGAAGGCCGTAGTAACATGGGAAGCACTGCGCCGGCGCACCGTCCACATAGCGTGCGCCGCAGCGCTGCTCCTCCCCACGCCCCTCCGCGCCGCGCGCGGTGATCTCCCTCGCACGCGTGCGGGCTCCGACCCGCCACCCCCATCACCGCCCGGGCCCGCAGCGGCCGCCGCCTCCTGCGCCCCGGGCGGACGGCCGGACCCGCCTCCGTTGTCCGGCCCGGCCGCCCCGGGCGCCGCGCCCTTCACCGCCTCGGTGACCCGTCTGCCGGCCTTGCCCGGCGCCGGCGCGTCCTCGACCGGCGGCGTCGCCGAGGTGACGGCGCCCTGGCGCCATTTCGGGGCGTCGAGCGAGTCGCGGATCCACTTCCGCACGTCAGCCGACAGCTTGTGTCCGCTCCGCGCCACGTCGCCGGTCGCCCACGCGTGGGCCCCGAACAGCCCCATTGAGCCGTCGTCCTGGAAGCAAAAGATGGGCCCACCCGACCACCCCGAAATCGAGCCGCCGTCGTACTCGAACGCGGCGCCCGCGCCAGTGACGGAACCGATCACATTGACGCGCGTCTCAAACTGACCGGCGTCATTCTGCTCCCTGCCGAGCAGTGCACCGTCGTCCTGCAGTGTCTTCTTTCCGCCCAGCCACTCCTTGACGGTCTCCTCGTCGGCGAACGCGCGCGACGCGAACGGCCGGTCGGTCTCCAACCACAGGGGCGGATCTTCCTCGTCGGCGCCCGGATACACGGCGGCCTGCGCAACGCGCACCTTCACGGCCGACTGCCCCGCGCCCACGGTGACCTCCGGACCGGCCCCGACTTCAAACGTCGCCCATCCGTCAGCGCCGAGGTGCCTGGCGACCGCGTCGCACGCGTCCGGGGCGACGTGCGCCGCGGTCAAGAGTCCGTTGAGCCCGACCGCCAGCGCGGACCCCCAACCACCTTCCTCCGAGACGCAAACGACGCTGCGCAGCGCGGCCGTGAGAGGACCCACCGACACGCGGCACTGCGCCGCCAACTGACGGACGGCCGGAGTCCCGCGGGTCAGCACCGCCCCCTGCGCACGCGCCACCCCGGACAGCGCCTGGGCCAGCAGGCCCTCCGCGAACTCCGGCGGCGGGGATACTGTTTTTTTTTACAGCCGCAGGCGGAGGCGCCAGCGGCGGGCGGTCGCGGCAGGTCGGGCTGCGGCCGCGACTAACGGCGGGCGCGCGCAAGGCCGCGGTCAGGCGGCAGGCAGCAGCGACCCAGGGCGTCTGAGCCAAGGCGCGCAGTCCAGGGAGTCTGCAGGGCAGCCCCAGAGCGAAACATGCAACGGCGCATCCAGGGAGTCTGAACACAGGCACCGAGGAAGCCGAGCGCAGCCAAAATGGCGCGTAAGGCGCTCCCAACAGTTCGGACACGAACAAGTAGGAACGGTCCCGAAGACGTCTATCCAGGGAGTCTGACGGGTAGCACAGACTGACTGGCGACACGGCCCAGCGGGGAAACCAGACGGCGGATCAGAACATCGCGACGTCAGAATTCGCATCCAGGGTGTGGAAACAGAGTAGCCGGATAGAACCTTCCACAACTGAGATGCGTCAGGCCCGATTTTTTTCCTACAACGAGGAGGCGCGCGCACTCGCGTGCGAATGTCCGGCGGCCGGCGGGCGACGATCACTCGTCGCTGTCCATCTCGGCGTCCCTGCCGGACGAGATCGGCTCGATTCTCTTCTTATCAAACCGATTAAGAAGGATCGTCACCGACTCAAACTCGCGGTGCCTAGTAACACCACGCCGCCACTTGCGAGTGACATCAGCTTCGAAGAAAAGCGTGTCAAAATCGCTAGCGGGCCACGAGTCTCGAAACGCGCGAAGACGAATGAGCGTCGGGCCAACGCAAGAAAGGTCTGACACGGGGATGTTGCAACCCTGCTGCAAGCTTGCCGCAACTAACTCCACGGGCACTGAACGATCAGAGCACGCTATCAGCGGAACTCCTTGGCCTGCGTCCGAAAGCTGGCCAACCAGTGCGTGATTGAAGCGAAACCTCACGAGCACAGACGGGTCAAGCGATGACCGTGCCGTGCTCATGGGGAATACACTAATGGCCGACACCTCACGATCGCCCCTCATCTTGGAGACGAAGGTGCTCAGCCAAGCGTCCGAGGCCACGCCTCCCCAGAGCTGTGCTGGGTCGGCTCTGCTCTTCGCGAAGATGGAGTTCCATGAGCCAACTTTGGCATCCATCTCTCTCGTCGTTCGCGCATGACTAGCGGTCAAGCCAGTCACCGAGGCCTCGTAAATTTCTCGAAATGGCCCATACCTGAAGAAAGTGGACCCATTCCAGGGCACATTAGCGGCACGCGAGCAAAACTTCGCGGCCACCATCCAGGGTACGGCCCTGATAGCGCAGATGCACATCAGGCGCAGCTCTAACAACGACCACTCGTGGAGCAGGCCATCAGTGAAGGAGGGGTGTTCTAACA
>CAUYUJ010015220.1:213340-228340 GCA_963575745.1 Prorocentrum cordatum
TGATGCTGATGATGCTGATGCTGATGCTGATGCTGATGCTGATGACGATGACGATGACGATGACGATGACGATGATGATGATGATGATGATGATGATGATGATGATGATGATGATGATGATGATGATGATGATGATGATGATGATGATGATGATGATGATGGTGGTGGTGGTGGTGGTGGTGATTATGGTGGTGGTGGTGGTGATCATGATGATAGGGAGGCGGAGGAGGAGGAGGAGGGCTCTATCAGTGGTCAAAAAAAACAGACACGGAAAAGGCCCATAGGGCGGACGGGGAGCCCCAGACCGCCCGGTCCAGCAGCCTTTTTCTTCCTGAGCTTGTCTCACAATGTATTCAAGAATCGTGCTCTCGCCTCAGTACCAGCGGCCCTCCATCCCCCCTCTTCACCGGAGAGGCCCCTGCCTCCCCCTGGCGGGCCCTGGAGCCTCTTGCCGCTGCTCCCCTGAGAAAGATCGAGGATAGCAGCGGAGAGGAGGAGGAGGAGGAGGAGGAGGATCAAGGAGGGGAGGGAGGAGGAAGAGAAGAAGAAGAAGAAGGAGGTCGAGGAGGAGAAGGCGGAAGAGGAGGAGGAGGAGCAGGAGGAAGAGGACGCGACTGAGGAAGAGGAGGCCAAGGAGGAGAAGGAGGAGGAGCAGGCGGAGGAGGAGAAGGCGGAGGACAAGGAGGAGGAAGAGGAGTGAGATGAGGAGGAAGGTTAAGGAGGAGGAGGAGACACAGGAGGAGGAGAGGGAGGATCGAGGATCGAGGAGGAGGAAGATCGAGGAGGACAAGGAGGAGGAGGAGGAGGATCGAGGAGGAGGAAGAGGATTCAGGATGAGAAGGGATATCGATGAGCGAGGAGGAGAAGGACCGAAGAGGAGTAGGAGGACTGAGAAGGAACAAGAGGATCGAAGAGAAGGAGGAGGAGGAGGAAAACGAGGACGAGGGGGGGAGAGGGTACAGGGGAGGAAGATCGAGGAGCAGGAGGAGGAGGATTGAGGATGAGGAGGCGCAGGGGGAGGCGGAGGAGGAGGAGGAGCAGGAAGAGGAGCATTGAGGATGTGGAGGATCGAGGAGGAGCAGGAAGAGGAGGAGGAGGAGGGGAGGGAAGGAAAAGGAGCGAGGAGAAGGAGGAGGATTGGAGAGGAAGGGGGGGGATCGAGGAAGAGGAGAAGGATCGAAGAGGAGGAGGATGAGGATTGAAAGGGAGGAAGGGGATCGAGGACGAGGAGGAGGACTAATACTGCAGAGCGGTAAGGAAAACAGTTTCCTTCTGGATGAAGTGTAAAGCGGATCAAGCGTGTATTAGAGCGGTCGCGGTGTGTGGCCACCGCGAGCCAAACAGCCACAAGGGACACATACCCACCGTACCGTGCAGACCATGAAATGTTCAAACGTGTCCGTCGTGCCTTAGTGGCTTCCCCGGTGTTATCAAGGAAGTCCCGAAACGTAATGGACTGCGTTACAACTAAACGGCTCCTGCGCCCACAAATACAAAGGTGAAGTAACGGGCAGCAGACAGTTCGAGGGAGAGCAACCCTCAGTGGGCCCGCTCCATCCACATAGCGGACGGAAGCAGCACCCATTTGGCATGCTCAACTGTCGCCACGCCAGCCACCCCGCTAACTTAGCAAGCGGCGGCAAGAAGCCTCTCACCTGCTTGCTCTACCACTCCCTTCAACTCTGACCTGATAGCCGCTGTGTTAGGCGATGTGCTCCTCTGGTGCGTTGTCGCCGGATGCCCTGGGCCTTGGAGCACACTCCGAAAACAAATTGTTATCTCAAAATGGCGCCACTCCAAGAGCAAATCGTTAACTCAGGGTGGCGTCGATACACCCACAGTTTTTACATAAAAGTGCCCACCCAGAGCGTTTGCATAAAAGTGTCCACCCACACCCTTTGCATACAGTGTCCATAAACAGCCTTTGCATAAAAGTGCCACCCACAGCGTTTGCATAGGAGTGCCAAGCCACAGCGCTCGCAAACAAGAGTCCATATGTGGCCGCCCTTCCCCTTGACGGTGAGATCACTATGTTCTGAGATCGGTACGGTCATACTATGTTGCTCCCAGCTAAGCTTAATCGTGCTGCGGTCGTAGCTGAGCTTGTCGCCCATGATGATCAGGATGGGATCTCTGCTGATACACCCTTGCGTCGTGAGGTTGGTTCTCATGTCTCTGGCGTCGCACCACAATATGTCGTCGATCTGCTTGGTGCGGAGCTCATCTGGCAGCCACCAGGGATGACTGGCCATGCTGTTCCCCGATGGAGGTCGAACAGGGTCCATGGCCAGGGCCGAGAAGACGGACATGCCGTCGAGTACCAACCAGGCTGGCACGGCATAGCCACATTCCTCCCTCAGCCTACTAATCATCCAGGTCCGCGCACCGTCTCGTGGAGCGCCAGGAGGCACGCTTGCAGGCGGTCAGGTGCACCGCAGGCTGCGAGCAGCTCTGAGCCAAATGATGATTGGCACACCAGATCGCGCGAACGGCTCACGGCGTTAAGCAACTGGCATACCTGTTTGCCAACACTGCGGCACTTGTCCAGGCGCAAGTACACGGTGTCCCCCATGCAGGAACCAGTCTCCTCCTCCCGATTGAACGACCCGTCGCTGCATACGCAAAGCCGCCCCGTGCACTCCGTAGCTGGGAAAGGGATGCGCGCCTTGATCTCCCGCGCGGCCAGAACTACGGAGCTGAGCTGCATCACGCGGCGGGAGCTCCTTGTTCGCGGCCCTCTGCAGTGCGAGGACGCACGCGGCAATTTGATACTGCGTGAGAGGAGCGTATGCTGCTGCTTCGAGGAAGGAGACGCACAGGTCTGGAAGCTGACCTCCTGCCATCTCGTCGGCTGTCGCCTTGACCAGACCGGCGTGCCTGATGGGGGCGTCGATGTACCCGTCCTGGTCGAGCGTCACTGTTCAGTCGGCACTGCGGTGCTGGTGTACGCCGCAGTTGGCGAAGTCGTCGTAGTCCCCGTTCATTTTGCCGAAGACGCTTTCGATCTTGCCGATCAGCTGGTCAACGTGCTCCCTTCGTACCGAGATTTCCAGATCGTCAACACGCCTGGACACCATGAGCACTAGCACCCAGCCGCTGGCAGCATAGGCAACGGACGTCTCGTGGTTGACCTTGAGCTCCCAGTCCTACCTCTTCGGCTTGGTGTTGCACTGTGGGTGAGCGCGTGGCACAATCGAGCTTCATGGAGAAGGCCCTGGGCGCATCCTTCCAGCCCGCGCCCCGATTGATGCAGCGCAGGCCCTCGGGCCGCTCGTCGAAGAACTCGCAGCTGCACTCCCAAGCGGCAGGGTGGAGTTCAGTTCGCGGGGTGCCGCGCCCTGCTCCGGCATCTCGGCATAGGTCATGCCTTGCAGGAGCGCCTTCTCGACGTCCACGGCGACGCACACCCAGCGCCGCCTCTGAGGACAACATACGCTGTGACGCCCGCTTCGCCGTCCCAACGAATGTCTCGAGAGCTCCAGCGTCCATGTCGCGGAAGTCGTTCAGCGCTACACGGCACTAGATGATCCTGACGGGTTTGCCGTCCAATCCCTCCTGGTACTTCCAGATGTCTGGAGTCCATGACGTTTCGGGCGCCTTTGATGGGACGTCTCTCGAAACACTTGTACTTGACCCAAGTGGTAAGCCACCCAGGAGCGACGTGCTCCCCGCACGAGCGGCAAGTACCGCACGTCCTATGTACTCAATTGTGCCTGTCCCCTTCTGAAACTATTCCGCCGACGCGTGACGACACAGAGCATGAAACGGAAGGGAAGGAAGGACAGAGGGAGGACGCGAACCAACGATTAGCAACGCACCACACGCCTCACTCGGTGCAGTCTGCGACTACTGGCAGCAAACGCACAATCCGAAATATAACGTGCAGCACAGACCTGAGTAGAATAGCAAATTCCCGCGTCCGCCCACCGAAGTCTCACTATGATCGCGTCTGCAGTGCAAACTCGCGCATTCGTACCCCATACGGGATTCGCACTGATGCCCAGACGCGAAAGGGGCACAGGGCGATCGAGGAAGGTGAAAGAAAGCAAGACAACCACCTGCGGAAAGCCTCGAACCTAAATAATGAAGACGTCTCAAGCAAAACGCGCGGCACGCCCGACCGTCGCCCCTGGGGATGCGACTGCGATGATATATTGATGAGGAATGGAGGAGAAGGAATCGAGGAGGAGGAGGAGGAGGAGGAGGAGGAGGATCCAGGCGGGAGATCGAGCAGGAGGAGGGGCAGGATCGAGGAGGACCGAGGAGAAGCATCGAGGATAGAGGAGGAGCAACGTACGTACCCCACGCGGCCCAACGGCGCCCATGTGGCGGAGTCTGGAAACCCTGAACCCAAAAGTGCTGTCATCCCTTAAGCACGTCTGCCAGCTTCCGCGGGCGGAGGCGGCCTCGTTATACTTCCGCCGATGTCCGCCGACTTTTTGCCGCCTTCTGCCGAAAAGAAAAAAAACGCCAGCTCCTTCGATCCTCGATGACGAGGCCGTTTCCGGAATGCCTCATGCACTGTTTGGACTTCCCCCGGGCGCCGCTCCAACGCGGTACGGTGCATGGCCGTTGGGCTTCGAAGACCGAAACATCACGCATCGTACCATCCCTAGGTCGCGGATCGACCACGCTTCGGGAAATGCCAGCACGGTGCGGTGCACACAAGTCGTCCGCGGAGGTACGGTGGAAAGGCGGAAGAGGAGAAGAAGGAGGAGGAGGAGGAACAGGAGAAGGAGGCGAAGAAGGAAGATAAGGAGGAGGAAGAGAGGGAATGAGAGGGAGGAGGAGGAGGAGGAGGAGGAAGAGGAGGAGGAGCAGCAGGAGAGGAGGAGGAGGAGAGCGAGGAGGATAATGGCCGTCACAATTTACTGGCGTCGCCAAAATATGGAAGGCGATTGATCGTTACTGGATGCACGCGGCGGTTTCATAAGCAGGGCGGACATGTTCGCCCTACTTCTCAGTCCTTCCACGTCGATTTCCGCCCTGCTTTGCCGTCGCTGATTCCGCAACGCCTCTGCGGAAATATCCGCCCAACCTTTCTGGAGCGGAGAGGTCACCCCTACTTTTTCACGTCGCTCGGGGTGCATTCCCGACGCACTTGCAGGTCGCAAAACCAACCAAGAACGGCAGATCTGCAGTCAGTGGAAGAGGAGGGCCCTCCATGATCGGGCGGATGCTACGGTCAGGAACGGTTGCTCAGCGACTCGTGGCGGCGGCCCCGGCTACGCGCTGCCCTGCGAGCGGATGGCGCGTCGCTCTGCTCCGCAGGATAGGAAGCTCGGGAGAAACTCGGGAGAAACTCGGGAGATCGACGCCTGGGGACCAGGACGTGATTCGCGTGTCGCCTCGGAGCGCGTTGGGCCAGAACTGGCGGATCGATGTTGTCAGCGGCTGCGAGAGGGTCAAAGGGCGGTCGAGCAGCGGCTGGGCGCGCCGTGGCACGGCGTGCCGCAGAGAAGAGGGGGCGCGCGAGGCGGGAGGCAGGAGAGGCCAGAGGGAGAGGGAGGGAGCCACACTCAGGCCATGGAAATATTCGTGCGCGCGCCGACATGTTCAAGCACAGCGGCAGCATGGATCAAGGAAAAACTATCCGAAGCAGACGGCCCCACCCCGTACAACCTGTACATGAAAGGCGATACGACCACAATTTTGTATGCAGAGTTTGCCACCACGCTGGACAGGGATACTGCCGTGGCTCTGATCAAAAGTGCGAAGTTCGATTTGAATGGGAATACTGTATGGGCTTCGCCCGACCGCCATCCATTAGAGAGGGCCGCTCGGAATTTCTGTTTCGGGCTGAAGTATTTCCTCAAGGACACCATGCACTCGACCTACACCATAAATGTATCAAATGACGCTCCTTACCAAGTTCGAGTGGGTGGTCAGTTGGCTCTCACTGTTACTACGGACGGCACGCATCTTACTCGTAAGTGGGAGGAGGAATGGGAGAAGTGGGAGGAACTACAACAACACGAAAAACTAAAAGAATTGATAGCTAAATGCGATTCCTTAGTCACCCGGGCGACTGCAGGGATGAAGGGAGGGGCGAAGGGCAAATCTAAGGGTGACGGGAAGGCGTAGGAAATGCGGCAAGTATCAGGGAACGTCCGACTTGATACCGGAGCCGGTGAACAAGGACATCCGCAATCTGACCCGCCTAACTTTTTGATCATTGGGGATATGCTGGGCAAAGTTACCAATTTCTCCAACAAGTCGGTTTCAGATGTCTGCCCCCGAAAAGTCGTCAACAGATATGTTGAAGATGGACCTCCTCATCCTAGTTCTCTTGAGTCCGATGGTTCTGGGCGTAACCAGGGCAAAGCTACCGCTATGTTCAGACCTACGGCATCCCGCACATTTTCTGCAGCCGGCATGGGCGACAACTCCAAGCCGCAGCAACAATTACAATTTCATACTCCATCTTATTTATCTTCGTCTCCTCCTACTCCCCCGGCTTCTTCTACATCAGCGTCTCGCGTGCCACCGCCGAGGACTCTGGCCCGCCAGGCTACTTCGGCGCAGGCATCCCCAGCTCTGACGTCCGCATCTTCCCCTCCTCTGGGATCTGGTTCGGTGATGGGCAAAGCTACCGTTTCCGTAAGCCTTCCAACGCATGATAGTTCATTTTGTGATGGACGTATACTGGACAAAGTTGCCACTACGGCCATCTACACATGCACACCTTCATCACATACATCCTCACCATCTTCTTGCGCGGGTGCCGTTCCCGAAGGGCGGGCCCATCGTGACCATGTTTCACTCAGGGCCCCGGCGGTCCTCAACCTTCACTTCGCCGCTGCCCCCGTCGACGGGCTGACCGACGACAACGAGGGCCCCGACATCGAGGCACAGTCGGCCAGGACAGGCTCGCATTCTTCTTCCCGTACTTGCGTGGGCCACCGAACTCAGCAACAGGCCGGGGGACAGACACATTCCGCGAGGCAGACAGCTCTATGGTGTCAACCTCGCCGCTCTTGCGTTCCGCTGGGTTCGGAACAATTGGGTTCTTGGAATGTTGAAGGACTCCGAGGCGACTCCAGGATCAAGCTTACCGAGCTGTTCCGGATGATGAACTCCATTGGGCTGGGAATTCTTTGTATCCAAGAGACGCAACTTCATGGCGCATATTATGAAGAAAAGCTTGGATTCTTAATTTGTTTATCCGGGGAACTCGACGCAGAACGGCTTTCCAACGCAGGAGTCGGTTTTATAATAGCTCCATGGGCACGGGCATCACTTGTAGCTTTCAGGACATATTCGCCAAGATTGGCATCAGTGCGGCTTCGAGTGCAACATGGTGTCTTGGATCTTATCTCCGCGTACGCGCCACACAGCGGGCACGATTACGACGAGAGGCAACATTTCTTTTCCGAGTTGGGCGCAATAACGAAACCCACGACAACGCACAGCACTACTTTAGTACTGGGCGACTTCAACGCCAAGTTGTTGCAGCAAGGATTGGGGGAATCAGACATTATTGGAGATAGTGTATTCTCGGGTGGGTCAGCCCGCAGCATCCTGCAACAAGTATCTAACAGACAACTTTTGATCGAATACTGTATCGAGAAGGACATGTTGGTAGCGAATACGTTTTTCAAGGTACCAGTGGAAGAACAGATTACGTTCAGAAACTTGGGGACTCTACCGTCAGAGCCGATTTCGCCGGACAAGTTCAGTCAAATTGACCACGTGTTGTGTCATAACACGGTATTGCCTTGGGTACAAGATTGCAGGACAGACCGTACCGTAGCATTGGACAGCCACCACTTCCTGACCAAGGTGATGGTGAATTTCGCATTCAAGAAACACCGTGACACGCAAGCACAATGTCAAAAATATGCATCTTCTGTCCAGGAGCCGGACACCAAGGCTGCATTTACCAGGGCTTTCACTGAGGCTTGGGAGGCCAACCGGCCGCTGAAGGGATCACATAACGACATGGCCAACAACATCGAGCGAGCGTTCGCTTCAGCGTCTTCCACATTACGGACAAGGCCCGCTCGAGCTAAGAAAGAATGGATTTCCCAATCTACATTGGATTTGATTGAACAGAGAGACGCATGCCGCCGCTCTGGAGATTATCAAGCAGAGCGCCTACTTCACAAGCGTATCCGGAAGGCAGCCCGGCATGATCGCACGAATTGGATTCATGAGACGCTGGTGGGAGGAACATGGGACGCCGTAAAGCAACTCAGGAAGAAGCCGCAGATGAAGCACGCAGGAGTACGTGACATGAACAATAATTTGACTGACACCGCTGGCAGGCCAGACGCTTTGGCAGATTACTTTGAGAAGATCCAATGGGAAGTCAAATTTGCAGATATCAGCCCTACGTCAACAAGCAGTTTGGGCAGCGAGTTGCCAGTGGATGTGTCTGCCTTCACGCTGGGGGAGCTACAACAAGCTTTGCGGAAAATGAGAAATGGGAAAGCCGCTGGCCCAGATGACGTCCCGCCAGAATTCTGGAAAATCGTTTCTGAAGATGCCCATGCGTGCGGGGCTCTACTGGAAATCTGCCAAACATGCTGGGCGACTAAAGATATCCCGGACAAATGGAGGAGGGCGAAAGTAATACTTCTATTTAAGAAAGGAGACCACACGTTGCCTAGCAACTACCGCCCGATTTCTTTGTTGACTGTTGGCTACAAGGCACTGGCGTCAATGCTCCACCAGAGGCTCTTACGAGGAGGAGCTGAAGAACGAATGAGATCATCTCAATTCGGTTTCCGGCCTCGGCGGGGAACGGCAGACGCTCTCATGTTGATCAGGCGAATCATCGATGCGGCCAACGTGGACAACACCGGGGGCCTTACGATAATCTTGCTTGATTGGGCAAAGGCGTTCGACAGGTTAAAGCCGGAATGCTTGTGTGCAGCTTTGATGCGCTTTGGGGTCCCTTCTCCGATGGTAGACATGATCAAAGGCATATACTCGGAGCGCTTCTTCACCATAGTGGATCATTGCGGCTGCTCTACGGAAAGGCGGCAGGCTGCTGGAATAGCTCAGGGTTGTCCTCTATCCCCGTACTTGTTCATTATGGTTCAGAGTGTCATGCTTCATGATGTATACCACGGTCTCCAGCTACGAGATGAACCCGGATATGTGGTTACCCGAGACGTGCTTTACGCGGATGATACGCTGCTACGATCAAGACATGGGGAAAACTGCCAAGCTCTACTTAATGCTGTCGTTTCGGAAGGACGCAAATATGGCCTGGAGCTTAACTGGGACAAGACTCTGCAGATGCCAGTGGCTTCAGACAGCGTGGTGGCGAGGCCGACCGGGGAGCCCATTACACAAGTTACAGAGGCAGTCTACTTAGGAGGCTTGATCACGCACGATGGGCGAGTGGGAAATGAATTGAACCGGCGACTTGGCGAAGGGAAAGGCATATTCCAACAGCTTTGTAAGATTTGGAAGCATGCTGCAATCAGCAGGGCAAGGAAGTTGCAGATCTACACCAGCTGCGTGTTGAGCAAGGTCCTCTACTCCTTGGATTCTCTGTGGCTGCTAAAGGTTGACAGAACAAGGCTGGACGCTTTTCATTGCAGGTGCCTGCGCAAGATATTAGGCATACCTCATTCCTACGTTTCGAGAGTTCCGAACGCAGCCGTTCTGACGCGTGCCGGTTCCAAGCCTCTCTCTGCAATTTTACGTGATCGCCAATGCAAGTTGTATAGGAAACTTGTTGCACAAACAGACGATTCCTTGGTGAAGCGGGTGGTGTGCAACGCAGACGGCACGCCCAAAGATTGGGCACTCCGCCGGCGCAGAGGGAGACCAAGGCAGCAATGGGCACAATCCGTCTACAATCTCGAACACCTGAGCATCTGAAGCTTTTCTGCCTCCTCCGCCGCCTCCCCCTTGAGGCGCCCGCTGCGGCCGCGGCAACTTTTTGGTTGCTATTTCTGCCCACGCGTCCTTCATGGATGCACGGCTTCTTGTCTTGTCTTGCGCCGGGGTGCAAGCTCTTGAAGTCCGAAGCGGGCACCGGCGGAGCGACACGCCAGGCACAGGTCCTTGACCGCATGACGGAAGGGGGCAACACACGGGGGGCGACCGCGGGTTGCAGAAGAGAGAAAAAGAGTGGCCCCCACTGGCTGCCGAACGCCAGAACTTGCAATGGTCCCTGACTACGCATCCTTAACCCGCCACCCCGCGTCCAAAAGATGTTGCGCCTCACGCGACATCGAACTGGAAGGCAACCAGAACTCTGCCCACGCCATTTACTGCTGCACCTTTCCACATCGAGGAGGAGGAGAAGGACGATGAAGAGGAGGAGGAGGAGGAGGAGGAGGCGGACCGAAGAGGAGGGCGAGGAGGACCTAGGGGGTAACAGGGAGGAATCTATATATGTATATATATATATACAAGACTGCATTGGCGCTGCGCGCCATGCACCTTGGTCCGTTGGAATTCGCACGCTAGCGGAGTGCGAGCGTGCGTACATGCGCACACACATGCGTCTATGAATGCATAGTACAGATGTACATATTTATATACGTTTGTATGGATATGTACATGTATATGCAAATGGTCAGTGTAACTGTGTGCGCGTACACGTGCGTATATCAGGCGGTAGTGGCCTGACCAGTTGCTCATATCATCGCGCCACTAATAGGCGCGAGGGTCTCAGACAAACGTGGTCAGACTACCATGGGGCAACGCGTCGCCGAGGTCAGTGTTGCGAGGACGTCCCGGGTGAAAATGGCCTGAACACCTCCGCTCAGGGGAGGGCACATCCGAAGTCAGCCGTGCGAGGAAGTTTCAAGCGAGGAGTGGTCTGAACACCTCTGCTCAGGGCATCCTTGAACTTAGAGTTGCGAGAAGTCGCACGCGAAAGTGGCCGAACCACCATGGTGCAAGGCACCTCCGAAGTGATACTTGCGAGAGTGTCTCAGGCGACAGCGGCTGGAACATCTCAGAGAGTGTCTCGGGCCCCAGAGCTGCGATGATGTCTCAAGCGAAAACAGCGGGACCGATGCGAAGCAAGGCGCTTCTGAGGTCGGAGTTGCGAGCATATCTCTGGCGAAGCGGATTAGACTACTTTCCGTTATCTCCTCTTCCTCCTTCCCCTTTTTCCTTTCCTCCTCCTCCTCCTCCTCCTCCTCCCCCTCCTCCTCCTCCTCCTCTTGTTCCTCCTCCTCTTCCTCTCCCCCCTCTCCGCTTCTTTTTCGTCCATTCCCCCCATCCCTGGGAGGCATCGTTCAGTATAATAAAATGAAGGATGCAGCCGAAGTGGCTGTGGAAGGAATCATCAAAACAGTGGTGGGAGAGTGAGGAAGACTGGTTTTCGCACAAACTTGGCAAGCGGGAAGAGGAAATTGAAGAGGATGAGGAGAATGAAGAGGAGGAGGAAGAGGAGGAGGACGTTGCAAGTGCTCGTGCGGCCGTGAGTCCCCAAAGAGTGTTTCCCCAGGAGGTGTGCTGAAACCGAAGGTTCCCGACGGCCTGATCTCCGAAATGTCACAAAAACTCTGGTTCCCAACAGCGCGTCCGTGGTGTCGTGGCCCCGACGGTTTGTATTGAGTGTATATATATACATATATATATATGTGTGTGAAGATGAGGATATAATTTTGCTCGCACTGAGTTGTCAACTCCATTGCTCGCGCAATCATCCCACCCACCCACCCGCCCGCAATTTGGCGTGCAAAACACACGCGGTGGCGATTGCGATGAGTGCTTGGCGTTGGCTGGTCCATCTCTGCGGCCGCGCCAAACCAAGCACGCACACGCAGCGGCCAGCTAGTTTAGCGCGACCGACGCGGCCACGGTGGCGCTGACCGCTGGGCACTCCCAGCGGGCACCTCAGTGCAAATCGGCGACTTGGGCAAGCGCGGTATCATGGCAACGTCGGCAACGGTAGACACGATGATAATAGTAGCGATGCTGGCGATGATGTTGACAACGACGACGGCGCGGCCACTGCGGGCGCCGATGCTGATCACGCCGACGACGATGGCGTCCTCGCGTCGGTGGTGCAGGTTTTGGACAGAGTTCGACATGCGGGCGCGGCCGACGCGCGAGAGTGGCCCGCACGGTTTGATTTGACACGGGTCGTGCCCCCCAGCACGCGCACAAGGGCGCGCAAATGATGTCGGCGTGCGGCGCCAGAGGCACGTTTGGCAGAATGCCATGCGAACGTTTATCTATATCTATAGATATATAATAGTACATGTTTATGGTTTTCTGGCCCGCGCTTGTTTGAAAACGAGTGTTTTGCGACACCATTGTTTTTTATAGGTTGCTTGGACACTCGGTTTTGAAATCGCTGCGACACCAAAGGTTCTTGACAGATTTCGGCATGCGCGCGCGACGACGCGCGCGCGTGCACTTCGTCCTGTTTGTTTGCAGAAAAGATTCTCGTAAGGGCACGCGCGCAAAGGCGTTTCAACGATTTCGACATGCGCGCGCGAAGCCCGCTTGGTAGCATTTCTGAAATGATGAAACAAACTATGCTTGCCTCAAGGATTCGCAAGAGCGCGCGCAAGCTTCCTTTGAAAATCCGTGTTGCGAAACCCTGTGGTTGTTTGATCGTGTTTGGGCACTCAGTGTTCAAATCCTTCCGAAACCGAAGGTTGTTGAAGGACTTCCGCATGCGCGCGCGATAACGCGGGCGTCTGCACTTCGTCTCGTTTTGTTGAAAGGGGTTCTTAGGGGGAAAACAAAAAAAACGAATGTGCACGCATAATGTTTTGGTTCGAAGGATTGCGGGGGGGAGGCGAATACTGGCTCGGCTGGGATGGTACGAATTCAGATTCAGGGCGGACGATGGAGCAGACCACGGTATGCAAGTTGAAATATGAAATGGGGAACGGATAATCCTGGGGGGTCTATTTTGTTATTACAAGAATCAAAGACGAGAGGAAAGATCGACGAGGCTGATGATTGATGAGGGGAAGAAGTACGAAGGAGAAGAAGGAGAAGGAGGAGGAGGATTGAGGACGATTGGGGAGGAGCGTCCAGGAGGATTCCGAGACGCCCATCAAGGGCCAAAAACTCGTTCCTCCTCCTCCTCCTCCACCTCGTCCTCCTCCTCCTCCTCCTCCCTGCTGCACCCTCCTCCTCCTCCTCCTCCTCCTCCTCCTCCTCCTCCCTCCTCATCCTCCTCCTTCCTCCTCCGCCTCCTCCCTCCTCTCCCTCCTCCCCTCCTCCTCCTCCTCCCTCCTCCTCCTCCTCCTTCTCCTCCTCGCCTCTCTGCTGCACCCTCCTCTCCTCCTCATTCATCCTCCTCCTCCTACCTCCTCCTCCTCCTCCTTCCTTCCCCTCTCCTCCTCCTCCTCCTCCCTCTGCACCCTCCTCCTCCTCCTCCTCCTCCTCCTCCTCCTCCTCCTCCTCCTCCTCCTCGCCTGCCTCGTCCCGCCACGTGCCCACTATCAGAGACGTCGGGGCCTCCGCGCGTCGGCCGCCACCACCTGGGGGGCCGCCGCCGTTTCTCCCGCCGCGCGCCTCTGCCCAGACTGCGCTGCACAACCGTGCCCGCCCAGCAGGAGCGAGGAAGGAAAGAGAGGGAATGGAGCGCCGAGGATTATCATCATGCTCAGTATCCTGAGCATCGTCATCATCATCGTAATCCTCATCATCATCCTCATCATCATCATCAGCATCATCATCATCACCATCATCATCATCATCATCATCAGCCTCATCATCATCATCATCATCATCATCATCATCATCATCATCATCATCATCATCATCATCGTCATCGTCATCGTCATCGTCATCGTCGACGACATCGTCGTCGTCGTTGTCACTAATCCTACTTATCATCATCATCATCTTCATCAGCAGCAGCAGCAGCGCCAGCAGCATTATCAGCATCGTCAGTAGCATCAGCATCCCCATTATCAGCATCAGCATCATCGTCAACATCCCCCTCATCCCAAGCAGCACCAACATCGTTGTCATCAACACCATCCAATCATCAGCATCATCAGCATCATCATCATCATCATCCTCAGCGTGATGATGATGATGATCATCACGATCATCATCATCATCGACAACATCACAATCAGCATCAGTCTGAGCATCACCATCATCGTCGTCAACAACATCAGCATCAGGATCGTCAACACATCACAACCAGCATTAGCATGATCACAATCAGCATCGACAGCATCATCACCATCGCCATCATCATCAACATCATCTCCATCACCATTATCAGAATCATCAACAGCATCATCACCATCGTCGTCATCTTAATTTCCATCAGCATCAGCACATTCAGTATCATCAACATCAGCGTCATCATCATAATCATAGTAATCATCCTCAGCCTCGTCATGATAACAATCATGCTCGTCAGCAGCATCAGCACCAGCATCATCATCGGCATCAGCAGCATCATCATGATCACCATCATGATGACATTCGTCAGCACCATCCTCATCATCTCCATCATCAGCATCTGAATCAGCATCACCATCATCAGCATTAGCAGCATCATCATCATAATCATCAGCATGGTCGACATCATCGTCAGCCTCCTCGTCAGCATTGGCATCTTCTGCACCACTGCAATCATCATCATCAGCAGCAGCAGCATCAAAGTCAGCATCAGCATCATCAGCATCGCTCTTCATTAGCATCATCCTGATCAGCATCAGCATCACCATCGTCATCATCATCAGCATCAGCATCAGCATCGACACCATCACCGCGAGCATCATCATCGTCAACCGCATTATTAGCACCATCATCATGTTTATCCACATCATCAGTACTAGTACCATCGTTATCAATATCAGCAGCATCATCAACATTGTCAGCAACATGAACATCATCATCATCATCACTATCACCATCCGCATCCTCGCCAGCAGCACCATCATCGCCATCATGTTCATCAGCATCATGATCAGCAGTATCATCACCATCAGCAATCATCAACATCATACGTGCCAGCAACCATCACCATCAGCGATCATCGACATCATATGTATCATCATGATCAGCAGCATCATCATGTTCATCCGCAACATGGTC
>CAUYUJ010015220.1:233340-290840 GCA_963575745.1 Prorocentrum cordatum
GAGAGTCGCAAGACCTCTCTTGTCGTAGTCCTGAAGCCGGTCGATGATGTCATTGAGCACTCGCAGGTGCAGCAACCTCCGACCTTTCGGATCCTTCTGTGCGAGCGCCGAGACACTATACGCGAGTTGTGGCACCACGCGTGCGACAGGCCACCGCACCTTCTGGAGCAAGCTCCGGTAGTCGTGGTGCTCCTCGGGAGTCATCTCCCGCTCCTCGTTGTCACCCCTTGCAAGGGGGTGCTTCGTCAGCTTGCCGATGTACTCGTGCATGCTGATCTCGATGTGATCGGGGTGGCGCCACCACTCCTCACCGAGATAGGCGACTGCCTCCTTGTCGTTGCCCTTCTTCCAGTGCTTGATGTTGAAACGACTGTTGATATTCGCCTTCACCTCCTGGTACTGGGGATCGTGTGGGTCTCCAAACAGCATGCCGTCATCGACGTGCAAGGTCAACATAGCGATCAACTTGTCTTTCATTCGGCAAACGAAGACAGCTCGAGCACAGCGCAGCTCCACGAAACCGACCTCGTCCGTCAACACCTGGCGGGCTCGGAGATACCACAACCGAGGCGCCTCAGTCAGACCGTACGCCCCTTTCAGCAAGCGAAGCAACGCATAAGGCCGCACGGCTGGCCATCCAGCACCGTCGACGGCTGGAAGCCCGTCCTTAGGAGCCCTCACATACAGCTCCCGTTCCAGCTTCAGCCCGGACAGGAACGCAGTCGCTACGTCGAAACACTCGAATGTCCAATCCATCGCCATTGTGATAGACGCACACACCAGCACAGCCAAAGGGGAAGTAGTAGGCGAATCCGTCCTGAATAGACCAAGCTGCGGATCGAGATGGCCAGGGATGATCAAGCGAGACTTCGCCTCCAGCTCCAGCCCTCGCCCCCGGTTCGTGCGAACCGAACGCATGGGCACCGAGATGATCTTGTCCTTCGGGATGCTCTTCTCCTCCTCCTCGGTGACCAGCTCGACCGTGTTGTTGGCGATCCATTGCCGCCACTCGGCGGCATCGGCCTCGTCGAACTTAGCCTTCTCGTGCTGGTTGAAGTGACGTGGGTCTAGCTCCTTCGCGTTCTGCTTCATCACGAGTGCGAACACGTCGTGCTCGTACCGGGCCTCCTGCAGCCATGCGTCATACACAGATGACACGTTGATCCATTCTTCGTAAGTCATCGGCTGTCGTACAAGACCCTCCGGAGTGTCCAAATAGTACACCCCTTGTGCATGAGCGTCCGGCTTGTCGTGGTAGAAAAGCGTGAGACCAACCCAGCTGTCCTCCGTGCGCTCGTTGGTACGGTTCGCGCCGTCGTCCTTGTAGGCACACTGGCCCGTGCGGAGAGCATCACCGAGAGGCGATTGCACTCCCGGTGGCGGTCGTGATCATAGAGTCTCCGCCGTGGCTCTCGGTGTACACGTACTCCTCGTACGACCTTCTGAACGAGCGTGGAGACACCATCCAAGGCATTCTGGTCGAACCACTCCTGAGGTCCCGAGTGCACAACGGCGTTCATGGCCACCTCGCGGAGGGCCGGCAAACCACTCGTAGGAGCAGCCTGCAGACGCGTCTTCTTGATGCAAATCGGCACGTCATCTACCAGGAACTTCCGCTTTCGCTCAAGCTCGAAATCGTCTCTGGGAATCGGCGGCACCGAGGGGCCGCCAGAGCCCGATGCTCCCGGAGAAGCCTTCGGGTACATCTCAGAGGATATCCGCCCTGGAGGGGAACGAGAACGCTCCCTCTTCGGAGGGGGAAGCTGCGGCAGCTGCTGCTGCTCAGGCGGCTCCTCCTCCTTGGCCTGTGCCTCAATGGCGTCCAGGGCCCTCAGGTCCACACGAGGCTGCCTGGACCCCTCGAGCTCCCCATGTCGGTCACGCTCCTTCTTCAAGAACGTCTTCTTCACCTTCTGAACCTTCACCTTGGGCGTGACGTCCACGATGTCGTGGTAAGCGCGGTCATCTCGCTGCTGTGTCAGTCGCACGTCCGTCTGGATGGACTCCGCAGCTGCGGCCTCCTGGGAGGAGGCGTGCCGGAGCTGCTCACGAGCAACAAGTAGCACGTGACCACGCCAGGATACGTAGTAACGGCTGTTGGACTCCTTCGCGATCACAGTCGCAGGACCCCGCCATCTTTCAGGATCTTGCCGACGACGTCCCTTGAACGGATTCGGTGCCCAGAAATACACCCTCGATCCTGGGCACAGATCACCGACGACCGTCGGCGCCTGTCGTAGCAGCGCCCTCCGCACCATGTCCGTCGCGTCGCGCTCCAGCAGCATCATCTTTGCTGCGGTGCGGATTTGGGACGAACGCCAAGCTATGCCCTTGGCGCCGAGGACCGACATGAGAACCTCATCGTCGTCCCTGTTAGTCACCTCCGTAAAGTTCAAGATCCGCCCGAAGACAGCCTGCTCCGGGGCCAATCCATTGCGGCTGATCGTCGAGTTCTTCGCATTGATGATGGCAGCCAGGGCCACAGTAGACATCGATTTGCCCTGGACGTGGAACTCGTGCACCACCTTGCCCCAGATAGTGCCGAGCAATCCTCCGTGGCGCTCGGCCAGGCCATGCTGCCATGCTGCATGAGCTCCCGTCGTCTTCGTATTAATGCCGAACTGCTCCATCAACGCGTTGAAGTAGCCCTCGAACTCGCCGCCCTGATCGATCACGATGTTTTCTGGCACGCCGTAATGCTTGAACCACTCGTTCATGATCTGGCGTGCTACGTGCTTGGCCGTCCTATTCTTGAGAAGGCAGGCGCAGTGCCATCCCGTACCAGCATCCACCATGCTGAGGACCACCAGCTGCTCCTTGGCCGCGTCCCGTAGGTACTTCACGTCGATCACAACCGTCACATTGAAGCCGAATGGTCGCACATCCGCCGTCCCTTGCACCGGACGGGGCGGCGCCTCCGACTCAGCACAAGTCGGACACTGCCAATGCTTCGCGTATGCCAACGCGTTGGGTGTTGCACCGCCGAGACGCAGCATCTTGATGAACGTCGGTCGGCTGGGGTGTCCAAGACCGCGATGGGCCTTGCGCACAGCACGTCGCGTACTTCGCGGAATCTTCATCATGATGTCCTGCCGCACCACCTCCGGAAGCTCCATTTCTGACCAGGAGGCTGCAACCTCCTCCTCCTCCGCAGGGTGCTGCATGGACTCCTCCTTCACCGTCTTCTGCAGTGCCTCGCGAATCTCTGCTCGAACCTCCTGCGGTGTTGTGCCCCACTCAGGTCTCTCCGAAACGTCCCTGGGAACCTCTCCATGACCATGCTCCGCAGGCTCGGGTCCATAACTCCTGGGCTCCTCCGTGGGGTCAGGGAGTTGTGCTGCAGGAAAACTCGAGTTCTCGAACTGCCAGGCCAAATGATCCGCGGCACCGCTCATCACAGCCGTGCCGAACTCCTCTGCGCAGCTCCCGCGCACGGCCACGCAAACCCCAGGGTTCGCCAACACTCTCGTGGTGTCCTTGAGGCAGAATGCGTCCTCGAATGCTGGGTTCGACTTCGTTGCACTCACGGGTGGCTGGCTCCAGATTGTCGATTGCGTGTGGTCCATTACCCTGGCTGCGCGTCCCCTTGCAGCTTGCCACTGCATCACCTCGTCCGTGAACGAGAGCAACATGCGGTACTCGGTCCGCTCTCGGCGTTGCCGGCGCACTCGCATAGGCCTTCGCTGGTCGACACTCTGCATCCGACTCCATGCCGTAGGAGGTGGGGACAAAGCCACGAAGTCTGGGTCCACTGCGACCAGGTACGCCCGTGCCTCGTTCCTGCCCTGGACCGTCAGGAGGTCGAACTCTGGCGCTGCGATGGGCTGGTGGGCGTCCCATCCCATGCTCGCCGCCAGGATCGTGAGTTGGCAAGCCCATGCGAAGACCTCTACGATCCTCCAGGGCCCCGGCCGCCGCCGGGTCTCCTTCTGAAAGGGCAGTGCACGTTCCTCCTGGTAGTACCTGAGGGCGTCCTGCTCCTGCTGATCAGCCCGAAGCTTCCTGTTCGCCATTTCCTCGGTCATCAGAACCTCCAGCTCCTTCAGGTTGCTCCGGACGTGCCTGCGAGCACCTTTCGTCATGAAAACCTCGTTGTCCGCGTTCTCCATGAAGACCTCCTCGTCACTCGATGCCGTCTCCGCGGACTCTGGGTCGCTGGTGTGATAGTGGGATGTGCTCAGCTCTGAGTGGCCTGCGCCTTGACCGTCGTTGCTGTCAGACTCGTGCGTGTCCTCCTCCTCGACGGTCTCAGCGACGCTGCGCTCACCCTTCTCCTCGTGACTCGCAGTTCCGCTGAACATCTCGTCTGCGAGCTCGTCCTGCTCCTCGGACTGTCCGACGGGGAAAGCACTCGTGACGGGTGCCGGGAAATCCAGCAATGACACGCACGGATGCCCGGACGCAGCCGGGACCAACGGCTTGGTCACACCATTCGCCGTGAAAGTACCGTTCCTGAAGCTGATTGCTGCGTCCCACTCTGCCATCTCATCAGGGCCGATGAGACCTGGCACCTCGGCATCGACCTCGGAGATCACAACCTCGCCCTGCGCACCGCTGATGCCGACTGTGTAGCACCACGCACGCTCTGACAAGAGCGGCACGCCTGGGCCGAACTTGAAGTACTCGCGCTGATTGATGCTGTGGTACGGCACGCCCATGGCATCCAAAGTCTTCTGCAGCTCGACATGCCACGGACGTCCACCGACAGCCCGCTTGCAGCCCGTGTCAATCATAGCCAGCCCCGCGGGCAAGACAACAAGCATGACGGACTGCTCATCTACCACCTTGCGGGGGCACTCCTCTCGGGTGGTGACCATGTGGGCCGCAGATCCCCCTTTTGCTGCCCAAGGGTCTGCGCCCTTTGCTGCCCAGGGGTCCGCGCCCCCTTTGACGGCAACATCCCCCCCAGTCGGAGCGGCAGACGTTAGTCCTGGCACAGCTCCGTCTGGGGTGTTCTTGGAAGGTTCCCCATTCATCCTTCTTGGGCTTCTCCAGCGTGTAATGAATCACCGACTTCAGCGAACACTTCTTGCACTTCGCGAAGATCACGGCGCCGTTTGACTGCCACTTCAACTCGCCCACAGGATGAACACACTCAGCCTGCTGCTGCATAAGCTCTGGGTCGAACTTCGCCTTCGGGCCTGGAACCAGCCTCTCGCCGTCGAACTGCGAGTCGTACATGGCTCGATGCATCTGCTGCTTCTCCAGGTCACTCTGCGTGGCACCGACACTCATGACGTAGCTCCGTCCAGAGGCGGTGACTACACGCGGGACTCCAGATGCAGCTGGAGATGCCGTCGCAGCGGCAGGGGCACCTGAGCTCGCGGCCCCTGGAGGCGCTGGAAGGTGGACACGTCGTCGTATTGCCTCCATGTTCTTCCACACGCTTCCGACTCCCTGCTGCTCAGGAGATGTAGGCAGGCTACGCCCTGGCAGAGGTGCCTGCTCACGTCGCTTCTGTAGGCCGTCGTAGACCTCGCCTGGGTTCAATCGGGCGTGCATCTCCATCTCCTGTTTCTCTATCAGCGCGGGGCGATCCAGCAACTCAGCTTTATCACGCCGCAAAACCTCTAGCCGCTTCTTGTCCTCGCTCTTTCTCACTTCCTCGGAGGCTCCTGCCATGACCCAGTCCTCTTCCTTAGGGACAGCGGCGGCCTCCCCAGTCGGAGCGGCAGACGTTAGTCCAGGCACAGCTCCGTCTGGGGATTCTTTGGTCTTCGATGCTCCCTTCGCCGACGCCTCCACCACGCATACAGGATGGGCCCTCGCAGGGCCGCTGGATAAGGAGAAATCTGGCTTCTCGCAGCGGCGCGTGTAGAGATTGAGGCGCACGACGCGGTCGTTCGTAGTGATGAAGTGGATAGTTGCCGGCGGCGTCAGGTAATCCCTGAAGATATCCTGACGCGGATACCAGCTGCAGAAGATCTCGTCCATCTCCTCTGGCGTGAACGGCACCTCCTTATCCTCACGCCTCTGGTCGTTGTCGTCCTCGGGGGCCTCAGGATCCTCGCTGGCCTCGTCCTCGTTCTTCACTTCCTTGCTGCTTCTTGCCTTCTTTCTCTCTTTCTTCTCTTCTTTGCTGCTCCTCGCCTTCTTCTTCTTCTCTTTCTTTTCTTCCTTTTCTTCCTTCTCACCGCGGTCTTCTGGTGGACTCCGCTTCTCTTTCTTCACACCGCGGCCTTCTGGTGTACTCCGCGACCTTGAACGCGAGGAAGCCTCCGCCTCGGGCGGAGGAGGGGCACGAGGCTCGCGAAGAACAGCTCCCCGATCACGCTGGCGGTCGTCACGACGATCTCGATGATGATCTTCACGCTGCTTGGTGTCACGACTCCCGCCTTCACCGCGCCGATCGTCACGGGGCTTGGTATCACGATTGCCGCCCATCACGATCTTGAATATAGTTGCCGTGATCTCGTCGAGATCCACCTCAGCCGCCGTACAAGGCCTCGATGTGGTCAGCTGCAGGCGCACGAGCCGACCCTGGACGAAGTCGAGGCTCTCGAAGCGGCCTTGCTTGAAGAAGATAGGCTTCTTGTTCGTCACGCGCTCCACGATGTGATGGACCGTGGCAAGGTCAGGAAACTCCAACTCCACGCTGTGCCCCTTTGCGTGGGTGTTGGCCAGAATGCGATGGCAACGCACGACAGCATCCTCGTCCTCCTGATCCTCCCCGCGCCTGGCACGGGCGCGCGCACGTTCATCACTGCTCTGTGCGGCCCCTGGGCCGTCGTCGGTGTCCTGGCGTAGGCTCGGCGCAGGCATGCTTTTGGGCCTGGGGTGCATAATGATCCGCTCTGGCGCGTCCGCTCGACCCTCCACTGGATGCCTCTGGGCAGGCACCGACTGGGGGGCACGGCGCCATGGAGCGCGGCCACGACGCTCCTCGGCACTGCCTGTCATGCCAACCCAGTGGACGATCGGTCCATGCACCTGCCTAGGCGCCGGCGGCTTCACAGAGCTCCGCTGGTTGGGCGACGCTGGCTGGCCATTCTTAGGCCCGATCTTGTTGTACGGCTCGCGCTCGCCACTCTTCACCTTGGGGCACTCTGGGTCGCCACGCCAGTGGCCAGGCTGATCGCAGTCAGCACACCGGCTGTTAGCCTTGCGCTGGTCTGTCGGCTTCCGACCAGCCTGGAAGGAGCCGCTGGCGTTGATCTTCTTGGGGTCCCGCTGCCGAGGAGCAACGAACCCGCGCTTCTGACGCTGTACCGCCGTCTTCTGCTTGGCCCTCCAGCCGGCCAAGAACGCTTCCTGAAGATCCTCCGGTGCCTCGTACTCCTCGTCGTCAGGCCCGTCGTTGTCCGACACCAGCTCCTCGTCGACCTCAGCGCCGTCCTCGAAGAGGGTGCCCTCGGCCCCTCCATGGTCTCCATCGTCCTGGTCGTCTGCTTCATCTTCGTCATGCTGCGCCTCCTCGAGGTCGCCGTGGTGTTCATCGTAGTCTTCGCCGTTCTCTACCTCGTGTACGTGCTGGCCAGGGCGCCCTCGCAGCACGCATGGCCTGCGAGCCATGGGAGGGCGCGGATAACGACCGCCCGAACTCCCAGAGGAGCGCCCGTGCTCACGCTGCGCCGCAAACGGCGAGCGGCGAGGGAGCACTGAGCGCTTCTCGGTGTCGTGCACCTTCGAGTAGGCTGCCTTCAGCACGACCTCCATCCGCTTCGAGTCGTAGATGCCGCCACAGTTGAAGAGCACCTGCGCTCGCTCCTTCTGCGACAGTCCAGCGCCACGAAGCATCTTGCTTGCCAATGCGCGATCGCTGATCGCTGATGTGGGATCCTCGAGCTGCAACTCCATGCGCTTCTTGCGCAGGTACGTGGTCCAATCCATGATCGGCTGCCCAGCTCGACGGCGTGCTCGCTCCCAATCCTGATGCACCTGATCGAGGCGCTCGTGATCCATCTTCTCGAAGGCGTCGTCGCAGATAGCAAAGATGGTCTCGAGCGTCTCCTCGCGCCGGAGGTCCGACGCGTCAAGCACCTCGATGAGCTCTTTGGCTCGACCTGTCACTTGACTGTAGATGATCAGGTCCAGCTCCACGTCTGAGAGCTGATTGAGGTTGCGGATGACTTCAACCTCTTTGCGCCACTCTCGGTACTTCTTAGTACCCGTACCGACTCCACCATCGAACTCTGGGAGCCTCACCTGCGACAGCAGTAGACGTGTACGTCTGGGACCGCCGTCGCCACGATCCCGATGCAAGGCCAAGAGCTCCCGCTGGGTCTCGGCCATCACGCGCAGGACTGCATGCAGGTCCCAGGGAACCTGCGCCTGCGGAGGACGCAGCCTCCACGTCTGAGCCGTCTTGGCTGGCGGCCATGGCGGCCCACGCGGGTGGTCACAACCACCGAAGCAGAGCACGCAGTGCGTCCGCTGGAGCTTACTAGCTCCGCTACCAATGTCAGTGCAGTTGTTCTCAGCAAAGACCGCGCGGCAGTCCAACTGCGGGTGCGTCCCAGGGCCCTAGGACTAGGGCCAAAACAGCGGCGGGCAGCGTGCATGCCACAAAACAAGACAAGCGTGTACAACATACACACATGGTGGCACGGGCGGCAGAAGGGCAGGGGAGTGCACTCTTCACACCCAGGAGGGGGAAGGGGGAGCAGGGGGAGGAGGAGGAGGAGGAGGAGGAGGAGGAGGAGGAGGAGGAGAAGGAGGAGGAGGAGGAGGAGGAGGAGGAAGAGGTGGAGGAGGAGGAGGAGGAGGAGGAGGAGAAGGAGGAGGAGGAGGAAGAGGAGGAGGGGGGGGGAGGAGGAGGAGGAGGAGGAGGAGGAGGAGGAGGAGGAGGGAGGAGGAGGAGGAGGAGGGAGGAGGAGGAGGAGGAGGAGGAGGAGGAGGAGGAGGAGGAGAAGGACGAGGAGGAGGACGAGGAGGAGGGAGGAGGAGGAGGAGGAGGAGGAGGAGGAGGAGGAGGAGGAGGAGGAGGAGGAGGAGGAGGAGGAGGAGGAGGAGGAGGAGGAGGAGGAGGAGGAGGAGGAGGAGGAGGAGGAGGAGAAGAGGAGGAGGAGGAGGAGGAGGAGGAGGAGAAGGAGGGAGGAGGAGGAGGAGGAGGGGGAGGAGGAGGAGGAGGAGGAGGAGGAGGAGGAGGAGGAGGAGGAGGTAAAGGCGCCAGCCTTACATCTATGGATAAGGCCCGCGCCTTCTGGGAAGCAGCCTCCTTCTAAGAAGCCTTCCCCCCTCCCCCTGGCCACCTCCGCAAGTGGCTTGCCCCTGGCGGAGCCAGGAGGGCCTGCGCACAGACCCTGATCTCAGGGCGGGCCTGGCCAGCATCGGTGAGCAGAGGACCAGAAGCCGCCTGACAATGCACTGGAGGGTCTGCGCAGATTTCTTGGATCGGCGCTGGACCCCCCCCCCTGGCGCGCGAAGCGCGCCAGGAGCGGCGCCAGAGGAGCCGCTTGGGGGGCCCAACGCGGATCCAAGAAGTGCGCGCGGACCTCCGAGGTGGTCAATTGACGAAGCCTGGGACACGGCTCCAGCCTCAGCCCACGTTGCACCCCCTGGCCTTCTGTGGCCGCACGTCCGCGCAGGGCTTCTGCCCCATCGGCCCAGAGCCGCCCGAGCGCACGCAGAAGAAGCGCGCGGGCTCCCCGCCAGAAGGAGGCACAGAAAGCTCAAGACGCCTTCTCTTCCTCGCGCAGCAGGAGCACAACGGCGCGATGCCAACGTCGGAGACGTTACTACGGAGTCGGCGGGCGGCCCTGCCGCGTGACGCGATGCCAACGTTAGCGATGTGGCTCTGGAGTCGGCAGGCGGCCCAGCCGCGGGACCGTCGGCAGGAGCAGCGCTCGAGGCACGCACTCTGCACGCCCCCTCCGGGCCGCTGCCTGCCAGAACGACGAATGCCGAAGACCCCCCCCCTTACCTCGGGGGCCCAGACCCGCGTGGTGACGGACCGCGTGGTGACCTCGGCATCCCCAACGACCTCACCGCGCGGTCCGCCGCCACGCAGGTCTTGAGACCCCAGAGGGACCGGTCGCCCGAGAGACGACCTCGGAGAGCGGCCCGAGTCCCCAGCCGTGCGGTGACCCCGCATCCGCCGGATCACCACACCGTTCGGGGGCCCCCGATCCATGCTCCACGCGAAGCTGGCATCGCCCCGGAGGGCGGCGCGCCACCACGGCCCGCAGGCGCGCGAGGATCGCTGGCCCTGGCCGAGAACCGGGCGAGTTGCCGAGGTCACTGGATTTCGCGATGACGTGCGACGCGCGGTTATCGTCGCACTCTCTCGCGCCGCCCCTGGAGTACTGGGGCACGCTCGGCGCTCTCTGGCCCAGGCCGCGACACGTGCAGCGGGGTTCTCTTCGCGCCCCTGCGCGTGGCCGAGGCTACCTGGCAAACAGCGCGCGCTCGGACGGTTCCCAGCGGAGGCCATTCGGACGCGGTGGCCTTGCAGAATTGCGGGGCACCCTGGGTCCCCGCCCCGCGCGGCGCGTCTCGTCGACCACTCCCCCCCTGCACGGCAGAAAGACGGGCTGGCAGGGTGAGAGCACCCACCCCGAGTGCGCCGAGTGCAGATGGGCTGGGCAGCCGCGGCCAGAGAGCTCACCGAAGCGGAGATAGCGTCGGGGCTGAGGTGCTTCATGGGCAAACGAGGCACACGCTGAGAGCACTGAAGGGCAAGCTCGTAAGATCTACCCGAACATACCGTCGCTGTGTTGAGAGCACCGATGGTCACACAATGAGCTGGTAGGCACATCGGCGCTGTGCCGTGACCACGAAACAAAAGTTCCCGTCGAGAGCAGCCATTGCTCCAGGCGCAGCGAGGCCAAGACACGCGGCAGACAGGACCCAAGGGAGCCCCTTATTTTGCAGGGTCGGTCTGCTGGTCAGACCCGACTGCAGCACCCGACTCGTGGAGATCCCCTCTCGGCGCACGCGCTCCTGAACATCTGCATGGGCGCCTTCTCAGACCCAGACATCCGACGTCTCGATTTTTTCGAGACACGGGCCCCCAACCTCCCGACCACTTCCCCGGGGACGGGTCTTTCGTTTCGAGTCGTTCTTTGACGCTCCCGAGGCCCGGCGAGGGCCTCGAGAGGCCGAAAACCAAGAAAAACCTCCGTCTCGACTTTTCTCGAGACGCCCGCTGTCTGGGTCTGCATGCGCGCCTTCCCAGACACCCGCGCGCGTCTCCGCCTGGCCGCTGCGGTACGCGGGGCTGGCGAGGCGGGGCTCGCGAGGACCACTCGGGACCCGTTTTGGGGGGGCCGGCGGCCGCAGGAGTTCCGAGCTGGCGGCGGCAGCTTCCCGGGAAGCCCAGCGGCGCCGAGATGTCGGCTGGGGAGAACTCCGGCGGTGGACGAGCCTCCCTTTGGCAAACCACCCTTCCGTGAAGACGACCCAGGACCGAAACCGACGGACCCGGACCCGCAAAGAAAGGACGGCCGCGACGCCCTCCCGCGAAGCGACGACGGCCAGTTCACTCGTCGACGTGGCAGGGCAGGAGGTCGATCAAACTCCGAGAACTCCCTCTCGTTCACACACGTTCCCTCTCCTCCTCCTCCTCCTCCTCCTCCTCCTCCTCCTCCTCCTCCTCCTCCTCCTCCTCCTCCTCCTCCTCCTCCTCCTCCTCCTCCTCCTCCTCCTCCTCCTCCTCCTCCTCCTCCTCCTCCTCCTCCTCCTCCTCCTCCTCCTCCTCCTCCTCCTCCTCCTCCTCCTCCTCCTCCTCCTCCTCCTCCTTCTCCTGGGCAATCTCGTCCACACCCGCTCCCTCTTGCATCAACGGTCCGCTCCAGTGCTCAGACACGCCTCCTTACAGTGGGTGTCCGTTTCGCGCGGCCGCGTGCCCAGCCTGCGCCAGGGCCTCCGCCAGGTTCGCCCCGAAGGCCACGCGCAGGACGCTGTCGTCTCCCTGGTGCATAGCGTAGGCTTTCGACACGGGGTCCTGGCGTTGACACGAGCCTGCTGAGCGCAAGACCCAGACAGCGGGCCTCTCGAAAAAAATCGAGACGGTCGAAAAAAATCGACACAGAGGTTTTTCGTGGTTTTCGGCCTCTCGAGGTCCTCGCGGGGCCTCGGGACCGTCAAAAAACGACTCGGGACGAAAAACCGGTCCCGGGGAAGTGGTCGGGAGGTCGGGGGCCCGTGTCTCGAAAAAATCGAGACGTCGGATGTCTGGGGAGCGATCCTTGGCACGAGTGATCTTTGGTGCGCCGCTTTGGATGGCCGAAAGGTGGGGCCGAATCCGAACGCGCAGGTCAGTGCTGCGGGGACCCGGACGGTTCCGCACCAAAGGTCACTCCAGCGAAGGGCTACTCGTACGCATACAAGACCGCCTTGCGCGGATGCCCCGCGCGATCCGTATACGTCCACTGGACAGAGACAACGAGGGCATGGGCACTGACAGATCCAGGCGGGCGCTTCTAGCACGCCTAGGTTCTATCTTACAGCCCTTGACAAGCTCACAGCTGCATGCATGTGCACCCACACCTGGAATAGGATTTAAAGCGATGACAACAACGCGGACCGAGCAGGGAACCACTACGGACAGTGGTAGAGCGATGACAACTTAACGCAAAGACATGGAAATACGTGGAAGGCAGTGCATGTGATGCACTGCAATAGCAGTGCAGTGTGAGCGTTGCCTTGGGGAACATATTCAACGGCAATGCAAGGGAAGCCAGACCAATGCAAAACATCGCATGGAAACGTATGGCAACTCGAATGCGTGACGCGCAGTCCGAATCAAAGTAAAACATAACAATGTAAAGCAACGCAGTGTGCAGCACACGAACGCTTGGCTCTCTCAAGGTACTCGAACTTCATCTTGATATGCTCTACGGCAGGGTCCCTCCGAGGACAGCTTTAGACGCTCACGGGCATTTCCGAAGCCTTTTCCGGGCCCTGATTGACGCAAGGATGGAGAAGCTCGTAAACGATCACAGCCTGGAGCATTCCTGAAGTTGTTCACTCCATTTGATGAGCTGGGGGGTTTTCTCAGGCTGTGGCCGTCTTGAACGCATGTTTGGAGCCTCTGGGGCACTCATCGCCCATCTTGCTGGTTCCTCGGGAGGTCTGGAAAGCATGTGGGTCTTCTGGCGCGTCCCACAACACGCTCAGACGAGACACTGGGCCTGGCCCCATGAGCCGGGAGCCCCCACCCCAGCAGCCCCAGGAATTCATGCCGACACTATATTGGGACCACCTGGAGGCACCTTCGACGCTCATCGGCTTCTCAAGGAACTTCGTAGAGTCAGTCGTCGACGGACCGAAGAAGTGGACATCCCAGAGATGCCAGAAAACCTGAGTTGCTTGGGTTTTCGATGCATGTCAATCAGCTGGGGTGTCTCTCGGCGCGGGCGGAACAAGAGTGAACCACTGCACTCTTCCCTTTTGGTACAGAGCGGCACGCGACGGCGTCGAAAGATCACAAGCGCATTACGTTCAAGTGCCACGCACGCCATGCGCACCGCGCATGCAACGCACTCCTTCTGAAGAGCATTTATACCCTCCTGGCTTACTCCCGCCACTTTTGGGCCGTGTTGGAGCCTCGTGGGCGCATTTCGGAGGGGCGTACGGGAAGTGGTGCGGCGCCTTTGTGGAGCTGCCTAAGGGTCTCTTGGGACACTGTAGACTCGTTTGGGATGCTTTTTTGAACCGCTTTAAGGCCCTCTTGGGCAACTGGGGGCCGCTCCGGGCCGTCTTAGCGGGCTGTGAGGCGGCCTTGGTGCCCTCCTGGGCTCATCTTGGGCCTTTTCGGGGCCCTCTCGGACCTCCTTGAGTCCCTCCAGGAGCTCTTTGGGGCGTCCTGGGGCTCTCTTGGGGCTCTCTTGGGCATCTTTTTTCCACGCGTCGGTACACTCATTCCGCCTCGCCCACCTCAGAATTCTCGGGCTCGCTCTGAAACATCTGTCCGCTCCTCGTCGTGCAAGCTCGTTGCCAGATGCAAACCAGCCGCAACCATCGTGGTGCATGTCGCAAGGAGTTCTGACACAATGTTTCTGACCACGTGTGCTAACTCATCGTCGAACTACTAATCTACAGCAGGTTCAAGTACTGGCTCACACACAACATAGACAGCAATGTCGTTTGCACCCTCTCGAGCTCAATCGTTCAATTTGCATTGATATCGTTCGGCACGTCTCAAGGCTAGCGTTGATCGGATCAAGCGTGCCAGAAACGCAACAGTCTTCATTGAAGGAATCAAGCAAATCATCTTGCCCGTTCGGCTCCATGCCTGGCCGTGAACAATTAGGGGACCAGTGTGCAGCATTGGCACTGCAGCCCGGCACGACGAATGGGATCAACAGTTCTGGTCAATGACGTCGCAACCAGACCCGATATATCGAATCGAAACCATTCCGACTGCCCGCGTACTGCAACAACCCAACAGTCTTGTCATATCGCCGACGGCAGCGATCGCTCACATCTCGTCGGAGGCAAAGTCTAAACCCGATTGTGCCTGCTTGAGATGAGCCCATTCGATTTCGGGCATGGTACCCCCAAACCATTTTCGTGGGCCTGGCTTCGCTGATGATTTTCTTCAATTCGTTGGGTTGTCTTTTTCCTGGAAATGCCCCGCACAAGAGCCCTGATAGTTGCACTGACACTGGCGGCGTCTGGTTCAAGCTTGGACTGCCACAACTCCAACGCAACCGACAACGTTTGTTGCCACTCCCCCTGGCGACCGCACGCTATGGTGGCACCCGATAAACTGAACTGGTCAGGTTATATTTTCTCTTGCTACGTCTCTCTGAACAGTGACAGTGAAACTTGCCACTTCTGACATGTCCCACACGCCCTGATCGCTGAGTTGTAACGGAGAGTATCTAATTTCACAGAGCCTCACAGAGAAGCCACAGAGCCTGGTCCCACTCCTCGCCCTTCTCGCACGCACTGAGCCCAGCGTTGTAGCTGATGACGTTGGGCTCCTGCTTCGCCTCCCGCATCTTGCTCAACAGCGACAAGGCCTGCTGCCACAGGCTGCCTTTTTCGAGTGCGCTTACCCCAGCATTGTAGCTGATGACGTCGGGGGACACCTTCGCCTCACACATCTCGCTGGAAAGCGCCAGAGCACCTTCCCACTGCTTGCCCTTCTCGCACGCGCTGATCCCAGCGCTGTAGCTTAGATGACGTTGGGAGACACCTTCGCCTCCCGCATCTCGCTGAGCAGCCGAAGAGCCAGCTGCCACTACTTGCCCTTCTCGCACGCGCTGATTCCAGCGCTGTAGCTGAAGATATTGGGCTCCACGGTCACCTTACGCATCTCGCTGAGCAGCCCAAGAGCCAGCTGCCACTGCTCGCCCTTCTCGCACGCGCTGATCCCAGCACTGTAGCTAATGACGTTGGGCGACACCTTCGCCTCCCGCATCTCGCGCAGCAGCGCCAGCGCCGGCTGCCATTGCTCGCCCTTCTCGCACGCGCTGATTCCAGCGTTGTAGCTGAAGATATCGGGCTCCACGGTCACCTCACGCATCTCGCTAAGCAGCCCAAGAGCCAGCTGCCACTGCTTGCCCTTCTCGCACGCGCTGATTCCAGCGCTGTAGCTGAAGATATTGGGCTCCACGGTCGCCTCACACATCTCGCTGAGCAGCCCAAGAGCAAGCTGCCACTTCTTGCCCTTCTCGCACGCGCTGATCCCAGCACTGTAGCTGACTTGGGCTGACCCGCGAACTTCCGGCCGCGGAATCTGCCCGCCATGGAGTGGACGTGGAAGTGGAGCGTCTCTGGGGGCTCGCAGGTAAGAGGAGGTTGGAGGGGTGGAATGAGGAGGTGGCCGCTGGAGGTGGAGGCGAGCGAGGGAAGCAGGCAAGCAGGCCTGAAGGCAGGAACGCGGTAGTGGCGGCGGTGCCAGTGGAAACATACCCATGTAGGCATGACATGGTGTGGACAGAAGCTGTTTCTGACGCCGCAGTCTGTGTTCATCGTAGTTTCTGCGGGGAGGGTAGCCGTGAGAAGTTATCTGCTCTTCGCCGGGGCCGAGTGATAATTTTATCTGGTAGTCTGGTGACAATGGGGCCAGCGGGCGCGGCCTAGGAGGCCCGCAAGAGGGCGGCGAGACGGCCCAAAAGGTCTCCAGGACGGGCCAAGAGGCTTCCCAGACGGCCCCAGAGGGCCCCACGAACTCCCTAAGACGGGCCCCAGAGCGAGGACACGAATCGACCTTTCGAGCGCACCGCCCCAAGACGTCCCAAACTGGCGCAGAAAAGGCCCCCAGAGGGTCCAAGAAGCCCCCAAGACGACGCGGAACTTCGACACTCCCCAGGAGAGTAACATCCAAGGCCTCTTGGGGGCCGTTTGGGGGCCTTTTTTCGTCCTCCTGGGAGTCTCTCGGAGCCCTCTTGGGCAGTCTTGAGTGCCTCTTGGGCCGTCTTGGGGCGATGTGGGGCCGTCTTGGGCGCCTCTTGGACCATCTTGGGGCCGTCTTGAGGCAATCTTGGGCCGATAGTGTGCGCTTTTGGGAATGCTTTGGGTGTTTCTTGGGCCGTCTCGGGCGCCTCTGGAGCCGTTCCGGACGGCCCAGACACCGTCTTGGAGACTGTGCAAACGGAAAAGCTTGGAGACAGGGCGGCGGGGCCCTCTACAGCCGTCTTGGAGACGGGGCGGTGGGGCCGTCGTGAGCCATTATTAGCTGTTTTTGGGGTTGTCTTGGGTGCGTTTTGGGCCGTTTCGGGCGCCCCTGGAGCCGTCCCGGAGCCGTGTGGGGCCGTTTGGGGGCCTTCCTGGGGGCCTCTGGGCGCGTCTTGGGGCGAGTTGGGGGACCTGTATAGCCGTCTGGGGGACCTGTATAGCCGTCTGGACGCTGCGAGGACGAAAAAACAAGATATTGTGAAGACGTGCGTTTCCCGTCGGGACTGGGAGGATTTGGTCCTGTTGGGTCACTCCTGGAAGCCCTCCTGGGCCGTCTTGGGTGCCTCCTGGCCTGCCTTCGGGACCTCTGGGGCTGTTTTGGAGTTCCCATAGGGTGCTCTGAACCCGTCTTGGCGCTCCCTGCAGCCTCTCGGAACCGTCCCGTGGGCCATTATTGGCTACTCTTGGGGTTGTCTTGGGTGCGTTTTGGGCCATCTCGGGCGCCTCCGTTTAAAGCCAATTGGGAGACCCAACCAGATACTTCGCCTAAGCCGAAGTACTAGCGATACTGCGTGAGGTAGGAGGGAGCCGCGTGAGCGGCGAGGGGGCACTGCAAGAGTAAAGGGTGGAACTTTTCCTGTCTCGATGCAAAATAGTGGGCCGCGGTGCGGCCCGGTCAGATTGGCGGCCGGTTGATTGGGCCAACATTTCCGCGAACAAACGCTCGATACCTCTCGCCTTTGTCCTTCCTCCTTCAGGGTCGGGGGGGGGAAACGAAGCGTGACTCCGCTACCAGCCTCATTCAGCTAAACAACAATATTACACAGGAAAGGAAGCAGCCAGCGGGCGAAACCTTAGCAGGTTACCCCGCAGTTTACTAACCCTGGGGCGGCTCAGGTGGTTTCGTCTGGCCAGCCCTAAAGGGAGCGTGTCGTTTCAAATCGTGTTTGAAGGATTGCAGTCGCTCCATGACGTGTAGGAGCATGTATCTGTCAATGGTCCCCTTGGTGTGACCATCTGCCGTCATGTCGCGAGTGTCGCACCACTGCACACAATGCACGATACCGCGTTCCATCACTTGCCGTGCCCAACTGATGTGACCCAAATGGATACACCCAGTCGGTTTCTTCTGGTCTTTTCTTGACAAGGACTTGAAGACGGATTCTGCATCAATGGTCAAAGTGACCTTAATGCTGGGGCCGCCCATCTCAAGCAGATCCTTCAATTGAGCGGGTGTCACCGGCCCTGCGTGGAGTTCGTGTAGCATAACAATCGGGGGATAGCAGACCTCCATGTTACGGGCTGCTGCTAGTGTTTCAACTGAGTAGCTAGAGCGGACCTGCAAGCGGTGAGACTTGCAGTACGCGTCGACAAGATGGACGACAGGCTTACCAGCATGCGTGTGTCCACGCCTTAGAAAGTTTGCCCCGCGAATGCCATGGCTTTTGACCTCGTCATCGGCGTCGCCGTTCAGGCGACGGTAGCCGGAATCGCCACGCAGATCGACCTAGCCCGTTGGTGTCATCACTTGATAAAAGATCTTCTGCGGGCAAGCCTGCAGCTTCCTGATAATCGCGTTGAGTCGTCGTCGCTTGGACGCGCTGCAGTGGTACAACATACACCATGAACCATACTTTGTGATAAGGGCGCAAACTGTCCATCTTCGATGCCTTAGCCTCAGCATCTGCGTTGGTATGTTCGCGGCGCTGCATGGGACGGAGCTGTTTTATAGATCCGTCTTGGTCAAGAGTAACATTGCCGTCGCTGTCCTTGGCATATCTCACAGCACAGTTGGCATGAGCGTGTTTGTTGAGTCTACATGTCCCAAAAGGCATCCCCAACACACATGACGCATTTGTCAATGGTGTCCCCGGTACCAGCCGTATTTGCATCATCAACATGTTTGGCAGTGCGAAAGTTAGGGATCGCCTCGAACTCCTCGTCGTAAGACGCGGGTCTGAGTCCAAAGCCTCTCGTGGTCTTCATGAACTTCAGTGAAAAGGCCCTTGGTGAATATTTGGTACCAGTGCCTGGTTTAAGGCACTGTAGACAGCGTCTTGACTCATCATAGCGCTCGAATCCTGGGAGAGATCTGAGCGATGATGCTGAACCAGGTGGCAAGGTAAAGCACGCAAAGCGTTCCTCTTCACCTCTCGCTTCAGCGAGCTCTTGACGCTCAGTTCAAGAAATCATGTTGATATCAAGGGCAGCGATGATCCATTGTTTCCTGCACGCCGCCGCGCTGGCGAGCAGTCGCTAGCTCGACCGCCGCGCGTTTCCGGAGAACGCTTCTACATCGAAGGCTTACAGGCCCACGAGGCCCCGAAGTACCAGGCGTAACCTGATGGCACGTTCCATCTCGCCCTTTTCGTTCTCGACGAATTTCAATGCGTTTACGTATCTAAGAGAACGCGTTCTCTTTAAGAACGCGTTTCATGGGCGTCTGCCTTGGGGACATTCGGCGGCGCGTTTCAAACCGGGGGGGGCCCCCTCCCAAACACTCGGCGCCGTCGATCACAGCCAGGCAAGCCCCCGCCCCCCCCAAAACCCCCCCCCTTCCGAACCTCCCCTCTCAAGGAGGGGTGGGAGTTCAAACCCCCCCCTCTCGGCGCGGCGCCGGCGCTGGCGGCCGCAAGCAGCGCCCACAGCGGGGACGCAGCGACGATGACCAGAGGCAGCCCAGGGGGGGGGGCCCCCCCTCGGCGCCGGCGCTGGCGGCGGCCAGCAGCGCCGGCGCTGGCGCCGGCGACGGCGGGGACGCAGCGACGATTACCACCACAACCACCACCGCCACCACTACCACCACCACCACCGCCTCAACCCACCACCACCACCACCACCACCACCAACAACAACAACAGCACCACACAACCACCACCACCTCTACAGCCACCACCACCACAAACCACCACCACCGCAATTCACCATCACCACCACCGCCACCACCACCACCACCGCCACAAAAACCCACCACCACTACCACCACCACCACCACAATCTACCACACAACCACCACCACCGCCACAAACACCCCCACTACCAGCAGCACAACCCACCGCCACCACCACAAACCACCACACCACCACAACCACCACCGCCACAAACACCACCGCCACAACCCACCGCCACAAACACCACCGCCACAAACACCACCACCACCCCGTCCACAAACCACCGCCACCACCACAACCCATCACCACCACCACAAACCACCACCACACCACCACAACCACCACCACCACCACCACCACAACTCACCATCACCACCACCACCCAAAAGAAACACCACCACTACCACCACCACCACAATCTACCACACCACCACCACCACAACCACCACCACTACCAGCAGCACAACCCACCACCATCACCACCACCACCACCGCCACCACCACCACCACAAGCACCACCTCAACAAACCACCACCACAACCACAACCCACCACCACCACCACCACAAACCACCACCACACTTCCACCAAACCACCACCACCACCACCACCACAACACACCACCAACACCTCCACCACAAACCACCACCGCCACCACCACCAAACCACCACCACCACCACCACCACCACCGCCACAACCACCACAACCACAACAAACCACCACCACACCGCCACCACCGCCACCACCACCGCCACCACCACCACCACCACAACCCACCACCACCACCCACCACCACCGCAGTCCTCGTCGACGCTCCCCGCCACCGCCGCCCGCCGCCGCAGGCGCAGGCGCCGGCCAAGAAATGGAGATCGTCGCCCCCGCCGCCGTCGCCAGCTGCCGCCGACCCAAGCGCAGCGCCGGTCCGAGGAAGAGGGGAAGCAGGGGGGGAGGAGGGGAGGGGGGGGTTCGAACCCCCCCCCTCCGTCACGAGAGGGGGGGGGTTCTAGCGCCGCCCCCCCCTTCCGTCACGAGAGGGGGAGGGGAAGGGGGGGTCGAAACCCCTTCCCCCCTCCGTCCAGGGGAGGGGGGCTCCAAACCACCCCCCCTCCAAGCGACCACAGAACGCGCTCTTTCGCATCTTAAAATCCTGATGCTCGACGCTTTGGATATGTCCTATGTTTTGAAACACGCATTGTCAAGCCATGTATTGAGTTCAGTACAAAGGGCTTTCGATACCTTGCCTGGATTCGCCTGAATGTCTGCCTTCATGAGAAGGTCGTCCTCCTTGACGACTACAACTCGTTTGGCTGCAGCGGCCACATAAACTCGCATCGCGGTGGTACGGTCGAAGTCCAATAACCCCTCTGTTCAGATAAGACTATCCTCGACACTCCTGCCGTGAAGCAGAGTTCTACATATAGTCCGTGCTCGTCGCAGTCCAATCCGCAACTGTCATCGTCGTCCGAGGAACACAATGGGACCTGACATGTCCCAGCTGTGTGAATGACCTGCGGGTTACCTCACGCAGGCAAGCGCCCTTGCTGTTCTTCAGCTACTGCGACCAGCATGCTGTAATCAGGAACCACGCGTGCGGGTGCAGTGTAGAGCTCTTCGACTGGAGTAGCCTCCAGCAGTTCCGTTCCGTCTTGTACTTCCGTACACCACACTCCCATAATGCGTGCCTCGAGATCCGCATCCGATTCCTTATAGGTTGTGGGAAGCTGACCGCATGCCTGCGGTGGTTCGGCTTCTGGAGCATCCCTGGCATTACTGCCCTGCGTTGGCATGTCTGACAGTTCATCGAACTTCGTCATGTCTTGATCGAAGCCTGCTTGAGGTTTGGTGGACTTCAGGCACTGGATGGTTCTAGAGTGTGCTGACCCAGTTACACCCCGAATGTTTAGGGCAGCGCCTTCAGCTTCATAGCAATGGAAGCCCGGGTTAAGGCCGTTGTCACAATGCACCAGCGTACAACTGTCAACATACGTTACCAGAGGTAGCGCATGAATGCTCCAAGCAAACCCAACAACAACAAAAAAATCTTCGATACGGAAGAAGTCATTGATAATATACTGGAGAAATAAATGTACCTCTGGAGATAATCGGCTCGCGCTCCTCATTTGGAGCACTCCGTTTCTGGTCGGGAGATAACCGCAGGCCATAGCAGGTCGCCCCGAAGGTAGACTGGCCACGAGCGCCAACACTGTCCGCAAGGCTGCGTTGTCTGAGCCAATTCCTCGACTCATCAGAGCTTCAATATGCAGCGAGTGTCTTTCTTCACCGCACTGGACTTGCACATCGCGGTTTCCCAACTCGCACGACAACATGACCCTGCCAGGATCGTTTCGCGCGGCCGGGAAAGGCCCATTCCAGCCACCCCAGTCGTCTTTCGTGATTGTGGGGCGATGGTAATCAGAAAGATCCCCATTCATTGTAATAGTGCTGACCAGCGAGGGCCCTCTTGGACCGTAGTGCACGGCATGTCTTTGCTATTGCAGTGGCTTGTGTAATGGCCTCAACGCTTACCTGGCGAATCGTCTGTTCTCGAGTGGGATCGGATGTCTCCGTCTCTTGTTCGTGATCTAGAACAGGCAAGTCAGGCAGCATTGCTGCTTGTCCGCCATACAGTGCGTCACGTGGCGATACCTCGCTGTAAAAGGTAAACGCATTAATGGCAAACACAGCCTCATGCAAAAGTCAGGTGAACACAAGTGGTATGTCTAACCTATAAAACTCTGCCTCATGACGTGAAGCAGGCGTCGCAATGTGTCATTTCTGGCTTCAACGGTAGTAGCGCGTTGTCCACGCGCGCATTCATAGCTCTGTGCCTTTTGCCTTAAGGACTGCTTTTGCGGTGTCGTTATTGAGAGCACCCTCTCCGGCAGAGTGCTAATACTTTGGCTGGCCCAGATTGTATGCAGCACTGATGGTACGCATCTAGGATGCTGGTCATACTTTCGTCTGGTATCTCGACTTCAGAACCGCATGGACTGCCACGATCCGTTATGAGAAATACCTTGTGCTCCTGCTTGCAGAACATTAAAAGTCGCACTGGACTTCATCGTTGAATGTTGCCAGGTAGCGCGGTAGACGACATCGTAATCTGCCCGGGACTTTCCCGGGCCCTGAACCCCCAGCATGCGTCACAGACACCTTTTACCAGGTTCAGCCTAACACTATCCAGACCAGCCTTGGTGAAGATGAGAGTCACTTTAGGCCCCTGGTCGCGGGGCCATCGCAGATGTAGTTTTCGCAACTCGCGCGTTACCACGCATGGGTCAAGGCCACGCAGGTTCTGTGGACTGATCTGCACGTCAAACCTCGACCAGTCTGGAAGCCTTGGACGAGCAGCAGGGTCACCCGCAGGTGGCGGTGGAGGTGGATCACCTCCCTGCTGTCGTCCACACCTGGCAACTATTTGTGGTAGTCGTCAGTGGTCGTCCGCGCTGCCGGCGCCACTTGGCTCTGCAGCATGTCTGCCTACTGTGACGTCGCGGCTGCTGCCGCCTGCAGTCGGCCCAGCTCTGATGCCAGGCCTCGGAGCACGTAGCTGCGCAACTTGTTTGGCGGCTGGTGCCTCAGAGGCAGCTGTCGCCGCAGGTGGTGGTGCGTCGGAAGCAGCTGCCGCCGCAGGCGGTGGGGCTGCTGGTTCAGCAGGAGCTGGGGGCCCCTGCCCATTGTTATCTGGCAGCTTCCACGGTTTGGCAAATTACACTTGCCAGGTGCAAGTAAGTGGCCAGGCTTAGCCTTCCCAAAATTATTCTGGCAGTTTGAGCATTCCCAATAATAATCCTTTCTGTCGCACCACCTGCAGCGTTTAGGCTTTCTGCTGTGCGATGGGAAGTGCACTTTGCTGTTGTCAGCACATGCAGGGCTCCGCCATCCCGCGGATGGCGGCTGCACGATACGCCCGTCAGATTGTCCGGGGATCGCCGGGCCACCCAAGTCGAAGCCGCGTGCGTTCGTGACAAGAGCAGGTGACGCACGAGGACGATCGTGGAAGGGGTCGCGGTTAACAGCGAACATGTCATGTGCAATTTAAACTGCCTCAACGAAGAGGGATTGCATCCTCGGGGTATGTTGCGCTGCCTTGGCCAATTCCTCGCTGCGAACTGAGGCCCAATACACCGCTCGCTGTCAAAGGGTGTCAGTAGTGAACGATGGTTGGCCATTATTCCAATCGGTTTGCGACTTAAAATGCCTTGGGGGTCACGAGCGTCTGTAGCGCATTGGTCTCTATTGACTTTGCGAATGCCCGCGCGTTTGGCTCGTGCCGTCCATGGCGGTATTTCATCCACCCAAGTACCCACTGGTTGTTCTCGTGAATAAAATCGCGGGAGATCGCCCCGACGCACGGCGACCCCTCCACAAAACTTGACGTGTGGGAGGTTCTCCTTGTAATGTTTATACCGCGTGTCGTAGTTGACCTTTTCATTGAAGTAGAAGGGTAGTCCAGTAGTTCTGCCTGTAGGTTGTGGAACTACTATCGTCACGAAACATATATCCAGGCAGTGCATTACTGCATCCTAGACTTCCTTGTTTCCAAGGGCAACATAAAAGCGTTCATCGAAGTTACCCCCCGAGGATGAAACCTCTGCTGACTGCTAATGGTGAGATCCCCCCGGTGCCTCCGCATAATTCCAGCACGTCTACCTCGCTGTTTCGTCCGTAACACAAGGTTGGGATTATGGAAAACACATCGGCACGTGCATCCGCAGGTAGCCCCGACGGTAGTGCCATGAAGACGTCCTCATCTTCATCACTGGTGGAGCCCAGAGGAACATCAATGTTGCATGCTCCACATCCAAGGCCCTCTAGGTCCTTGCCGCCATCGTCCTCGCCGTCTTCGACGCGTCTGGGTATCTTGCGCGGTTTGATGCCGGCTTCCCAGTCAACTTTCTGCTATTCTCGGGCATTAGTACGTAGTGCTGTCTGTTGTTGCTCATTCTCGCGCATAGTAAGTGTCGGGAATTCTAGACAACGGGGCAGCGCGGGGCCAGGCTCAATCGAGGGGGGAGGAAGTCGATCGTGATCATCGACGGTCGCAAACCGCCTTGGGCGCGGTCGCTGCCACTCATTACTGAGCAAGGCCGGGGCCGGAGGCCCCCAATACAGTCGAGTGCTGATGTAGGTCACTCCACTCGGCAATGGAGCTATCCAGTTGCATCCGATAGGTTGGTCCTAAGCCTCAATACCTTGCATGAAACTAGTGTCGTCAAAGTTCGTCGTTACACGGCGTGCCGCATGGTCCCGTTGAGGGCCATTCTTAGGAGACTGGACGCAAATCCGAGCTCCTTTATCCATTCGAATGTATACTCTGAGATGCACAGCACTTCTATCGTGCCCCGATGTTCTGCGTGTATCAATTTGGCCAAGCAGTCGCGCAGTCATGATGGCGATTGCTTTGTTCCGCCATTCCGCCCTCTGGGCGCCTTGGCAGTACCAATGGAATTCATGGTCTGCTCTTTCTGCAGTTTCCCCCGCAGCTCGACGCGTGCACTTCCACGGGTTAGCTGGGATGCGCGCGCATGTCGCTGCCACCTGCAAGTACGAACCACCGGGCTCACGGCTCGAGCGAACGAACCTAATCCGAAATGACAACATCGCATTCGCATGACTTGCAGGCCTAAGTTCCTGATAGCATCGCGCATGCGTCCTAATTTCCAAAAATAACCTGGGGGCCCCATGAGCACGATGGACACGCGCAAGGCCCGAGCTTTGACCATAAGATTCTGGATGCGCTGACCGCGTGGCCCCGCCCGCTCACCAGGCAGTCGCACATGCCAATCAGCGGGCGTTGCCACCCATGGCAGTTGATTGCCCCCCGACAGTAGACTACTCAAGTATTGAGCACCCGCGGAGGTCATGACCTCTGCGCGTGCTATACGACCGCACATGCACCCACGGGCTCGGGGTTCAGCGCAAGCTGTTCGCATATCCTCGATGACGGGAGCGCGAGAATGATAATGATGCGATGAGCGATGCATTTTCCTCCAGCGGCCGCACAGCCGGGCCCGCTGCCGGCGCGGGCGCGCACAGCCGTCGCCGGGGAAAAGTAAGCAGCATGTCCCCTGGTGGTCTGAGTCAGCATGAACACGCGGGCATCCAAAAGAGCAGGCAAGCCCGCGCTGCTTGAAGCAGGTTGCCCCGCAGTAGGCTCCGCACCCACGGTCTCCTCGATGACGCGCCGCAGGTGTGCCCCCCAGTATCCGGGCTTGGCCGTGATGGTGAATGCTGCGGCTCCATCTGCCTCCGCTGCCACGTCATATTCGTCACCTTTCATCGATAAGTGTCCTGATGTTGTTCTTCCCAAGCCAATCACCCTAGCGCCTCTTCCAAGGAGGAGCCTGTACATATCCGAGCCTGGGATGACCATCATTTCGCTACCCTTCTCAACAATTAGGATGGCCCGCATGTTTGCCATGCTCCTCATGCTCAGGATTGCGGACCCCTCGGCCACGTTGGCTGAATACGCGTGCTTGGCGATAGCAGGTTGCCCCGCAGGGTTGCCCCTATATGCGCGGGAAATTCTGCAATGCCCTGACGTCCTGCACACTGCGGCTCCAGCGCCCACTCTGGTCACGTACAATGAACTGCTCAGTTCCAATCTCTTTAGGTCGTGACCGTGGGTGCGCGAGACCCGCTGAAATGTCTGAGCAGTTTTCACCCCAATGATGTTTATGTTGTTTCCAATGTCCAGCAAGATAGTCAACACCCCGTCGATCACGGTCCCACTGTTCCCTGCTAGGGCCAGCTAACGACGGTCAACGAGTAGGCCCTGGACGGTGGCCACTGTCGCGCCACGCATGCCCATGAGGCGCCTATGGTCCAACGCCCACTCGTTCTTCATAGAGGTGAATACGCTCATGTATGCTCGGTTTTCTTCCTCTGTGATTGGGCATTGCTGGAGAGTCCAATCGCAGGGGTATTCATCATCTCGGAAGGGCCACTGCTGCGCCAGTGGGAGGTTCTCAAAAAAATCCTCGTCGGCGCGCACTGCATTCTGGCCATCCGCGTTGACATTCAGAATCGCCTGCAGCACTTCACTTTCGCACATGGCGCTGGCGCCACTGCGCACGCTGACTGGTCTGCCAGTCCGGCGCGGGCATAACGGGTTACCCCGCATTCTGCCGCAAGGCGCGCTAGCTCTTGCCATGCGCCTGAGCCACGCTTCATTGGCAGGCAACCCCGCAGGTGCCGATGCAGCAGCTGCCCCCGCAGAGGCAGCTGGCTCAGCTATCACCAGCATCTGCGCGTCGGCGGCAGGCATCGTCGCTGCCGGGCCTGGCCACGCGCACGGCGGTGGCATGGCCGAGGGCAACGGCACATTGCGCGCAGCAGGTTGCCCCGCAGGTGCCGCAGGCGCCCCCGCTGGCACTGTAGACCCAGCCATGATAGCCGTGGTTTTATCTAACTATGCGCGAAGGTATCTGAGTTTGTTCGCCCCGCGGAGCATCTCCTCGCGCTGGTTCTCGGCACCCTGCCTGCCCGCAAGGGCGCAACGAAACTCAGCCTTGATCACTCCCACGCCACGGCACACAGCACGCGGCACCACGTTAGGGGCACCTTCAATCTGTCGGTCGACAAGCGACCGAGCCACTCGGCCCCAACAGATTGCGTGAAACCTGTGGCCGCGATGGAGCATCCACACCTTATCGCGGCATGCAAAATCCTTAAGACAAATCGAACACTTCGTGAAATCACCGTCATTGATGATCGGTTATGTGGCTGATGGCATTGCGCACACTTGACGCTCAAATGCGCCCTCGCCCATTGCGCGGCGGCTCGGCGGGGCCGCAGGGCCCACTGGCATAGTAGCAGGTTGCCCCGCAGCCACAAATCCCATAGCAGGTTGCCCCGCACGACTCATCACGCGGCGCGCCCGCCGTGCCTGATTGCGCTGCTGGTGCGCGAGCTGCGCTGAGAGGATTGCCTGCTGCGACTCATGCATGGCCAATATTTCAAGCCGCAACTCTCCCAGCGACACAGGTAATGTCAGCTCTGGACCGCGCAAAGTCACATCCTGGCCCATTCAGGGCGCCAGGTACCCGCTGTGCGGCACCTGGACGGGAATACCTGACTCGTATCCCGCGCCCCTCGTGAGCTGAGACCCGTAAAAGTCGCCCGCTGTTGCCCCGACCCCAGCCACCCCTGTGATCCTGTGGTCTCCGCATAGTCGTCAGGAACATAGCCGAGTCCATCGGTGGTGCCAGTGGCCCGTTGGCCGCTCTCGGGTCACACGTTGGGTGGCTGAAGAACGCAGGTTTGTAGCCATACCGGCGCGGATTGTTCCGCGACGGATTTGGGTCAGGCACGCACTCCCAGGCGGAGCCCAATCTGCGTTCGGCAGATCGACCCCATCCCGCCTCATACTCGCCATCGCGGTCCGCACCTGTCTGTGCATCCACTGCTGTTGTGCCAGCATAGTTTCGGCCCTTCGGGCCGTCTCCGTTGTGGGCTGCACGTTACCATGCTGGTCCATGATCACTGGCTGCCACGTCGGCCCATGTGGTGGTGCTGCAGCACGGGGGGGCGCGAAAGGTAATATGGCCAGTAAGGCCTGGTAGAGCTGGGGGCCCATCCGCACGCTCTTGCGCCTGACCCGTAGGCCGTTGAGGCTACCAGCACTCTGTGGCGTGCCAAACGGAGTTGCGGGCCCACTCATAGGCGCAAATTCAACAGGTCGCCCAGCGGGAATAGGCAGCCGCCGCGCCCGCGCGCGCCACGAGTCGTCGGCGAAGAGCCCATCGTTCGGAGCTACACCAACGGAGGTGATACCTGACACATCCGCGCTCTGGACCTGAATCCAAGATCCATCAGAGCCATCTGCAGGCATCCCCGCTGGATTCAATTCCAGCAACATGAGCACCGATGCATGATGCATCTTTGCTGTGGGTGTTTTTGGCATAGGTATACGCAGCTTGATCTGTGTATCTGGAGTAAACCAATACTTCAGTGGGTCAAGTGACGTTCATACCACACGCACGGTGCGATTTTAAGCGCGTTACCACGCTGTGCCTCGGTGTAAGACTCACTGACCCATACCTGTTCAACTCTGCAGTACTTGCAGTCATCCGCGTAGTCCTTGACACCGATGAGCTGGACAAGGGAGCTTAGCGGGATGCGACCCTTCACCCCCGAAGTCATAATGCTACCGCTGGCGGATCGCCACACTGGAATGCCGTCGCGAATCAAGTTCTCTAGGCACGTAGGCCAGACTGGATGCGCTGATCCCCAGGCAAGCACGGGCACCAATGAACCATCTGTCTACCTGAATTCCCCGTAGGGTTATCTTCGCTTCGGCATGACAGACCGACATGCATTATGCTCCGGATGTTCCTCCATTGAGTCCCGCGCATGAAGTAGCGCGGCGCTCCTTCCACTGTCAGGTCAGTCACCTGCGATCACAATGACTCTGGGCACCTAATGCCTGGACTGCTGCGCCATCGTTGGACCGCAGGCAATAGGTCGGGCAAGTTTCCCCGCGGAGAACGGATTTCTTAACCTGGGGTCGGTTCTTCTGCATGCCACTGCCGCGGTCAACCATCCCACGCATATTCACCACTGCTAGTGCTTTGTATGCCCAATGCTTGGACTTGAGGCAACGCGCGACGTTGTCAAGGTTTTTCCACGATAATTGTCACAGCCCTCCGGTGGTCAATTTGCCAGCACGCCACCGAGACACACCCGACCGTCGGACTCATCATGCGAGACAACCGCATCCGTGAATCGATGCGAGATCTTGTCGTGGTGAAACAGCCTGTGCTGGGTGGCTGTAGTGAGCCGCTCCGAGCAGCGGCGCTGGTCATACGCACTCGGTTGCCGCGTAGACACGTTCGCTTTATTGGGTAGCGCCGTCAGTGCTTCAGCCTCACCGCTGCAGGTGATGACTGGCACTTGGCGTAGCTGGCCACGGACACGCTGGCGTTCGGCAGCTACCTCTGTCACACACGTTGCCGCGCAAATAGTCGAGCGGTTGACTACACCTATATCGGATCGAGCCATCAATGGCAATACCATTCTATGAAGGGTTAACTGGCATCTCACATGGGGCGCCACGCGCCCCCCAATAAAGACCGCCCCCCTCTTCCACTTCAGCGGCGCCAGCAGGTTGCCCCGCAGATGCAGATGCAGCGGGTGCCCCCGCAGAGGCCGACGCAGCAGCGGGCTCTGCAGGTGATCCCGCATTTCCAGATGGGCCCTTCTCCTTCTCGCGGATGTCCTTGCATTCGCATCTGCTCACCTTTGGAGCATTTAGCGGGCGCGCCTTGGACGTGGTCCGGAGTGCTTCATGTTCCGCGTTCTGCTGCGAGGCATGGCGCGCAGTCGAACTACCCAGTGAAGATGACCGGCCAGTTCCACTGTGGGTTCGGCCAGGAGTAGCACCGCGTCGCGGGACAGGCCCCTTCGGTTCGGGCACGCTGCCGCCCTGGAACGCCGCCGCCGCGGCTGCCGCAGCTGGCCCCCTGGAGCGCGTTCAGCGAGAAGGTTGCCCCGCGGGCACCCCGTCAGATCGCTTCGCCTTGTTTATTCCAGGGCCGGCCTCTCCTGAACTGGCCCGCTTCTTCGACCTTGTTGACCTCGGAAAGCTCGAAGATGGAGACAGATCTACGTCCTTCGAAGGGTGCCTCGGGGGCCTCGGGGGCTCGCCTGATTTCTTGGCAGGGCCCCCCGCATCAGCCAGCCCAGCAGGTTTCCCCGCACTCTCTTGTGAAAGGCTTTCTGTCGGAGGCCCCCGCCCACGTCGGTCGGCCCTCGCATTCTCAATATCGGCATGCTTTTTGCAATCCAAATTATATTTTCCATGGGACAGCTTGCATCGCACTACGGTGACTATCCATACCACACTAAGTCGCATTGCTCCAGGACTGTGTCCTCCGTGACTTTCGCATCGGCGCCTACACCTGTGTCGGCGTCTTCGTCAGCATAAGGACTCGCATTCATACTCAGACGCACGCGCAGTCGGATCAACAGCTCGTGCGAGCCCGGACACCTTGTCTTCCATCTCAGCCTTAGCGGGCGGGTCACCCCGCCTGTCCTGGCCCTTATCAGCACTTTCGCGAGAGGGGGCAGGTCCCCCCGCGGAGGAGGCTGCTTGCGCTTCAAGTCGGGCCTCACGGTCTGGGCGCTCGCGGCATGCCCGATTGCGGCACTTAAGCCGGCGATCCTCAGCTCGGGCACGACAATCGCTCTCGACGAGTGCTGCTTGAGCCGCATCTCGCGGACGGCAGTCCGCCTCGGTCAAGTGCACATGGCTAAGGGGCAGCCAGGGCCCACCTCGCGGCCTTCGCCATCCCCACGCGACCAGACCCACGGGGTCTTCTCGAAGTTGGAGCCCCCAGAAAGGCGCCCCTATCGGGCCAGTGGGCCCGCGGTCCGCGAAGTGCTCGCATTCAGAGACTTCCTCTCGACAAGACCTCCGATGCTTACAAATGCCTCTTTTGTAACCCCTCTTCTCCAGCGCTTCAGGCTGCCGGGTGTTACCCCTTCTGTTGGAACGGAAAACGTTGCCGGTTTCTGGATTCCGCTGCACATTCCGCAATGAACAACGATGGCGGACTCGATGGTCGGGCCAGACCTGTGACCACCAGTACATCATATAGTCGTCTCGTACCTGTTCGCGAGAAACCCCGTCGTGCTGTTCACCAACTTCTCTGAATCGAGGCAGGCCTTCAGGCTCGTCCGAGCCTTCATCATCCTGATGCAGGTTACCCCAAGACCATGCCCTTCTTGGCGGCCCCCTCGGACCCCGCGGGCGCGGGCGCTGCGTGCCGCTTGAGCGGGCACGCGATTGCCTACACGAATGACTCCGCCAATGATGGCATGGCGGATTGCTCTCAGCTTCCCATTCCTCGTCATCATCCTCAGCACGCTCTGGTCATGTAGTACAAAGGTAAAGTGAAAGCCCTCATCATGTCCAAGTTCGCATTGGATCCGCTCAGAAAGGTCACCAGCGTCGCGCGGGTTACTTCGAAAAGGACCATCATCGCAGATTACCCTGCACGTCGGGTCCCCAATCACCTGCGGTCGGAGCGCCAATGCGAGCTCCTCCCCCGTGGCATTGCGTCGCCATCGGAACGATCCGGCTCGTATCCATCGGAGCGCGCAGGTGCCCCCGCCATCTCGTAGTCCGAGTCGGCGGAAGATTGGCACTCCTTGATGATCTCCACATACGCAGGTTGCCCCGCGATCCGGATGCCCAGCCAGTCTGCGAGATCGATCTCGGCGTGGCCAACGAAGACCTCCTCGCAGAGCTCCTCAGCGCACCTCATCAAGGGACACCCCGGCTCTCATGTACCTCGCAGACATGATATGGACAGTGGCAGCGGGGTTATCCTCTGATTCGGCGAAAGGGTTTCGAAATCGACATACTGAATGTCAGAATGGGTCGGAGCCAGATGTATCGACGGACCCCTGCCTCCCCCGTCGCCTCGAGGACACTCACGACGAAAATGCTGGGTGCTACGGCAGATATCACATCCCATGGTTTCCCAGTTGGCATCCTTCGGGTTACCCCGACGCCCCTTAGCTTTTCCTCAGGCGCGCCTACGGCCTCTACCCTTCCCGAGGAAAATCCCCTCATACTGTGGCCCCGCAAGGGGGGCCCGGAATGTTAGCATGCCACTATCATGTAACCGTCGTCGCTTACCTCTGCCTCTACCGTTACCTTTTGACCTAAGCACGCGTCGAACTGCACGTCGCGCCCTTCGAAATGGTTTCTTCCTGAAGCGTCTCCATCAGCGCGTATGTTTCTGATAGCCCAAGACTATCCATTGTGTTTGTTCTCCTTCGGTGAGGTGCACAGGCATATCAGACTAGAACCACGCGCGCGCTTCGCGCGCGCTTAGGTTCTAGCTAGGATCGTCACCGTCGTCATCATGAACATCACCATCGCCATCATTCCCCCCGCCAGGGCTAATGTACATCGTTTCTGGATGCTTCTGGCCAGGATACGAAAGGAGTTTCTGTAGTTAGAGTCTCTGGGGGAAGTCGCGGGGCCCCTCAGGATACGTACGGATGCCTCTGATAATCCCCCAGCGTGCCCCACGAGATGGCCAGAGGGTGCCCGAACAGAACCCGAGGACGTCGACGACGGCGGCGATGAAGACGGCGGCGATCGCGGCGACGAAGGTAGCGGCGGTTGACATGGGTTAGTACCCAATCAGAGCTTGCCTCTGTAAGGGTCCTGGCGGATTAAAAGGTCCGATCAGGTTCGGCAAGATTCTGGCCCCATGCGGCCAGGCCGGGTGCCCGGGTGCCTGGGTGCCCGGGTGCCCGGTGCCTGGGTGCCTGGGTGCCCGGTGCCCGGGTGCCGGGGTGCCTGGGGGTGCCCTATCGCCCTATAGCCCTGTAGACCTATTGCCCTATAGCCGTATAGCCCTATAGGACTATAGCCCAATAGCCCTATATCCCTATATCCATCTAGCCCTTTAGCTCTATAGCCCTCTGATCCTATAGCCCTGTAGCCCTATAGCCCCATAGCTCTACAGCCCAACAACCCTATAGCCCAATAGCCGAATAGCCCACATAGCCCTATAGCCCTATGGCCCTAGCCCTATAGCCCTATAGCCCTACAGCCCTATAGCCCTGTAGCCCAATAGCCCTGTAGCCCAAGTCGTTTTCATTCTGAGTCGTTTTCTGACGGTCCCGGGAACCTGCGAGGGGCCCCGGAGGCCGAAAATTAACAAAAACCGCCGTCGTGATTTTTCCAAGACGTCGGAGGTCCAGGTCGTGCTTCCCGCCTCCCCAGACCTCCGACGTCGTAATTTTTGCGACCTCGGGCCCAGGAATCGATTGGGAAAACGCACATGGGAAGGCAAGAAATGATGGACCCATCATTTCGTACCTATGCCTTGATCAGTGGGACGGGCTTCGCACCGCCGCACATCACAAGACACGCTCGAGCGGATCCAGCCGTGGCGACGTCGGGGACTGCAGAAGGTCGCAAGGACACATAATGTGAAAGGAAGAGAGAGAAAGAGAGAAAGAGAGGGAGAGAGAGACAGACAGACAGAGAGCGAAGGAGAGAGAGAGAGAGAGAAGAGAGATGGAGAGAGAGAGAGAGAGAAACAAAAAAAAGACAGAGAGAGAGAGAGCAGAGAGAGGAAATGGAGAGGAGGCGAGCTTGAGTCAACGAAAGTCGCAGGGAAGGGGGCAGGGGGAAGAAGGCCAGAGAGCGCTGAAGGATACAAATACTGGAACCCTCTTGGGATTTTTGGGGGGGCCTCGTCCGGCCGCTCGCTGGGAGTTTGACGTAGCTTCTCGGGAGCCTCTGAACCTGTCGGAGGCCTCCTGGAAGCAGGTTCGAAGCATTTTGGGGGCCGATTTGGGGCTTCTCGGGGCCTCCTTTGGGCCTCTTGGGGGTCTCCTGGGGCCTCTTGAGGGGCCTCCTTGGGGCCTCCTGGCGGCCTCTTGGGGCGGAAGGCTCGAGCTTGCGGTTCGTGGTCCCCCTCTGGGCCCCCTCTTGGGCCCGTCTTGGGGCCCTCTTGGGCCATCTTGGGCGCCTCTTGGGCCGTCTTGGGGCCCTCTTGGGCTGTCCTGGGGCCCTCTTGGAAGCTTCTTGGGCCGTCTTGGGGCGGTCTTGGGCGCCTCTTGGGCCGTCCTGTAACGTCGGAAAGCCCAAAAGGCAACTTTGTGAAAAATGCACGTTTTACAAAGGGAATGGGCCAATTTTTGCGTCTAGGGGCCCTCTTGGGGCGCATGTTGGAGGCTTCTTGGGGCGTCTTGGGGGCGTCCTTGGACGTCTGGAGGCCCTCTTCAGCATCTTGGAGCCCTCTTGGAGGCCTCTTGGAAGTTGCTTGGGCCGTCTTGGGCGCTTCTTGGGCCGTCTTGTCTGACCGGGGAGGCCTCCGGCAAGCCCCTACGAGCCTCCGGGCCCCCCGGGGCCCACATTTGTGGTCGGGGTCCCGGAGACGGGCCCCCGGACCCGGTGCCCCGTTATATGTATAAAAGAAAGAAAAGAATACGCCGCCACTTCCTGCATACGACTAAGTGCCAGCATCGGTGCCCGAGTCAAAGTCGGACTGCGCGGGCTGCTCCACCGAGCCCACGAAAGCAATGACTCGGGCAGGGGCCGCCGTTGCCGATGGCCGCCGAGATTGATCCCAGGAGTCTTGCGACCCCGCGGGCTGGCCACCTTGCTGGCTTAATAGACTGGTGGTCTCGTTTGGATGTACATCACTATTCCAGATGGTGCCGGCAGGTCGCCCCGCACGAGCGTCACCATGAAAGACATCAGCGCGGTGGCCGCGGTTACACACAACCTCAATGTTACCAGGAGTTCGCTCAGCAATATGGGCGTAAGCCGTCATGCGCTCCAGTAAGGAGTCGAGTAGTTGCTGAATCCTTGGCATTTGGTGGCTCAGTGGTTACAATAGTTGTCGTGCACGCGAAGCACCGACACCCAGGGCCCTGAACAGTACGACTGTCAGGATTTGAAAGTTTGGGACGTTCAACCCCGCGGCGTCAGCTTCAAAGCGTGCAATCTCGAAACGCGCCAGCGCACGGTCGATCCGGTCTCCCGCATGGACGCGAAAGTCGAGGAGAGCCGTTCCCGAATCCAGTTGTCTTTCATCTTCCAAATTCTCGAACTTGGTGCTGAGGAGGAACATTATGTAGATGGCCCCATCGGTGTGGCGCCCACCAAATGTCACTCATAAGTTGATTATTGCTCATGGGACTCTGATGGCAATGGTCTTTGCGAGACCTCCGAAGCCACGCTGTAAAGCAGCGGCCTGTTGGGAGGGAGTCATAGTGCCTGTGGTCCCGTTGATCCAGGCATGTACCTCCCAAACGAAATCGCGGAAAGGTACGTTACCCGCAGGGTCACAGTAGGGGCCCGTAGTGCGCGCGTCGTCAGCACCACGTTGCGTATGTCCAACAGCACATCCGATGGCGACCCAGAAGAGGCCAAAGATAGCGATGCCAATCCAGTGGCCCCGTAGGTCGGTGTCGGTTGTAAGTGGCTGTTGTTTGCGAGGTGACGTTGCCGTCAGTTTGCGAGGAGGTGATAGCGGCACGATGTCATAACGCATGTTACCATGCATGGCATCTTCGAAGAAGTCGAACATTGGAGTTGGCGGGTGGACTTCAGGCATGTAGTAGCGCAGACATGTAAGGCTCAAAAAGGAGACCTCTGCGAGAGCAGCGGTTTCAGTTCAAGTGTCCTTGCGATGGCCATGGTCTCCTCCACGTAGAGCCACTGCGCCCTGATGGTCCACCATATCAGTAGACCACCAGGGATAGCAAGGAGCAGAGCTAGAGCTGACCACCAACGGCCAGCTCCGCCACCAAGTTTAAACCCAATTGGGAGACCCAACCAGGTACTTCGCCTAAGGCGAAGTATACGTCCAACCCTGTTGTATCGTATTAGAGATAGTGCCAGAGATACGGACGAGCCGCATGAGCGGCGAGGGAACATCTCAAGAGTAAGGGGTGGAACCTTTTCTATCTCGATGCAAGGTAGCGGGCCGCGGTGCGGCCTGGTCAAATTGGCGGCCGGTCGCTTGGGCCAAAATGGCCGCGGACAAACGCTCGATGCCTCTCGCCAGTGTCCTTCCTCCTTCAGAATACCTCTAGGAGCCGTCCTGGGGCCGTGGGGGCCGTTTGGGGGGCCCTCCTGTGGGCCTCTGGGCGCGTCTTGGGGCGAGCTGGGGGGCCTGCATAGCAGTTTTGGACGCTGTGAAGACGAAAAAACACGATGTGGTGAAAATGTGCGTTTCCCGTCGGGAATGGGACGCTTTGGGCCTCTTGGGGCTCTCATGGAGGCCCTCCTGCGCCGTCTTGGGAGCCTCCTGGCCTGCCTTGGGGGCCTGAAATAGGGCTGTCTTGGGACTCCCAAGGGTGCTCTGATGAGGCGTCTTGGCGCCCCCTGGAGCCTCTCGGAACCGTCCCGAGGCCGTTTTGGAGGCATCTGCGCTCCGGAGGGCGCCCCACGGGGCCTGGAGAGTGGGACTTTCTCGCACGCGCGGATCCCTGCACAGTAAAAGAGACGACAGGTGACCTGTGGATTTCCGTCCACGGCTGCCATAGTGTTGAAGGGGTGCCTGCTGTTGTTTGGGGCTCCAGGGTGAGCTGGGTGTTCGTTGGTTTGTCGGCGCCCAGGGCTGCGCTTGCAGCAGCAGCAGCAGCAGCAGCAGCAGCAGCGGCAGCAGCAGCAAGAGCAGCTCCAACAGCATCAGCAACAGCGCGGCTTCCTCGTGCGCAGTAGCACTGGCGATAGCAGCAGTATGGCCGAAGAGGGGAAGGGAGCCTGATTGAAAAAACCATACCCCACACCTCCTGGGACACGCGTTGTGCGAGAGGGGGCCCTGAAAATGCATTCCTGTGAGTTTGGGGGCTGGCTCCCGAAGCTGTTTGTGGACCCCCTCCCGCGCGACACGTGTCCCAAGAGGTGTGGGCATGGTTTTTGTCCAATCAGGAGGGCCCTGGAGCGGTCTTGAAAGCTTTCATGGGAGCTACCAGGGCCTCGCTGGGCCCAAGGCGGAACCTGCGTTGGCGAATGGGGTGCCACGGCGCCACAGAAGCGAGCAGCAGAGAAATCATCCCAAAACACTGTAAACGTCGGTAGTTTGAAGTCCTCGCGACACCCCTGGAGGCTCTCCGGGAGCCCTGTGGAGCTGGGTTGGGTCCCTCGGATCGCGCTCGCGTGGGAATTTTGGGGGCTCCCCAGATGCCCTGGGGGCTCTCTGGGGGCTCCCCTCAGGAGCGGCCCCCCTGGGCGGAGCCGCGGAGGCGCCGCGCCCCAGGTCTCTTGCCTCGTCCTGGGAGCCTCTGGAGCGGTCTTGGGGGCCTTTTGGGACGTGGGAGGGGCTCTCGCTGGGAGCCACCAGGGCCGCGCTGGGCCCAAGGCGGAGGCCTGCGGTGGCGAATGGGGTGTCATGGCGCCACAGAAGGGAGCAGCAGAGAGATCAGCAAAAAGCATTGTAAATATCGGCAGTTGGGCGTTCTCGCGGCACCCCTGGAGGCCTATGGAGCTGGCTTGGGTCCTTCGGATCGCGCTCGCGTTGGCTTTCTGGGGCTCTCTGGAGGTTCCCCAGAGGCTCTGGGGGCTCTCTGGGCGCTCCCCTCAGGAGCGGCCCCCCTGGGCGGAGCCGCCGAGGCGTATAGATGACGTCGGGCGACACCTTCGCCTCTCGCATCTCGCTCAGCAGCGCCAGCGCCGGCTGCCACTGCTCGCCCTTCTCGCACGCGCTGATTCCAGCGCTGTAGCTGAAGATGTTGGGCTCCACGGTCGCCTCACACATCTCGCTGAGCAGCCCAAGAGCCAGCTGCCACTGCCTGCCCTTCTCGCACGCGCTGATCCCAGCACTGTAGCTGATGACGTCGGGCGACACCTTCGCCTCCCGCATCTCGCGCAGCAGCGCCAGCGCCGGCTGCCACTGCTCGCCCTTGTCGCACGCGCTGATTCCAGCGCTGTAGCTGAAGATATTGGGCTCCACGGTCGCCGCACACATCTCGCTGAGCAGCGACAGAGCCAGCTGCCACTGCTTGCCCTTCTCGCACGCGCTGATCCCAGCGCTGTAGCTGAAGATGTTGGGCTCCACGGTCGCCTCACACATCTCGCTGAGCAGCCCAAGAGCCAGCTGCCAATGCTTGCCTTTCTCGCACGCGCTGATCCCAGCACTGTAGCTGACTAGGGCAGACCTGTGGACTCCGTCCACGACATCAGCTCGACGTGGCGAGGGGTCTCTGGGCAAGCGCGGGGGGGTGCGGCTGCAGGGCCGAAAGGCAATCATGATGGCGTCGGGCTCCAGCTTGGCTTTCCATTTAGGGCTTCGTGGGGGCCGTTTGGGGATCTCTTGGGGCGTTTTTGCCTGCGATATGCCTGTCGCCTCTCGTCCGCTCCCCCGCTCCTGGAGGGAATTCTGAAGGCACTGAAGGCTTCGTGGGGGCCGTTTCGGAGCCTCTTCGGCCTTCGTTTGGGCCTCCCGGGGGGGCTCTTAGGGCCCTCTCGGGCCGTCTTGGGTGCCTCTTGGGCCGTCTTGGGGCCGTCTGAAACCCGCCTCGGCGCCTCTTGGGCTGTCTTGGGCCGTCTTGGGCCGCTCCTGGGGCCGTCTTGGGTGCCTCTTCGGCCGTCTTGGGCGCCTTCTGGGCCGTCCTGGGGCCGTCCTGGGGCGTCTTGGGACCGTCTGGGGGCCCTCCTGGCCCGTCTTGGGGCTCTCTTGGGGTCCTCTTCGGCCGTCTTGGAGCGGTCGGGGGGGCTTCTTGGGCCGTCTTGGAGCGTCGGGAAGCCGACGAGGCGAGGAGGCCGAAAACATCGAAAAACACAATAGAAATCGACGATTTCTGTCGCTCGGGGCCCTCTTGGGAGGCCTCTTGGGAGGCCTCTTCGGGCGTCTTGGACGCCTCTTGGGCCGCCTGGGGCGAATCTCGGGCGTCTTGGGCCCATCTTTAAGCGTGCCGGGGCTCTCCGGGGCCGTCTTGGGGGCTTCTGGGGGCCCTCTCGACGTGTCCTGGAGCCTGCCTGGGTGGCCCGGGGCGGCCCAGGGCCAGCCGGGGGCGGTTTTGGTGCATTGGAGCCTGCGCCATTCTGGCACGCACTGGGCCCTGCAATGTAGTAGAGACTAGGGCGAACCCGTGGACTTCGTCCACGTCATCTTGGGCCAGTCCTGGCTCGAAAAAGCCGTCTTGGGCCTGTCTTCGCTCGAAATGGCGAGAAGGCGGAAATCTGTCAGAAACCAAAGAAGAATCAATGATTTCGTTTGCCGCGGCTCGTCTGGAGCGTCTTCGAGCGGTCTTGGGCCGTCTCGGAGGCCTTCTTGGACCGCTTCCTTCTCTTCGTCCACCTTCCGCTCTACCTCCGCCTAGACAGCCTTCGGAGCGTCACAGACGGCTATGGTGGGTCTGCGGTGTACGTCTCGACGCTTGTCAATTTTGAAAGCACCTGGGGCCTTGAAAAAAGTCACCCGGAGGGCTCTGGTGACTTTTTTCCGGTTGCCTCTTCGAAGCCTGATGGCGGGCGCTACCGTCTCCTTGGTAAAGGTTAGTGGGCCTCTCGGGGTTTCTTTTCGAGCTCCTGGTGGCCTGTTGGGGCCTCGTTGGCTGTCTTGCGGCCTCCTAGGGGCCTCTCGGGGCCCTATTTGGCCGTGTTGCGGCCTCCTGGGGGCCTTTTCTCTTGAAGTTTTTCTTGGGCGCCTCTGGGGCCGTTCCCGGGCTGTCCCCTCGAGCCTCGTCTGAGGGACAGCCCAGGAAATCTATTGTGCTTGCGTGCTGTGCGTGCGTGCTCCTGTGTGAGAGGTCGGAAGAGTGTCCCGACGTCACCGCTCGCTCTTGGGAGCTGTGCCTGGGAGAGCTCTCTACGCTGCGTCTCGCTCTTGGGAGCCTTGCTTCACCGATCGCTCTTTTAGTGGGCGTCTCTGGGCCTGCTTGGTGGTCCTTGTGGGGGTCTTTTTCGGGCCATTCTGAAGTTTTTTGGGCTGCTCTGGGAGCGTTTTGGGACGTTTTGGGGCCTTTTGGGCCGTCGCGGGGCGTCCGGGAGGCCTTGAACCGTCTTGGAGCTCTCTTGAGGCTGCCTGAGGCCGTCTTGGGACCCTCTTGGGGCCCCCTCGGAGCTCTCTTGGGGCCGAGGCCGTTTCAGGGCTCTTTGGCGTTATCTTGGGGCTCTTGTGAGCCGTCTTGGAGCCCTCTTAGGGGCCGCTGGCGTCTTCCTGGGGCGATTTGGGAGGCATCTTGGCGTGTCCTGGGCCGCTGAGGAGCACACAAGGCGGGCATGCTGAAAATATACGTTTTCCCATTGGAATTTGACGATTTGTGCCTCTTGGCGTGCGCTCGGGGCCCTCTTGGGCCGTCTTTGCGGCCTCTTGGATCGTCGTGGAACCCCCCCTGGAAGGCTTCGGGCCCTCGTGGGCCGTCTCGGGACCCACTGAGGCCGTCTTGGAGCGCTCTTGGACGGTCTGGCAACCCCTCTGGAGCGCCTCTGGGACCGGCCTGAGCGACTCGACCCCGTGGTGGCGCCGTAGAGTGGCGATGTTGTGCATTGTGAAGCTTTTTTGGGCTGCTCTGGGAGCTTTTTGTCGCGGGGCGTCCGGGAGGCCTTGGACCGTCTTGGAGCTCTCGTGAGGCTGCCTGAGGCCGTCTTGGGACCCTCTTGGGGCCCCCTCGGAGCTCTCTTGGGGCCGTCTTGGGGTTCTGTGAGGCCGTTTCAGGGCTCTCTGGCGTTGTCTCGGGGCTCTTGTGGGCCGTCTTGGAGCCCTCGTAGGGGCCGCTGGCGTCTTCTTGGGGCGATTTGGGAGGCCTCTTGGCGTGTCCTGGGCCGCTGAGGAGCACACAAGGCGGGCATGCTGAAAATATATACGTTTTCCCATTGGAATTTGACGATTTGTGCCTCTTTGGCGTGCGCTCGGGGCCCTCTTGGGCCATCTTTGCGGCCTCTTGGATCGTCGTGGAGCCCACCCCGGAAGGCTTCGGGCCCTCGTGGGCCGTCTCGGGACCCACTGAGGCCGTCTTGGAGCGCCCTTGGACGGTCTGGCAACCCCTCTGGAGCGCCTCTGGGACTGGCCTGAGCGATTCGGCCCCGTGGTGGCACACGAGGCGATTTTGTGCACACGAGGCCCTGTGAACCAGTCTCGCACGCGCTTCCACTGGCCATGTAACAGAGATGACGTCGGGCGACACCTTCGCCTCTCGCATCTCGATCAGCAGCGCCAGCGCCGGCTGCCACCGCTCGCCCTTCTCGCACGCGCTGATCCCAGCGCTGTAGCTGAAGATATCGGGCTCCACGGTCGCCTCGCACATCTCGCTGAGCAGCCCAAGAGCCAGCTGCCACTGCTTGCCCTTCTCGCACGCGCTGATTCCGGCGCTGTAGCTGAAGACGTTGACAACCACCTTTGCTAGAACCATGACCCGTAGTACCGACAGCGCCTGCTGCCACTGCGTAGCTTTTCCGAATGCCCTGATAGTTGCATGTCCTGGCCTGGGCTTGCTTTTGCACGTGGTCGGGGGGATTCGATGAACAGGTGCAACGGGTGCTGCGCCACGATCCATTGCTCTGTCCAGACGCCTGTTGGAGGCCGCACTTTTCGGAGGCCGCCTCGAGATCCTCGGCAGATGTCGATCATACGGAACTATATCGGACAACGCTTTAAGACTGGCGTGGCCCCGACTCGAGTGCCTCAACTGATAGAAGGTGCAGCAGGAATCACCAACAATATTCAAGGACCACCGACTGACAAAGCATCATCGTAAAACGATGAAGCTCCGAATTGCCTTCAGTCGACGTGAACCATCATGGCCTGAGCCAGAATGGCTCGAGCCAAAATGGCTACGGAGGGCTCTCTTGGGCCGTCTTGGGCCCCCCATGGGGTCGGCGTAAGCTCTTCCTGGACCCTCCTGGGGCCATCTTCGGGGCTTCGCGGCTCGAGGCCAGCTGCTCCCGGATGCGCTGCGGCTTGGAGACCTGTGCGCGGACTGCCACAAGGAGGAGCCGAACTCTACTGACTACCTACCAGACCACCCCAACCCAACCCGAAGACTCGAATTTGAATCGAATTTCGGGTTGGGGGGGGTACGGGTTCCACTGTTTTTTCAATGTTCCCTGACCCCCCCCCATTGGAAATCAAGGATAAACTTGGGCCTTCGGGTTGGGTTGGTGTGGTTTGGTGGGTGGTGATCTATACACCGACGCGTTCGCAGGCCCCGCACTGTTACTCGCACATAGGGGAGCGAAGAATGACATAAACATGAAGACTCGGAGGTCGGCGCGCGGATTTCTCGGATCCGCGCGGACCTCCGAGTTTGCACATATGTTTACGCCGTTCTTCGTTCCCCCAGCACAGGAAAACGGATCCTGGTGTATACGGGATCCTGGTGTATACATGTTTCGGTGTCTCCCCAGGAGAACGGGGGAAAAGTATACGCCACACCACCCCGACGTCGCCCCCGACCCTCAAAAAGTCCTGGGATTGAAAAACCACCCGCCACTGGTAGTGTGGATACTCCAGTTTCCAACACAAGTGGACTCCACAAGCGTAAGCTCCTAATTATGACCCCGTGCGCTGCCCATGGCCGTTGTTGCTTGGCCTCCTTGGACTCCATGTATGCGTTGTTGATTCGGTTCCTGTGCGTGTCGCACTTTTCGGTGGCTGCTGGGGTTCCTATTGCTTGCCGTTTCCCGCCCCACTGGCCATGTGCGTCGCACTGTCCTGTGGCTGCTGGGGCCATTACGGCTTCCCGCCTACCTGGCCCTTTCCTGTGGCTGTTGGAACTATCACGGCTTTCCGCCCCGCTGCCCCCCGCGCATCGCACTGCTCGGAGACCGCCTGGACTCCCATGGCTTCCCGCCGGAATAGCCCTGTGCGTTGCACGTGGGGCAGGGTTCCACACATGTGGGGCTCCACACACACACACACACACACACACACACACACACACACGCGCGCACGCACGCACGCACGCACGCACGCACGCACGCACGCACACACACACACACACACCACACACACACACTTTTTGCGTCGGCGGCTAGGCAGAGGGACCGCGCTGGCGAGTAAAGCAAAACGGGGCGCGCTAGGCGAATTCAACCACCGTGCAAAGGGAGGGAAAAGAACGACAAGGCGCCGGCCCAGGAGGGGGACCAAGAGGAGCTGGGCCCGCTCAGAGCACACACACACAATATTCCGCACACATGGGGTCCCTCTCATGAGATTCAGCGGTCCAACACGCATAACGGGTTACGGTTCCGGGCAACTTTGACTGCCGCTGGCTTCCGCCAGCGGACCTGCCCTTGTTTCTCTGTCGCTGGCTTCCGCCAGCGTTCTGCTGGGGAAGAGAAGCGCGCCACATGGGGATGGGTTCCACACCTGTTACACGTATGAACTGCCCGAGGCCCACGCAGCGGCAACGTGTCCTCTGTCAGGCGGTAAGTCGCTGCAGAGACGGGTGCAAACAAGGGCCACCTTTCCAGACGACTGAGAGACTGGACGGTGGCGATGTGCAAACGCAACGACCTCTGGCGGAGAGGCCCGCGCGCGCAGGCTCAGCTGCACACGGACGCCGCTCCTTGGGATGCAGCTCAACTCCGTCCGCATAGAGGTTCAGCTCCACCCAGGCTTCGGCACACTTCACCGTGGACTGCTTGCGCATCACGTCCTTCAGCTCGTGGCAGAGCCTCAGCAGGGGTGCCCAGCGGCGCTCCGGGCAGATCGCTTGCGCCAGGCACAGAAGTCTGCCGAAACCGCATCCTCGAATGGGCTCCTGCAGCATCGTGTCGAAACATCGAATCAGCTCGAAACCGACATCGAATCGGACTCCGTCTGGCCGGGGTCCGAATCGAATCGAGTCGGGCGGTCACGGGACAGGACGCCGACTCAAATCAAATTGAAGACGTGCGCGCGTCACTGCCAATTCGATTACGTAATAGAGCCAACAGGGATCGGAATCCGTCTGGAATGCGGGTCGGAACGGAAGCGGGTGATGATTATGATGATGATGCCGCTGCTGCGGCTGAAGACGAGGACGAGGACGAGGAGGGAGGAGGAGGAGGAGGAGGAGGAGGAAGGCGAGGAGGATCAGTACATCGAATTTACTTCGGACACGTTCATGGGAAGAGCAAGAAGAAGCGGGAGGAGGGAGCTGAAGCGGGAGGGACAGGAGGCGAAGCTGCCGTCTCGGAGCCGACGCTGAGCGATCGGCATGCTGCGCAAGCCGTCATGATCCTTTCAAGACGCCCATGTCTCAGAATCACCCCCCTCAAGGTCCCGTAGCGTTAGGTCGGGCGTGTCCCCCTACAGGGGGATTTTTGGCGAAAGATATAAAATACTCAAAAGACACCCCCAAAAATACTCAAAACTAGTAAAAAAAAATCGTCCCCAGATCATTGTTACTATTTCTTGATATTCCCCCTGTAGAGGGACACGCCCGACTTAACCGTAGCGTGTTCCGACCAGAGTTTCAAGTACAAACCGGCCGTGGCCGCGACGGCCAGGACGCGCCCTCCACTCTCGGCAACGCGCAGAAGGGGGGTAGGGTTAGGTGGGGCCTGTGCCCCTACAGGCCGATTTTCGAGGAAAAATGGGGGGGGGAAGAAAAAAATAAAATAAAATGAGGGACAGGCCCGACTTCAGGGTAGGGGGAGGGGGGACGACTTCTTAGAAGCAGCCTCCTTCCAAGAAGCCTTCCCCCCTCCCCCGAACCCCCCCCCTGCACGCCGCCGACGCTCACGGAGCCCAAGCAGGCCGCGAGATGTGCAGGCTCCCCCGAGGAGGAGGGAGGAGGAGGAGGAGGAGAGGAGGAGGAGGAGGAGGAGGAGGAGGAGGAGGAGGAGCTTCTCCTCGCCCTCGCCTTCCTCCCGCTGCGGCAGCCTGTAGTAGAAGCCGCACAGGCAGTACGCTCTGGAGGCCCGCGGGCCTTTTTGGGACTGGCGCGCGGCAGGCTCTCGGAGGCCGCCGAGGGGGGTCTGCACGGGCCGGGGCATCACTCGGGCGTGTGGACTTTCTTGGCGAGGGCAGTCGAGGAGCCTCCTGGATCATCTTGCGAAACTATATTAAACATAATATAATGTGTATACATATATAGATATAGATAATAATAATAATAATAATAATAATAATAATAATAATAATAAATAATAATAATAATAATAATAATAATAATAATAATAATAATAATAATAATAATAATAATAATAATAATAATAATAACAACAACAACAATAATAATAATCATAATAATAATAATAATAACAATAATAATACTATCTATATATATATAACAAACCAAACAAAACAAAACAAACAAAACAAAAAAAAAAAAAAAAAAAACTCACGAAACCGAACAACGCATGGGGAATTGGGGAATTCGACGTCCGAGCGATTGCAGTGCCAGAGGGTCGATCAGAAGGGGGGATGAGGCCAAATCCGCGCAAAATCGGTCCCCAGACCCCTCCCAGGGTCAATCTGGTGCAGTTGTTGATAGTTTTTCACCCTCGATCCGTTTCTGACGGTCCCAGGGCCCGAGAATGGCCCTTAGAGACCGAACAAAGCCAGAAACCGGATCGAACACAAAATTTCGAACCTGCCCCCCTCCCCTTCCTGCTGGCATGAACCAGTTCTGGGCCACCTCAGACCCCCAGCGGACTCCAAACAGGACCAGTCAACGGAGGAGGAGGAGGAGGAGGAGGAGGAGGAGGAGAAAAAGAAGGAGAAAAAGAAGGAGAAAAAGAAGGAAAGAAGGAGGAGGAGGAGGAGGGGGAGGGGGAGGAGAAGGAGGAGGAGGAGAAGGAGGAGGAGGAGGAGGGGGAGGAGGAGGATCGCGAGATCGTATCGCATCGGAACGTGCGTCGGGTCGGGCCGCGCTGGCACGAAAGCTCGAGATCGGCCTGGGCGGGCCGCGCCAGGATGCACCACGGCGCCGCGCACGGTGCCGCAGCGCATCGCCGGAGCACTCAAGAAAGGACTCCGAGGCCCTGTTCTCTCTGGTCCGCAGCGTGGGCCCCCAGACTCTAGACGTGAGGGTGGCCCGTCTCCAGAGGGAACTTTGGCGCGGACCCACCAGCGTGGGTGACTACCTACCAGACCACCCAACCCAATTTGGGTTGGGGGGGGTATGGGTTGGGGGGGGTATGGGCTCCATATGTGTTTTTTCGATGTTCCCGGACCCCCCCCCACTAGAAATCGAGGGTAAATCTGAGCCTTCGGGTTGGGTTGGGGTGGTTTGGTGGGTGGTGAGTGGGTCCCCCGAGCAGCGGCTGGCGCGCTTGGATTTGCCCCCCCCCCCCCCCTCCTCGGCCCCCGAGAGCCGCGAACCAAAGGCCACTCTTGCCCAGGGTCACTCCTGCGTGGTCGGGCAACACGCAGCAGTGACCCTAGGCAAGAGTGACCCCTGGTGCGCGACTTTCGGGGGCCACGGAGGGCCCACCTCCAAGCGCGCGAGCCAGTGCTCGTGAGACCACTGTGGGCCCGCACCAAGAGGTCCCTCCGGCGAAGGGTCACTCCTGCGTGCAGCTTACAAAGTTCTGGACCCCTACGGACTTTTCATCCGGCCACTCCTGCGTGCAACTTACAAAGTTCTGGACCCCTACGGACTCTTCATCCCGGGTCCCAGGCACTGTTTGCAATACCAGGGCCTGGCGATGGCCCAGGGAAGTCGAAAACTGCCGAAATCCTTCCGCCGTTGTTTTCCCGCGACGCGGTGGGGGCATTGGTCGCGGGCGAAAAGCATCTCCTCATCCACGGCCAGACAGGCCGAGCCCCTGAGCTGCGCCCGCGCGGGTACAGGGCCGTAGTTCGCGGATGCCCCGCTGGCCATCGCTCGGACGTCCATTTCCTGTGTTTTTTCGGTTTCTTGCGTGGCTTTTTCGCGAAATGATCAAGGATGCTCCTCGATGGACCTCGCCGAGAGAAAAATGCACACGTCCGAGCGATGCCAGGCCCGAGCGGAACGTATTCGCGCGACCGCGTATTCGCGGGATCGCGCCCCGGAATCCAGACCGCGAGGGCGCGAATGTGGCACAGGGAAACGATGAATCCCACCAGCCCTCTGGGCGCAGGTAGTCTACCGATGTCTTTCTGTTCCTCTTCGAAAAACTGTTCTTCCCCTCCGGGGAGGGGTTGATCACTGCTCCTTACTAACATACACCCCCCCCACCACCCGGCCGGCGGCCAACCCGGAACCATGCCGACTCCATGCGGGCCCGCCCCCCACCATCCCTGTCGAAAAACAATACAATTTGCACTCGGCCTCCACATTTGGAGCATGCGCGGCCAACCCGATGCGGCCCCCCCCACCATCCCTGACAAAAAACAATGCAAAGTACACTTTGGGGCAAAGTCTTGAATCATGCTCGTGAGGCCCACGAGCACTTTGTATTGTTTTTTGATAGGGACGGAGGGGGTGTCAGCATATTCCCTGCTGTGCGCAGGGCTACCATCCCTGACAAAGACAAGCACACCATGCCATTCGCGGCTGAATCTGGACCATGCGCGGCCATCGCGCGATCACTGTCAAGCGGTTTTTGACAGGGACGGCGGGGGTGGTGGCGCGTGGCCTGCTGTGCGCAGGCCCACCAGACACAATGATGGGCATTGGTTCTCCACAAGGATGGCGGGGGCCAACATGTTTCCCGACGCGTGCTGTCACGTGCGCAGGCGCACCGGACGCACTCTGCACGTGGCCCGGACGTGAGGCACCTGGCGCGGCTGGAGCGTGCGGTGCACCTGGCGCACTCGGAGCACGTGGCGCATCTGGCGCACCAGGCGTGCCTGGCACGCTCGGGCCCCAGGGGTGCCTGGCGCGCATGGCGTCCCTGGCACGCGTGACGCACCTCGCCCAAGCGTCGCGCACCTGGTGTCGGCTTTGGTTCCCAGTAGCTGCCCATCCAAAGACGGCCGCTGAACATGGTCAGGCTCAGGTGTTACCTATGTATGTGGAGGGCGCGCGGGAGTGAGCTGGACGGCTTGCGGGCGGGTGGGTAACTTGACCCCTCCCCAGACCCCTTCCCCTGAACCTGGACGGGGGACTTCGCGAGCGGTTAGGGCGTCCAAGATAGCCTGTGATGGCTCCAAGAGGGACTCAGAAAGCCCAAAATGGCCTCCAAGATCGCTCAAGATAGCTCAACATAGCTCAAGATACCTAACAACATGCCTCCAAGAAGCGCCAAGAGGGCCACAAGACGGGTCCAGGTGCGTTTGGACACCCCTCAGGACCTCCTTGCCTTCTGGACTTTTCGATTCCGATGCGCCTGCGAGGTCTCAAGATGGCCCTAGAACGGCCCACGAGAGCTCCAAGAAAGGCCCAAGAGGCCCCCAAGAGCGCCCCTAGAGCACCCAAGATCGCCCCCTGAGGGCCCCAAGAGCGCCCCATGAGACTATTTCGATGGCCCCGGAGGTGGGGGGGAAATCGAGGACCCCCCCTCCTTTGACCGATGGTCGCCAAGATGGCCCGAGGAGGCGCTCCATAGCTCCCAAAAGGGCCCCAAGAGAGCCCCAAGAAAGCCCCGAAAGGGCCCCGTGAGGGCCCCAACGCGCCCCAAAAGAGGCGACGCCCATTTCCAGAGGTTCCCGAGTTGTTTCTCCCGTTTTCTCAAATTGTTGCCTTGCTCTTCTTATGTTTAGTCTTAATATTATTATTAGTATTATTATTTTTAAGTATTAATATTATTATTAGTAGTATTATTCCTATTCTTCTTATTATTACTAGTATACGTGGAACACATCGTGACGTCAACGGCCAACATTATTCTAAGATGCTCGCTGCCGCGCGCAGCAATCAAAACCAATTAAAGGCCTGGGGGGGGCCAGAGGCCGCTGGCCAACGACCACCATTCCTGTGAGATGTGCACTGACAAGCGAAGAATTGAAGTACACATGTGCAATTGGGGTGGAGCGTACAAAATGATGGTCGTCAACTGCGGGACAGCCCCTCCCGGCCATACGTGGGCCACATCGTGGCGCCAACGACCACCGTTGTTCTTAGATGCCCACTGCCGTGCGAATCTTTCAAAATCCGCCCACTCCCACTTGGCGGGGGGGGAATGCGCGTGAGACATTTGGCTGCGCCCCCCCCACTCTTCCCGATCCCCTGGGGCCCAAAATGACGTTTTGAGGGGGGCCTTCCCCGGGCCCATGACTTCGCGAACGCTTGACCTGGAGCCTCGGGAGCCTGAGAAGAGCTCGAAACAGCCCAGGAGAGCCCACACAGAGCGCCAAGATAATTCGATATGGTTTTCAAATGACCCACCATGCCCCCTCGCACGCTCGGGCGCGCTAAACTGCCAGGGGCTGTCTCGTAGGGTCCCTGTATTCTCTTCAGGGGCGGACGACCCGCGGCCCCTCCAGAACGGCTATGCGACGCCAACAAAGCCGCCACGGTAGCCCAATATGGCTCGAAGACTGCCTCAGAGGCTCCGAGGAAACCATCCGACTTCGCGATAACGACCGACACTGGGGCCCAACGCGGGAAAACATTGAGTAATCTTTTTTCAGCAAACTTTCATGTTCACAGCTCTTCCAGCTGCACGCGCTCCACCACGCTTCAGCGGCCCTACAAACCGCTCCAGGCTCCCCCGGGAACCCCTCGAGTGGTTCCCCACGCGCCCCAGGAGGGCCTCATGCAGCTTCAGCATCGCCCACAACTGCCTAAGATGGCCGCACTGCAGCCCGAATAAATGCCGGATGAAGGAAACCCACACTGACAGAGGGAGCCTTCTGCCTCAAGAGGCCCCCGGGCCCTCCCAGAGAGCCTCCACAAATCTTGAAGATTACACCAAGAGGCCCCCAATATGCCCCCGAACTGCTACCACGACCCCTTCTAGGTGGATCAACACGTCCCCGAAAGGCCTCCCGCGATGTCACTACGACCACCCACATGGCTCCAGTGGACTCTCGGGCAATCGCCACCATTCCTCCCGACCTCCTCTTCCTCCCTCCTCCCCATTATTCCCTTCTCCCTCCCCCCCCTTCTTGTCTCCTCCTCTTCCTCCCTCCTGGAGGAGGAGTAGAGAGGACAACGAACCATGGGTTGAGGAATTGGTGCTCGTTGTTCGATGTATACGTATTTCTCTGGAACCTTACTGGGGGCACCGGCGAAGAAGAAGCGAATCCGCCACCGTGCATCTCGGCACCGCATGGGCCTGTCCTCGGATGCTTCTGGGAAGCACAGAAAACCCCCAAGACGGTCGAAGAAGGCCCCAAGTCGCCGAAAGAGCGTTCAAAAACGCCCAAGATGGCCTCAAAACGGCCCAAGATGCGTCCAGGACGCCCTCCAAGAGGGCCCCAAAAACCAGACATCGTCCCATTCCCTAAGGAAAACGTATACTTTCAGCACATTCACCTGTTGAGTTTTCTACGCCTCCGATACGGCCCGAGAAACCCCCAAGAGGGTTCCTAGACGACCCAAGAGGACTCCAGAGCGGCAAAACAAAAAAACAAGACGGCCGACGAGGGCCACAGGACGGCCCCAAAAGGGGCCCAGAGGGGGAACCCGAACGTAACTTTCGAGCATGTGGCCCCGAGACGCCGATGCCCGTCCGACTTATCGGAAACACGCATACGGAAAAGCAAGACGCGGTCAGCCAAACGCACTAAGCAAATTAGCCTCCCTGAACTTCTCCGGGGTCGGCGGCAGAGGCGGCAGCCTTTAGATATCATTACAGATGGACCCACCTCTAATAGAAACTCAATACTTATGGATCCACCTCTAACACAATCTTACGACATACGGATCCACGTCTACTGGAATCCGATTAGACATGCATCCGCCTCTACTGGAATCCTGGTGGAGACGGGCTCGCCCCTAATGGAATCCTACTACATATGAATCCACCTCCGGTAAGCTCTTATTACACATGGATCCACCTTGTATAGAATCGCATTACATATGGGTCCACCTATAATAGAATCGCACTACATATGGGTCCACCACAAAAAGAATCCTACTACAAATGGACCCACCTTCCATAATATCCGATTAAGAACGGATCCACCCCTAATGAAAACCTACTCGATGGTGCCACCTCGAATAGAATCCTATGACATATGGATCCACCTCTAATAGAATCCCATTAGACATGAAACCACAACTAATGAAATCCCATCAGAGATGGATCCGCCTCGAATGGAATCCTGCTACAGATGGATCCACCACTACTAGAATATTTTTACAAATGGACCCACGTTTAATATAATACTATTACATATGGATCCACCTCTAATGGGATGATATCAACGATGGATCCACCTCTGATAGATTCCAATGGGAGAAGGAGGTTTCTTCAATGGACTCCAAGTACAGATGGACCCACCTCTAACAGAATCCGATTCGAGATGGTTCCATCCTCACTGGAATGCTATGTTATATATATATATATATATATATATATATATGTGTTGGTCCAAACCTAGAAGAATCCTATGACACATGGATCCATCTGTAATGGAACCCCAATAGACATGGATCCACCTCGCATGGAATCCTAGTAGAGATGGATCCACCTCAGAGAGAATCCGATTACGGACGGGCCCATCTCGAATGGAATCCTAGTACGGATGGATCCACCTCTAGTAGAAACCTATGACAAATGGTCTCACCTCTAAAATAATCCAATTGCAGATCGATCCACCTCTGATAGAATCCTATCAGGGATGGGTCCATCTCTACTAGAACCCGATTAGCCATGTATCCACATATGATGGACTCATCTTAGAAATGGACCCACCTCAAATATAACCCTATTACAGATGGATCGACCTCTGATGGAATCCGAATGCAAACGGATCCGACATATAATCCGACTACAGATGAATCCACCTCTAACATAATCCGAATACAGATGGATCCACCTCTATTAGAATCCTACTACTGATGGATCCACCTCTAATGAATTCTTGCTACAAGTGGACCCATCTCTACTGGAATCCGGCTACAGCTGGATCCACAAGTAATGGCATCCTATGAGAGATGGGCCCACTTCAACTTGAAACCTATTACAAATGGATCCACCCCAAGTGGAATCCGAACAGAGATGGGTCCACCTCTCATAGAATCCTACTACAGATGGGTCCACCTCGAATTGAATATGTTTAGAGATGGATCCACCTGTAATACAATCATGTTGGAGATGTATCAAATTCTAATGGAACCTTATTGCACATGGATCCACCTCTAATAGAGTCCTACTCGGGATGGATCCACTTCTACTAGAATCCTAGTGCGGATGGACCCACCCCGAATGGGATCGATCCTACGAGAGTGAGATCCACCTCTCGCGGAGTCCTATCAGAGATGGGCAGACCTCGAATAGAATACGACTACAGATGGATCCACCTCTAATGGAATTCCAACAGAGATGGATCCACCTCGAATGGGGTACTATTACAGATGGACTCACGTCTAATAGAAGCCGATTAGAGATGCACCTCGCACAGAATCCCATTAGGAGGTGGAACCACCTCTAATGGGATCCCATTACATATGGAGCCACTTCTAATAGAATCCGTGTACATATGGATTCAGTCCTAATGGAATCCGACCAGAGATGGATGCATCTTTCATGGAGTCCTATTAAGGATGGATCCACTTAGCGATGCGTCCACCTCTGATAGAATCCCAGTGTACATGAATCCACGTGTAATGGAATCCATTTAGAGATGGATCCACCTTTAATAAAACCATGTTCAGTGATGGATCCACCTCTAATTGAATATGTTTAGAGATGGATCTTTTTTGAATAGAACCATATTACAGATGGATCAAATTCTAATGAAATCCTATTGCAGATGGATCAACCTCTAATCCTGTTCGGGATGGACCCACTTCGACTAGAATCCTATTAGGGATGGACCCACCACGAATGGGATCCGATCAGAATTAGATTCACCTCTAATAGAGTCCTATCAGAGATGGGCCGACCCTTGATAGAATCCGATTGCAGATGGATCCACCTCGAATGGAATTCTAACATAGATGGATCCACTTCGAATGGGGTACTATTACAGATGGACCCACGTCTAATAGAAGCCGATTAGAGATGGATCCACCTCGCATAGAATCCCATCAGGAGGTGGAACCACCTCTAATGATTACATATGGATCCACGTCTAATAGAATCCTTTTACATATGGATCCAGCTCTAATGGAATCCGACCAGAGATGGATGCATCTCATGGAATTTTATTAAGGATGGATACACTTAGCGATGCGTCCACCTCTGGTAGAATCCCAGTGTAAATGAATCCACGTGTAATGGAATCCACTTAGAGATGGATCAACCTTTAATAGATGATTCCAAATGGATCCATCCAGATAGGATCCGATTACAGATGGATCCACCTCTACCAGAAACCTATCACATATGGATCCACCTGTGATAGCATCATATGACAGACGGATCCACCTCGAATGGAATCCGATTAGAAATGGATCCTCCTCCCTCCTCTTCTGTTGTCCTCTCTCCTTCTTTTCCTCTTGCTCCTCCTCCCTACTCGCCCCTCGCCCTCGTTTCCCCTCTCGTCTTGTCCCCCCTCCTCATGTTCACGTTCTCTTATACGAGCTGTTTCCTTCAAACCGCCTCTTTGAAAACGAAGTTTGATTTAGAGGGGTTCCAACTTCTCCCCGCCTCTGTCTCTTTGCAGGGGCGGTTAAAAATGTAGAGATGAAGAGAAAGAGAGAGGGAGAGAGAGAGAGAGAGAGAGAGAGAGAGAGAGAGAGAGAAAGAGAGAGAGAGAGGGTGAGAGAGAGAGAGAGAGAAAAAAAAAAGAGAGGATGATGTCAAAAGAAAAAACCAACATACATACATACATATACATCCCCGTTACGAAAGTTAATTCATCTTGGCTAAAATTGACATGTGCGGGCGCTGTGGTGAGAAGTGGTATGGGAGTGATTCTTCCTTGTGGTTTCATACGGGGAGAGATTCAGAGTTGCCTGGAAGTGGCGCGGAGTGATTTCTCCGCTGTGAATTTACGGGGGGGGGGGAGATGTTATCCTGAATTGGTTATATACTATTAATGCTACCAGGGAGAACCCCGGAAATCTCTCCCGCCAAGCCAGGCCGAAGACTGCCGTGCTAGGGGTCTACGGGGGGAACGGGGGGCCACTCGGAGACGCCCTAGCCGTCAGTGCTCAAGATGAATAACTTTCGTAACGGGTAAGCGGTATCTTACATTGCACTTCGACAAGGGTGAGACCAGCGCTACCCCTTCACAGCAGCGCCTTTGGCCGCCACAGCGCGCTTGCACGTGCCCCGCAGACCCTCGGCAACGTTGCCTGCCGCGGTCTGCGAAACCGCAAGCACGCAACGAGCAAAGACGCAATCATGCAGGAGTTGGCACGCCGAGTGCACACAGTACCGCTGGAAGCCCGATGGCGACGCCGCAAAGGACGCTGCCCCGACGCGAGCGCGAAATCCGCATCCGCCTCAGGCGCGAACGCAAACAACAGACGGTCGGCCCCGCCCAAGGCGGGGCTCGAAATCGGGACAACTCTGATGCGCAGTAAGTCGTCGCAGCGGAGCAGCGGCGGCAATGATGATGGCGACGTGTTTATCGAGCGCGATGCTGGGCCCCGTTCGGGTTTCGAATTTGGGTTCCTCATGACATTGGCTGACATTGGCGTGTGAAAAAGCCGTGGGTCCTCATCCCCGTTACGAAAGTTAATTCATCTTGGCTAAAATTGACATGTGTGGGCGCTGTGGTGAGAAGTGGTATGGGAGTGATTCTTCCTTGTGGTTTCATACGGGGAGAGATTCAGAGTTGCCTGGAAGTGGCGCGGAGTGATTTCTCCGCTGTGAATTTACGGGGGAGAGATGTTATCCTGAATTGGTTATATACTATTAATGCTACCAGGGAGAACCCCGGAAATCTCTCCCGCCAAGCCAGGCCGAAGACTGCAGGGGCTAGGAGTCTACGGGGGAAACGGGGGGCCACTCGGAGACGCCCTAGCCGTCAGCGCTCAAGATGAATAACTTTCGTAACGGGTAAGAATTTGAATATGAGAAAAGGAGATTGATAGAGAGAGAAAGAGAGAGAACGAGAGGAAGACGTCAAGGAGGACATCGAGAGGAAGAAAAAGGAAAAACGACAGAAACAACTCGGGAACCTCTGGAAGGGGAGACGGCCCAAAAGAGTCCAAGATAGCCTCCAAGATGGCTCGATACCCTCCTTCCTCTCCTCTCCTTGCACGCTCTGTTTCACCATGTGTGTCTCTTCGTCCCCTTCCCCTGTCAGCTATCATGGGCAGGGCTTCTGGATGAGCAGGTGGGGATTCGCGAAGCGTAAACAATTGATGCTCCCCCTTCCCCCCAAGCTCAAAGTTGGCACGCGCGGGGAAGTCGGCGGTCAAAGAGCAACTCACCAGAGCCACAGACGACTTTGATCAGTGGGGGGAGGGGGGGAGCGCTGACAGATGAATTCGGCACGAGCATTGGTTCCGAGGCCTGCACCTGGCCGCCTCACCGATCCTGGTTGGGCCCATTCCTGGTATGTGAACCTTTTTTGTTCGGCGCTTCGACATTGGGCGGAGGGGGGGGGGGAGAGGAGGGTCTGGCTCCAGACCTCTGCTTAGTGCTACTGTGTGCGGCAGTGCGTCCCATGGGGGAGACCCCACCTGCCTGAAACAGGCGCCCAAAACGGCCAAGATCTACTCCTTGGGGGGGGGAAGGGGGGGTGTGCGAGGGCCCACGCCGCTCGGCAAATCAATGGATCAAGAAACGATCACTATCAGGATCCGTGTCTGCGCCTCCCTGGCCTGCCCGGGGAGGGCGGAGACACCAGCCCCGGGCCCGGCGGCGAAGATCGGTGATGTCAACCGACGCCCCCAACTCACACCTCCGACGAAGTGATCTTTTCAATCCGCAGCCCCCGCTGTCCCCGCGGTACCTTCGCCGCTCGTAGATCTCGGCGGCGCGCACACGGGAGGCCGGGGGAGGGGGGAGATAGCTTCCCAGAAGGAGGCTGCTCCTGAGAATTGGCGGCCACATGTGAGCCCGACCCCCACCCCCCACGAGTTCCAAGGAGGGTGGGGGCTCACTCCCCCGTAGAAATCGTGGGGGGTGGGGGTAGGGTTCACATGTGACCACCGATAGAAGACGCTGGCCCTGCACCTTCTAAGAAGCAGCCTCCTTCTAAGAAGCCTTCCCCCTCCCCCTGCCCACCTCTGCGCGTGGCCGAGCTTGTAAGTCGAAGACCGGCATCGGACCGGGCCGACCAGAATCGACAGCGAACCGAGCCGGCCAGATCGGGGTAGGCTGCTTGAAGTAGATTTCGGGAGCCCACGAAGGACGTACGCGCACACCCACGTACATGAACACGGCCGCCCCTCAGTCCGCGAGACCGGCCGCGTGATACGAACGTTCTCGCAATGTGTACTCTCGAAACCAACGTTGCTTTCATGTGCGTGTACGTCATTATCTCGCTCCTGAAGATTGGGAGCTGGGAACATCAAAACAAAAAAAAAGATCCACTTGCAACGGCGGGCGCGTACGTTCGCCGCTCGTGCATCGAGACCGGCATCAGACCGGGCCGACCCGGGCTTCCTCCTCCTCCTCCTCCTCCTCCTCCTCCTCCTCCTCCTCCTCCTCCTCCTCCTCCGACCAGAAAATCCACCGCTGACCGAGCCAGCCAGCTCGGGGTGGGCCCACGTAGGCCCTGCCGTCTGGTGGCCCCCCCGCGGGAGCGGAGGGAGCCTCGCGCCGGGGGCGGCGGCCCCCGCCGCGGGCGGCGTGGGCCGCGGAGGCCGCCGCGGCGGGCCTCGGGGGCCCTCGGGCGCGGATCGAAGGAGGTGAAAAACGCAGGCCTCCCAGGAATCGAAGAAGACATAACGGTGATGCCTTCACCGCGGAGGAGGGGGTGGGGGAGGGGTCCCGGGGAGTGGTCCCAGGTCAGAATACGACCCTCCCAGAGCCCATGGCACGCCCTCTCCCTCCCATTTCCGTCGAGGGCCGAGGCCTCCAGGGTCGGCGGCACCGTCCGTAAGGCCTCAGCAAGAAAGGCCTCCCAAGAATAGAAGAAAAACCGGCGCAAACAGAAACGTTGGGCGCTCCGCGCGGATGTCTTGGATCTGCGCCAGGGGCGGCGCCAGAGGCGCCGCCAGAGGGCACAGCGCGGATCCAAGAAATCCGCGCGGAGCGCCAAAAGTTTATGTTTATGCCGTTTTTCTTCTTCGAGAGAAGGCCCGAAAGGCCCCGCCGATGCCTCCAAAAGCCCTCCAAGAGGCCACAGCATTCGAAGGGGTCCAGGGACACACGCACACGCACACACACACACACAAAAGAAAAACACACACGCACAAATCGATTGGCACAAATCCCAGGAGTCCCAACATGATCCAACATGTTCCACGTGTTCTGGGTATTCGTCTTCCCCTCCACTTCCCGTGTTTTCCATATTTTCCAGGGGATCGACGATTCTTTCTATCTGTGCTTTCTTCCTCCCGAGCATCGGGGGCGTCGGGCTCGGATCGAAGGAGGCAAAAGCGAAGGCCTCCCGAGAAGGCCCAGGAGGCCCCCCAGATGCCCCCAAGAGCCCTCCAAGAGGCCCCTGAGAGGCCTCCCGCGACACGGTGTCCAAAGTTGCAGGCCGCATCATAGCCCCCGAACTGGACGGGTTCGCAAATCATGGCCCGAGGCATGTGCGCGGACATGCGGAGGACCAGGGGACGCATGGAAAAGAG
>CAUYUJ010015220.1:295840-322521 GCA_963575745.1 Prorocentrum cordatum
CGTGATGGCCGTGGTGGAATCTGCGTGCCGCCGATGGTTCGATCAATGTTGAAGACTGGTGCATCATCAAGACGGCCGAGCTGCAAGGCGACAGTGGTAACGGACGCGTACAATGAATGCAAGAATGCCCCCTCCCGAAAAACAGCGATGGCTCAAACAACGCGATAGTATGTGATACATTAACAACATGTCAATGTTGATGGTGTTCGTCGGTGATGGTCTTGCTTGCTCGAAATACTCCACTTGCGCAACGGCTATCCACGACCCCATGGGTGACGTCTTTTCAACGCCATCTGTACCGAATCACGGTCTTGCCGGCGTGAACATTGACTTTGGACCTGAAGGAGACCGAATGTCAACGACACCTCTCGCAGCGGCTAATTGAGAGCAAGCTGCACAAGGATGTGGGACCCGCCGCTGATGCCGAGCGCGCCGAGAACAGACTTTGAGCTCGTGGCGCTGCACAAACCTGGAAAAGACAATGGTTGGCGGCGCGCACAAGGGGGGTGGGGGAAGAGGGAAGGCTTCTCAGAAGCACTCCTGCTTGTTAGAAGGCGCCAGCCTTGCATCTATAAAGCAGGCCCAGACCATCTAAGAAGCAGGGGTGCTTCTAAGAAGCCTTCCCCCCTCCCCTACCCCCCTTCTGCGCGTGGCCGACAAGACGAGAGAAAACTGTTTAACGCAACAGCATGCAGCTCTGGACGAAGGTCTGCCCCGCTGGCGCCAGCTGTCAGCACAAGGGGGGCGGGACGCAGGCCCGCCGAGGTGGCCGCGGCCCAGGATCTGCCCCGCACGCCGACGCGCGCGAGGACGGCAGACCCCAGCCCTGAGCCACAGGACTGCACCCGCGACATGGGACGCACAGAGGCATACTAAGATTGTATGACTTCCTTGGAGGCGCGCGTCCAAGCCGAGCATATAGTACACCCATCTTGTAGTAGATCGTTATCCAAGCGGTGTGGCCAGAGAGCGCCCGCCACGACGCATAGACTATAAGATTTCTCCGGTCGCGCGCCGCCCCTGGGGAGGCGACGCACATATATAGTATAAGTATGTTGGGGTGACGCCGAACAGTCGGCGGGGAGCGAGGGGGGGAAGCGAGAGGGAGAAAGCCTCATCTCGGAAGGCGGCGGGGCTTCTCGGACGGCCTTCTGAGAGGCTCTCTGACTACCTACCAGACCACCCCAACCCAACCCGAAGACCCGAATTTCGGGTTGGGAGGGGTACGGGTTTCATATGTGTTTTCTCAACATTCCCCGACCCCTCCCCCCCACTGAAAATGGAGGCAATTTGGAGCCTTCGGATTGGGTTGGGGTGGTTTGGTGGGTGGTGACTCTCTGTGCCCTAGGGAAAGGTTCGGGAGACTTCCCAAGGGACCCGGGGGACTTCCGAGCCTTCCGAGAAGGCTCGCCCCCTCTCACTGCCGCCAAGGGCTCGCCGCCGAGGCTGGGCACGCCAGCAGGCACGCCAGGCTCACGGGCCATGCAGCCCCGACAGAGCACGCCACAGCCGCGGCCTACTCGCCTACTCGGACGCGGCCCGACCGACCCCTGGCAAGCCATCCCCTTCCGTGACGTCGCCTTCGCCTTCCAAGCTTCCCTCTGTCCTCCTCCTCCCTCCTCCTCTCCTCCTCCTCCTCCTCCCCTCCTCCTCCTCCCCTCCTCTCCTCCCTCCTCCTCCTCCTCCTCCTCCTCACTCCTCTCCTCCTCCTCCTCCTCCTCCTCCTCCTCCTCCTCCTCCTCCTCCTCCCTCCTCCTCCTCCTCCTCCTCCTCCTCCTCCTCCTCCTTCTCTCGCCTTTCAAGCTTCCCTCTGGCTGCAAGCATACGCCTTGGGGCCAGGCGAGGGGCACGTCACGGAAGGGGAGGGCTTGCTCGAGGTCGCTGAAGCCGCGCCTGAACTCCCGGGCGGAGCGGGCCAGGGAGGCGGCCGGCCTCGCAAGCAGCCGCGCACGGCGCCAGCCTCGAGGGAAGCGAGCGGACCGAGCCCCGTGGCGGACTTAGGCGCGCAGAGATGGCCCCGGGCGCGCGACGCGCCCAGGCGCCCGAGGCCAGGTCGCGCCGCGCCCGCCACGCCCAGCGCCGCCACTGCGCCAGAGCTCTGGCGGCACCCATCATGACGGCCACGACGACGACGACGACGACGACGACGACGACGACGACGACGACGCCGACGGGGAGACGGGGAGAAAACGGGGGGGGGGGGGGGGGCAGAGGTGGAGAAGGCCATGACTCCAGATCCGCCGTACTTCGGGTGATTCCGCAAGTGGGGCGAACATTTCAGCCCTACTTTTCCGTCGCTGTTTCCGCCACACCTGTGCGGAGCTATCCGCCCTACTTTTCCGAGGCGGTAAACTCCGCCCCTCTGATTCGCACCGCTTGGTGTGCAACTCCGACGCAATTCCGAGCCGGAAGATCGACCAAAAAGCAGGGCGGATCCAGAGTCAGGGGGAGAAGGACTCGGAGTCGGCCTTGCCACAGACGGGCTGGCGGGGGCCTGGCAAGTTGGCACCGTGGCGCCGCCTGCACGGTCCACTGCTGAGCATTCCCCCAATGTGCAACTGCACCGGGGCAGCTATCTCCGCGCTCCGCGCTCCGCGCCGCGCAAAGCGCGACCATCTTCGCGCTTTCGCGCCGCCGCCCCCCCGGAGCAGGATACGAAGGACCCACTCCTCGCCCTGAGGTCGCCCAGACCGCGAAGCGCGGAGTACGACCAACTCCGCACCCCCGTGGTGGCCCTACGGTCGACACACGGGTTGGTTCGGGCATGTCCCCCTGCAGGCGCATTGTGGGCGAACAATCAAAAAGACTCCAAAATACACCACACCCGAATGATCAAAAATTATGCTAACGGAGTTCCCCACATAAAGAGATTAACGGTTTCGTGGGACCCATTTTCTTGATGCCCTCCTCGCGACGCTGGAGGGGTGGGAGGGGCACGAAACCATGTAAATAGTATGGTTTTCCGATACCCTCCTCGCTCAGGCGGGGCCTCCCTGGAGGGGTGGGAGGGGCACGAAACCATGTAAATAGTATGGTTTTCGGATACCCTCCTCGCTCAGGCGGAGCCTCCCTGGAGGGGTGGGAGGGGCACGAAACCATGTAAATAGTATGGTATTCCGATACCCTCCTCGCTCAGGCGGGGCCTCCCTGGAGGGGTGGGAGGGGCACGAAACCATGTAAATAGTATGGTATTCCGATACCCTCCTCGCTCAGGCGGGGCCTCCCTGGAGGGGTGGGAGGGGCACGAAACCATGTAAATAGTATGGTATTCCGATACCCTCCTCGCTCAGGCGGGGCCTCCCTGGAGGGGTGGGAGGGGCACGAAACCATGTAAATAGTATGGTATTCCGATACCCTCCTCGCTCAGGCGGGGCCTCCCTGGAGGGGTGGGAGGGGCACGAAACCATGTAAATAGTATGGTATTCCGATACCCTCCTCGCTCAGGCGGGGCCTCCCTGGAGGGGTGGGAGGGGCACGAAACCATGTAAATAGTATGGTATTCCGATACCCTCCTCGCTCAGGCGGGGCCTCCCTGGAGGGGTGGGAGGGGCACGAAACCATGTAAATAGTATGGTATTCCGATACCCTCCTCGCTCAGGCGGGGCCTCCCTGGAGGGGTGGGAGGGGCACGAAACCATGTAAATAGTATGGTATTCCGATACCCTCCTCGCTCAGGCGGGGCCTCCCTGGAGGGGTGGGAGGGGCACGCAATGGTATGGTATGGTACGGTATGGTACGTATGGTGTGGTATGGTATGGTATGGTATGGTATGGTATGTGTGGTAGGAACTATGGTATGGTATGGTGTGTGTGGTAGGAATGTGGGAGGGGCACGCAATGGTATGGTATGGTACGGTATGGTACGTATGGTGTGGTATGGTATGGTATGGTATGGCATGGTATGTGTGGTAGGAACTATGGTATGGTATGGTGTGTGTGGTAGGAATAATATTGTGCTGTATGGAAGATGGAGCGGGAGGTGGGTGGGAAGGAGAGGGTGTTCTGGGAAAACAAGAACCCCACTCAGGATGTGGGGAATTAATCCAAAAATCGTCCCCTCACGATGTTTTGACTATTTGGGGATACTCCTCCTGTAGAGGGACATGCCCGACTTGACACATGGGCAGAAAATCGTCCGTCGAGCACACGGGCCACCTCGCCTGGAGCCCGATAGGCCCCATGGAGGCACGCCAAAAAAACGAGGGCCACAACTCCAAGGTTGGGGGCCCAAGCGAGAAGAGCAGCAGGGCACCCTGCCACGAAGCCAGGAGGAGGAGAAATTCGGACGAGGCTCAATCTGACGGGGCCCACTAACACACAAATCAATACACAAATCCCAGGATCCTCCACATTTTCATAGATTTTCTGGGCTTCTATCTTCCCCCCCCCCCACTTCCCATATTCTCGCGGAATCGACGATGAATTGTGTCTGTGTGTTTTTGTTCCCCAGGCGCTGCGGCCTTCTCGGAGCGTTCTGGAACGCTCTGAGAGCGTTCCGAAGCACCCTGGAACGGATTCATGCTCGTCCTAGCCCCGTCCGAGGTACCCCTCTCACACTACTTGAGGCTGTTCTTCACCCTCGTTCCAGCTGCAGCGGAATGGCAATGAAGAGCGCGCCAGGTGGGTGTAGCATCCGCGGGGCTAGGCGGGGGGCAGGAGAAGCAGGTAGGCACGCGGGAGAGAGAGAGAGAGAGCGAGGAGACTCACGGCGGCAGCGTCGGCGTGTGTGCTCTGAGCATCGTGTCACCCATCCCTACAGTGCGACCAGATCATCAGGATGTGCGGCAAGGATGCAAGGCCCTTTGGACGCCCAAGCTGACGCCGAAGGTTGAAGCCCATGGCCCAGAGCTGAGGGCTAGGGTGGACCGCGGGGGAAGGAGGCGAGGGTACCCTCGGAAGGTTGCTGGTCCTCATACTGCGGCTTGGCCGTATCCCCACAGGCGTGGCCTGGGCCCCACGGGCCAGCTTCAGCCCCCAGAGGGGGGCACACGCTATGCCTTCCGGGACTCGCGGGGCGTCGTCCCCAACTGGGGTGGTGGGATGGTGGTGGTTGGGATGGAGATGGGGATAATTATCGTCGAAATCCCCAACTGGGGTGGCGGAATCATCCCGAACTGGGGATGGGGTCTCGAGGGGCCTGACCCCCAACTGGGGTGGTGGGATGGTGGTGGGATGGTGGTGGTCGAGATGGGGATGGGGAGACGATACGGAGGCTTGGGGCCCAGGGCAGGGTGAGACCACTCAGCGCGGGGAGCACGGGCCCCGAGGAGAACGGGTCCTGGACCCTGGGGCCGAGCCCCAGGGCGAGGTTCTCGTGCTGGTTCGTCTTCTGCCCGTCCCGGTCACCTGGAAGGCCCCGAGAGCCCGAAAACGGCAAAACCTCAAGACCCGTGTCCCGCAGGACCCGCTTCTCAAGCAGGGGACAAGGATCGACTGCAGAATTGATTTACCTCAGAAGTCCCCTTCCCGTCGAATCTACGAGCGAAGGCGTCGAATGATTCCTAGAGCACTACCGAGCATTCTGCGCATGTTATTCGCAGACTCTACGAAAAAAGTCTGGGGTAAGTCAACTCTGTGGTCGACTCCCTACAGTCGAGAATATGATCAAGAAAGGTATAAGTTCATATTCTCAGCTGTAGGGGGTCGACCACAGAGTTGATTTACCCCAGAACTCTTCTGTAGAGCCTACGAACAAAATACGGTACCATTTAAGAAATGTATCATTTAAGATGATCCGGAAAGGTATCATTTCAGAAGAAACGTGGGCCAGCTTCCTGGACGTGTCGTCTTCTTGGAACAAGCCTGGGCCAGCTTCTGCTTTTCACGCTGGAGGGGCGAACGCGCTCGGGAAACTGGGCCGGCGTTCCGGCAAGTCGGCCAAGAAACGCTGGCCCTGCCTTTCGGAAGGAAGTTTCTCATCGGCGGCGCGCGAGGCAGGGAAGTGAGAAGGGGCGGGCCTCCTCCGAAGGCTCGGAAGTCCCCCGGCCCTCTGAGAAGTTGTCCGAGCCCTCCCCGAGGACGGAAGGAGAAACCACTCGGAAGGCGCCAGGGCTTCCGGGAAGTCCCGCCGCCTTCTGAGAAGGCCTGCTCCTTCTCGCTTGCCCCCCCCTCGCTTAACGGGCGAAAAACGGTAGAAAATAAACTTTTTCGCCGTCGGGGACACCTGCCCCAGGGCGGCTGGAAAGTTTATACCCTTACGGTGGCACCGTAGGGGTATAAACCTTCCAGCCGCCCAGGGGCAGGTGTCCCCGACGGCGAAAAAGTTTATTTTCTACCGTTTTTCGCTCGCTGACTCGCGCGCCGCCGATCTCCATCAGATGCTCGCCGCGTACTCCCGCGCGCCGGGGGGCACGCCCGCCCGCAGGCGGCGGAGCGCAGCCGAGGGGGCAGGCGGGAGGCGGTGCCCCGGCCTCGGGCTCCTCGGGGTCGTGGTCCGGGAGGTGGTGCTGCATCGCCCCCGCGTCCTGGTCGCTGTTTGTTGTTCTTTCTCTCCGTGCGCACATGGCCGAGAGGGGGCTGCTGCACTTTCACCGCCTGTCGCAACGGCCACCAGGGGGGGGGGTGCTCCCGGCAGTTTCTGCGCCCCCCATTCGTCCTCCTCCTGCTCCTCCTCCTTTTCCTCCTCCTCCTCCTCCTCCTCCTCCTCCTCCTCCTCCTCCTCCTCCTCCTCCTCCGTCTCCTCCTGGTGGCTAGCCGCTCCGAGTTCTGAGTTCACATGTCGTTCAATGTTATGCTTGCCTTCCTACTATAACAACAAATACAATCAAGAAACGTATTCATCTTAGAAGTCCAGACCAGCTTCCCAGAAGTTTCTTAGAGCAAGCCTGCGCCAACCTCTGTTGTCAACGGGGTGCTCGCGAAACTGGGCCAGCGTTCTGGCAAGTTAGTCCAGAAACGGCCAAGCTTTTCGGGGGAAGGTTTCTCAGTCTGATGCTCGACTGCACACAATTCGTTTACCCCAAAATTGATGTTTGTTCGTCGGATCTGCGGAAAAAAACACACCCAGAATGTCTGCACACATACGCAACATCCTATTTTGTTCTGTTCGTCGATTCGGCGGAACATGAAATTCTGGGGTCAATCCGCCGACCCTGTCGGCGTGTGGAAGAGGCTTCTCCGTCTGCTCCCTCTTCGTCGTCGTCGATGTTCCTTCTTCTTTCCCCACAGCGTCGTTGCTTCTACCCCTCTCCCAAGGCCGTCGTACTTGAGTCGAAGGGAAGCCCCTTCCCTTTGATCCCTTCCCGGGGAAGGGGGGGGGGGGCTTGTCCTGGGGTAGCTCCCGGGGGGGGTCCCGGGTTTATACGCCGCCCCCCGGGGAATCCCCGAGTCCAAAAAGGCCCCAAGACCGGCCAAGAGTGCCCCAAGAGGCCCCCAAGATGATCCAAGAGGGCCCCGAATCGCCGAATGATCTGTCCAAGACGCCTTGACGGCCTCCAGACGGCCCAAGAAGCATGCGAGACGCCCCAAGAGGCCTCCAGGACCGTTCCCACGAGAGCCCCAAGAGGCACAAATCATGGATTTCCCATGCGTTTTTCAAGGATTTTGGCGTTCTCGCCTCTCCCGCTTCCCCACGCGCCAAGACGGCCCAAGAGGCTCCCAAGATCGCCCCGACACGGCCCAAGAGGCCTCCAAGAGGGTCCCCAAACGGCCCAAAAGTGCCCCAAGACGGCCCAAGACGCCTCCCAGATGCACAAAAGGCCCCCAAAACGGTTCCAAGAGAGTGCCCAGACGGGGGAACCGAACGGACATTTCGAGCCCTCAGCCCCGAGAAGCTCCCAAGAGGCCCCCCAGGAAGCCCAAAGAGGCCCCAAGAGGCCCCCGAGAGGCCCCAAAAAAGCTCCTAGGAAGCTACAAAAACAAACTAGAAGCCGCCGACAGAACACCACCCCACACCACACAGACAGAACGCTGTTATTTCTCCCCAGTGACAGAACGCTGTCTCCAGGGTTGGCGGCATCGGCCGTAAGGCCTTCGCAATACATTCTGTGCAGTCGATCCCCTACTCGACCGACTGAAATCGACCTAACTCGCCTCGAAGCCTCGCGAGCCACCACGTAAACTCAAACGACGAGAGGCATGCCCGGAATAATCGGGGGGCACATGGCAGAGGACGCAAGAGAGGGCCGGCAAGATGCGAGTTTCGCCCCATCGTGTCACCGCCCCCTCGTCCTGGTCTGCTCGCTGGTCCTCGGGATCCCACTCGGGGGGGGGGGAGGCGAGCGGGCAGCAGAAGCGGCGTCCAAGCACGGCCGAAAATGCCATCGAGAGACTCATACCTTCAGATCTGGGCCAGCTTCCATGAAGCTTCTCAACCCAAGCTCGGGCCAGTTGCTGCTGCCAACGCTGGGAGGGCGAACGTGTTCAGAAAGCCGGGCCAGCTTCCCGGCGAGAGCTGGCTGCGAAGCACCGGTCCAGCTGCCCACAAGGAGGTTCCTTAACCCGATGCCGACTGCACAGGAACACCGACCGCAGCAGAAGAGTATGGAGCGGAGCGCGCCGCAGGCGGACTCCGTTCGGATTCGGGGAGACGTAGGACGCGGGGTCGGGGGTGAGATTGGACGCCCACTCCTGCTGCAAACATCCCACGAGACCTGGACCGTCCAACTCCAGGACGCGCTCGTCAAAAAGCGCCGGCAAACCCAGGTACCAGCGTGTGCTCGAGTCTCACGTTTGGCGGCGAGCGAGGGGGAGAAGTGAAAAGGAGAAGGAGAAGGCCTTCTCAGAAGGCTCGGAAGCCCCCCGGGGCGCACTCGAGTCTCACGTTTGGCGTCGAGCGAAGGGGAGAAGTGAGAAAAAGAAGGCCATCTCAAAACTCGGAAGCCCCCCGGCCTTCTGAGAAGTTTTCTGAGCCTTCCCCGAAGGCAGAAAAAACCTCCCAGAAGGCGCGAGGGTTTCTGAGAAGTCCCACCGCCTTCTGAGAAGGCCTTCTCCTTCTCACTTCCCCCCCTCGCTCGCCGCAGAGTTAGACGAGGCCAGGGCGAGGACGAATCCGGGCGGGGACACATCGAGAACCTTTAAGATCTGGCGGCTCTGGAGGATTCATCGGGCACCGCGGACTTCTCAGAGCCTTCCAGAACGCCCTGAGGGCGTTCCAGACAGCCCTGGAACGGAGCTATCCTCGTCCTAGCCCCGGCCGATGCTTCGAGTAGGGGATCGACTACAGCATTAATTTACCCCCAAATTGGTTGTTGCATCGAATATACGAGACGAAACAAAAAAAACACTATACATATGTATATATACACACACATACACATATATAAGAAAACAAAGAAACAAAAAAACACAACCAAAAACAAAAACACTTAAAAAGAACAAAAAGCGCATCATGCTACGTAGATGAACTGACAGTCTAGATCTGCTTCATAGATCCGACGGGAAAATCGGGGGTGAACCACCAAATTTGCAGTCGATCCCCTACTCGAATGTTGGCCCCCTCTGCCTCTGCATCTCGCCCCCCTCTGCATCTGCCTCTGCATCTCGTCTGTTTTGCGGGCCCAGGCCGCTTGTGTGTGTGTGCACGGTCTAGGCCTGCAGACTGGCCCTCGGGATCCCACCAGGGGGGGGGATCGGGAACGGCAGCGAAAGGGAGATGGGGAGGGGCACGTCGCGACGGCGAGGAAGATGAGCAGGAACAGGAGGGGGAGGTACAGACAGGACATGATTGAAAGGAGGAGAAGGAGAAGGAGGAGGAGGAGGAGGACGACGACGACGATGACTAGAAGAGCAGGAAGAGACGTAAGAGGAGGAGGAATAAGAGGAGTACGCGGCCCCCCCCCCGCAATTGCGGGTCAGAGTGAGGGGGCGGCGGGGACGTCGGCAGTCTGCGAGGCTCTGAAGAAGCCCGCCGCAGGCGCCGAAATCATACAATTTATGCAACGAGTCCGTCGCAGGCGCCGAGTTTTTCGTCAAAGCAACGTGGGTCGGTCGAGGGTGGGTCTCGAGTGGGTCGCGGGTGGGTCGCGGGCGGGTCGCGGGCGGGTCGTGGGTGGGTCACGGACGGGTCGCGGGGTGGACCTGAGTTTTGGGCCAGAGGCTTCGTGGGTACCTGTACCGCGCGGGGCGAGTTTTGAAGTTCCTCGGGGCCTCTTGGGGGCCGTTTCGGGGCCTCTTTGGGGGCCCTTGGGGGTCTCGTGGGGGCCTGCTGGCGCCCTCCGGGGTCCACTTGGGGCGGAGGGCTCAAAATGTGAGCTCGGGTTCCCCCTCGTGGGCCTCTCTTGGGGCCCTCTTGGGCCGTCTTGGGCACACCTTGGGCCGCCTTGGGGCTCTCTGGGGCCGTCTTGGGGCCCTCCTGGGAGCTTCTTGGACCGTCTTGGGGTGATCTTCGTGGACGCCGTGAAGATTCAAAAAGCGAATATCCTGAAAATCCACGTTCTCTTTGGGGAATGCGGCAATGTGGGCCCTCCGGGAGCGTTTTTGGGCAGCATTCTTGGAAGCTTTTTGGGGTCTCTTGGGGGCCTCTAGGGCCGTCTGGAGGCCATCTCGGAACGTCTTGGGCCCTGGTGCCCCGCTCTCGTCGCGTATCCGTGCTCCCCAGAAGGTGCTTGGGCCGGCCAGGGCGGCCAGGGGGCGGCCCAGGAGGCCCCCGAGGGAAGGTGCCCAAAGAGGGGGGGAGGGGGAGGGGTGGGGGGGGGGCTGTGCGAGCACAGCCCGCCTTTTCAATGAGAGGAGCATCCTCTGGCGCTCACTCTCAATCCACCCCTCGCGCGGTTGACAGGGCTGGTCTGGGGCGCATGCATTAGAACCCCCAAGGGCTGGAGGTGCGGGTCGGGATTCCACCGGTGAGGAGGAGGGTTTGAGGGGGCCCTGGGCTGGGGTAACAGAGTGGGGCTCTGGCCAGCAGAAGCACCCTTTCTTTCATTTCCGACTCGGGTCTTCAGGCCCAGACATGCTGCGTAGTGGACCAGCAGCTGCAGCCGAAGACAAACATCGATTGCACAGGACTGGGAACGAGCCCACCTTGCTGACTCGACGAATGGCAAATCGCTGAGCGGTGCTGCAACCTCTCCAAAGATTTGGCGTCGTGAATGATACACTCAGCCCGCATGGTAAGGATAAGCGACTCTCCAAGGCTATCCTTGCATCGTTCCCCTCCGGCCCATCCTTGGCCGCTTTCGCTGGCCGCGCCCCGCTCCCAAAATGTCGGCATGGCCTTCCAAGGCCCTCACATCCTTATCGTGCGTCCTTCCTGTACGGGTTGACCGTGTCCGGACACAGCAGAACACAGCAGAAAAATGTCTCGACCAAGAGTCGGAAAGATCAGTGGGGGTCCTGGGGCCCCCGGCGGGCCGACGACGCCCGTCCTCATTTCCTCCTCCTCCTCCTCCTCCTCCTCCTCGTCCTCCTCGTCCTCCTCCTCCCTCTCCTCCTCCTCCTCCTCCTCCTCCTCCCCCTCCTCCAACTCCTCCTCCTGCTCCCTCCCCCTCCCAGAGAGGAAGGAGGACGAGGGGGAACACAGAGGAGCCCGGGGGATGGCCCGTCCTGGGCAGCCGAGGGGGCGCTGCCAGCCGGCGGCTCAATGGCGCCGTCGAAGCGCGCGTAGAGGAAGTCGTCCGCGGCGCGCAGCCGACGGTCCAGGTCGCAGAGGAGGACGTGCCCGTCCTGTCGCCGACGCCCCCTCCTCCAAGACCTCGCCGTCGTCGTCCTCGTCATCATCGCCACCGCAGTCGGCATCACTGGCATCATCAGCAGCAGCACCACCACCACCATCATCACCACTGCTAGCATCACCATCAGCATCATCATCCATCACCATCCGTCACCATTCGCCATCATGATTACCATTATTCATAATCCACCTTGCATCGCTCATCGCCCCCATTCACCAGCACCAATCACCAACAACCAATCATTATTCATCATCATCATCATAATCAGCAGCATCAGCATCATCATCATCATCATCATCATCATCATCATCATCATCATCATCATCATGAGCATCATCATCATCAGCATCATCATCGGCAGCATCAGCATCAGTATCAGCATCTGCATCAGCATCATCATCATCATCAACATCATCACACAGCCTCATCATCATCAGCAGCATCATCCTCATCGTCATCCTCATCATCATCACCACCAGTATCAGCATCACCATCATCATCATCATCATCAGCAGCATCATCATCACCGTCATCAGCATCAAGCTCTTCCTGCTCTTCCTCCTCCTCCTCGTCATCGTCATCGTCATCGTCGTCATCGTCATCGTCATCGTCAACATCATCATCAACCATTCATCGCTCATCATCCTCGTCCACCATTTACAACTAATCGTCGTCATCAGATCATCATCAGCATCAACATCATCACCATAATCATCACCATACTCCTCCTCCTCTTCCTCCTCCTCCTCGTCATCGCCGTCATCGCCATCCTCATCGTCCACATCATCTTCCATCCTCCATCATCATCATCATCGTCATCATCTCGTCGTCGCCCGCCCAATGTCTTGTGCCGAGGGGGGAGGGAGAGGAGCAGCAGCATGGCAACGACCTTCTCCTCCCCGCAGCCTTTTGGATCAGGCCCTCGCCCGACAGGAGCAGCGGCCATTGTGGACTGCAGGCCTGGCGCGTTAGAACACATCCACCTCGGAGGAAAAGTGCATCCATCACACATGTGCAAATCTCTACAGTCGAACTAAGGACAGAAGAACGTCCTTCAAGAACATGGGACCCTCCGCCGTCCCAAACACACAGAACATCCAAGGGTACCCTCGCCAGGATGCACAAGAGCATCCAGCATACACGAAGAACACCAGGGCACCATCCCCGAACAAATCTCGATCTTATACCCCGGTCTGATGTATGGCCCAGCACCAGATGGGCACCCCAGCGAAGGGGCACCCACTCTGCCTCGCCAGCGTCCGCGGCGACGCATGCGCAGGAATGCCTCTGACGCACATGAAGGACCTCTGGCGCGCGGCCTGCGGGGGCCGCCGGGCGGCCGTCACTCGCCGGGGATGTACTCACCCGGGTGAGTCGGGCTCTGCAGGGTCCATGCAGGATCCTGCAGGGTCCTGCAGGATCCTGCAGGAATCCTGCACCCAAAGACACATGGCAATGCCTGCAAGATGCGGCGCTCCGGCTGACCCCCGTCTGCATGGACTCCCGCCTCTCGAGCCCCGGACTCGCGCGCGCAGGCCAAGGCTGGGGGGGACACCTTTGGACCCAAACCCCTCCTCCGACGTTGGAGCTTTTCGAGACGCCGGCCTCCAGGGCTTCGACCACGTCCCTCGGCTGCACGCAGGAGTGGCCCTGGGCAGGAGTGACCTCGGGTGCGCGACGTTCGGGGGCCGCGGGGAGGCCACATCGGAGCGCGCGAGCCGCTGGCATCGCATCGCATGTAGCCGTCTGGGGACCCCAATGTGCTTGGGGATCTTCTGGCCCGGGTCAATCCAGGCCCCGGTCAGTCAGGCCTTGCAGGATCCTGCAAGATCCTGCAGGATCCTGCACCCAAACCCGGGTCAATGCGAAGGGTCCTGCAAGATCCTGCACCCAAACCCGGGTCAGTGCGACCCTGGCCCCTGCAGGATTCTGCAAGATCGGGCGACCTGGCTGACCCCCGTCTCAAGGCTCCCGAACTCTTACGTACAGCCCATTCCCGGGGCCAGATGCTAATCCTGTTTCGTTTTCTGACGGTGCCGCGGCGAGGGAAACACGGCCTCCAGAGGTCAAAGAGGCCACTGCAGACGGGCCGTCGCGTGTTTGGGCGCGTCGCCCAGCTTCGTGGGGCACGTCGCTCTGCGCGGAGCCAACATCCACCCTCCTGGAGGTCCGATGTCCTGACTCTGCCCATGGAGGGGGTCCCAGGCAAGCCCGACCCTGGCACCAGGGCCGGCTTTTCAACTTGAGGTGGGTCTGATGCTCCTGGAGCGCAGGCAGGTCCGAGAGGCCAAAAGCTAAGAAAAAGCATCATGCCAATCTTTCCAGTGCGTTGGAAGCCTGGCTTTCGGATCATTACTCGGGTCTCTGGCGGCCAATCGGGACGACCTGGGGGCCCACGGAACGCTCTCGGCGAGGCGCAATTGCAGGAAGGCATCCCGAGGCTAGAAAAACTCCCAAACCCGACGGACCTGCCCGAAGATTGAAGAGCGCCGAAACAACGCGAAGACTGGAGCGAGCGGCCACATGGCCTTCCCGCGTCTGAGGGGGAAACGTGAGGGGGGGGACCAGGTCCAGTTTTCTTTTACCGTAAACACCGACGACGCTACGATTCGAAAGCGAAGCGGATCACCGCAGCAGGGCTGCGCCACCACGTGCAATTGAGGAACGGCGTCAGGGTAGCTAGCGCGGGACACCACCCAAGGAAGAGGGAACAGAGGGAGGAGGACGAGGCGGGGGAGCAAAGGGGCGAGGGCGCTGTGCGACGTTCCCCTGCCGCTAACAACGTCAAGGGGGACCAGGTCAAGGGGGGGAACTTCGCCCCGGCACCAGCGCTACAGCAACGATGGATCGGCGATGAGCCCCCGATGGCAAGCCAGCACGGTCCTGGGCGGGACGGGCTCCCAGGCCCCTTACTGGCAACGAGTGGACAATTGGGGGTCGATGATTTCCCTCCTGAGCCTACTGAGGAGGCAAGCCCCAAAAGAAACCTTCCACAAGCAACCCCAACCCTGAGACCCCAGAACGTCCATTGATTTCTGGTGTGGGAACGTCACGCTTTCCACAGCAAAACCGTCGAAACCCCAGAAGCCCAGGGCACCAGGGCACCCAGGGCACCAGGGCACCCTAGAGGCGAGCAGGGTGTTTCTTGGCATGGGCCCCCACTGTATCCCGCCCCCAACGTTCCCGCATGAGCGCGGAACGTCTCCGCTGGCCGAGCGGCCACATGGCCAAAGGGGTCCTGCAGCGCCTCCCCACCTAGGCGGAGCCGCTCCACATCCGCGCCAAGCACCTTCTCCGCGATGGTCTGCGGCACGGCGGCCCCCTCCTCCTCCTCCTCCTCCTCCTCCTCCTCTTCCTCCTCCTCCTCCTCCTCCTCCTCCTCCTCCTCCTCCTGCTTGAAAAGCGAGCTGCGACGCGCAAGGACCATACGAAGCTCTACAGGACCACAGGGGCTTGGTCCTTGCGCGTCGGGTGTTGGGACCTTGCGCGTCGGGTGTGTTGTCCTTGCGCGTGGGGTGTTTGTGCCCTACTCGTCTGGGCTTGGGCTTTGTGTTGGTGTTCTGGATTTGGGATGCTGGGTTGGAGAGGTCCTGGTCGGGAGGCCGCGGCGAGCGCTGGGGCCCTACAACCCCCCACCCCCGAGAAAAAACGAGCATGCACAGTATTGCGTTGAATCCCAGACCAGGAAAAACAACAAAACCAAACAAGCACGGAGTTCCGTGCCCTCTCTTCTGATCTGGACAGCAACGAAACGCTGCGTATGTTTGGTTATGTCTGGTTGTTGTGTATTTCGGTGTTGGAGGTTCAGAAAGAATGGAGCTGGGCGGGACGCCGCGGCAATCACTGTCGCTTCCCCTCCCCCACACCCCACCCGCCCAAAAAACAAACGCAGCGTTTCGTTGATTCCCAGACCACCACCACCCCAAAAAAACTGCATGTCGTGGCGCCGATCAAAAAAAACGGCCGCTTGCGCACACGATGGCCGTGACGGTTGGGCAGAGCGGGTGAATGAGTTGTGCAAGCTGTGAATAATACAAACGATTATTCGGATTCGCTCGTTGGGCGCTTTGGGGGATCGCTGAGCGGGTAACGTCCCTATATATATATAGTCATAAAGCTATATCGAGAAAGCTGCTTGTATGGTGTAAGTGTCGGTACGAATACCCGTCTCCAGATGTATACATCCATGTTGATGGAAAAAAAAAAAAAACAAAAAAAAAAAAAAAAAAAAAAATGTGCGAATAGTTACACATACACGCTTGTAAATATACCAAGTATATAATGATACACTTGTACATGTATGTGTATACAGACGTGTTACCACGATATGTAATGAGTAAAAGATGTACACACGTATGTATGCATTCGTATGTGTAAATAACGCTGCCTTCTAAATATATGCATGGATATATGTATACGGGAATGCATGTGTAACGCAGGTGCGCCTATATACATATATATACAAAATGTGCGTGCATGTGTATACACGTATGTGTATATATGCGTATATATGTACAAGCATGCGTATACATATGCATGCAAATAAACATAGGTTGTATATATATAGTCGATACATGCCCCGTGAAACCACATCCGAAACCCGCCCAGCAAATCCACAGTGGTCGGACCACGCCACCAGAGTACCCCAAAGAGCCCCATGAAGGCCCCAAATGGCTCTGGAGGCCCAAACTCCCTCTGCATTGTGCCTTCAACAAGCCTCTTCAAGCGCCTTCGGGGCCCCAATAGATGTGTCACAGACGGGCCGAAGTGCACCCAAAACCTCTTAAGATGGCCTCATGATGGCCTATAAGACGCCCCCAAGAAGTCTCCAAAACGCCCCACAAGGCCTCTAAGAGGTTCTTCAGGAACACCCGGAAAAACGGAAATCTGTGATTACCGCTTGGCTTTTTGAAGATTTTGCACTTTCCTTTTCCCCCACATGTTTCGTGGGGTTCTGGTTTTCTTCCCTGCCGCGCCGCACCCGCGTCTCCTCACACCTCCCCTCCTCTCTCTTTCTTCCTCCCCTCACTCACACACACACACACACACACACTTCACTCTTCCCCCCTCGTCACAGCACTACTCAGCTCAGCTCAACTCACCCCAGCACAGCACAGCACAGCTCAGCTCAGCTCAGCACAGCACAGCTCTGCCCAGCTCAGCACAGCTCAGCACAGCCCAGCACGGCTCAGCTCAGCACAACACAGCACAGCTCGTGGCACTTTCTCGACACCACAGGGGGTGCGCAGGGGTTGGTCTCTCAGCTCGGCCGCTATCCACGACACTGGCGCAAAGCCTAGCAGGCGTGGCACTCTCTCGACACCAAAGGGGGTGGGCAGAGGGGGTGGTCTCTCAGCTCGGCCGCTATCCACGACACTGGCGCAGAGCCTAGCAGGCGTGGCACTTTCTCCACACCACAGGGGGTGCGGAGGGGCTGGTCTCTCACCGCGGTCCCTATCCACGACACTGGCGCAAAGCCTAGCAGGCGTGGCACTCTCTCGACACCAAAGGGGGTGCGCAGGGGGTGGTCTCTCAGCTCGGCCGCTATCCACGACACTGGCGCAAAGACTAGCAGGCGTGGCACTTTCTCTACACCACAGGGGGTGCGCAGGGGGTGGTCTCTCAGCTCGGCCGCTATCCACGACACTGGCGCAAAGCCTAGCAGGCGTGGCACTGTCTCGACACCGCAGGGGGTGCGGAGGGGGTGGTCTCTCAGCTCGGCCGCTATCCACGACACTGGCGCAAAGCCTAGCAAGCGTGGCACTTTCTCGACACCACAGTGCGCAGGGGGTGGTCTCTCAGCTCGGTCGCTATCCACGACACTGTCGCAAAGCCTAGCAGGCGTGGCACTTTCTCGACACCACAGGGGGTGCGCAGGGAGTGGTCTCTCAGCTCGGCCGCTATCCACGACAATGGCGCAAAGGCTAGCAGGTGTGGCACTCTCTCGACACCACAGGGGGTGCGCAGGGGGTGGTCTTTCAGCTCGGCCGCTATCCACGACACTGTCGCAAAGCCTAGCAGGCGTGGCACTTTCTCGACACCACCGGGGGTGCGCAGGGGGTGTCTCTCAGCTGTCGGTCGCTATCCACGGACACTGTCGCAAAAGCCTAGCAGGGTAGGGCGTGGCACTTTCTCGGACACCACAGGGGGTGCGCAGGGGGTGATATCTCAGCTCGGCCGCTATCCACGACACTGGGCATACAAGCACAGCAGGCGTGGGCACTTTCTCGGACACCACAGGGGGTGCCAGGGGGTGGTCTTCTAGTTCGGTCGCTATCCACGACATTGTCGCGAAGCCTAGCACGCGTGGCACTTTCTCGACACCACAGGGGGTGGGCAGGGGGTGGTCTCTCAGCCCGGCCGCTATCCACGACACTGGCGCAAAGCCTAGCAGGCGTGGCACTTTCTCGACACCACAGGGGGTGCGCAGGGGGCGGCCTCTCAGCTCGGCCGCTATCCACGACACTGGCGCAAAAGCCTAGCAGGCGTGGCACTTTCTCGACACCACAGGGGGTGCGCAGGGGGTGGTCTCTCAGCTCGGTCGCTATCCACGACACTGGCGCAAAGCCTAACAGGCGTGGCACTTTCTCGACACCACAGGGGGTGCGCAGAGGGGTGGTCTCTCAGCTCGGCCGCTACCCACGACACTGGCGCAAAGGCTAGCAGGCGTGGCACTGTCTCGGCACCACAGGGGGTGCGCAGGGGGTGGTCTCTCAGCTCGGCCGCCATCCGCGACACTGGCGCACAGCCTTGCAGGCGTGGCACTCTCTCGACACCAAAGGGGGTGGGCAGGGGGTGGTCTCTCAGCTCGGCCGCTATCCACGACACTGGCGCAAAGGCTAGCAGGCGTGGCACCCTCTCGGCACCAAAGGGGGTGGGCAGGGGGTGGTCTCTCAGCTCGGCCGCTATCCACGACACTGGCGCAAAGCCTAGCAGGCGTGGCACTTTCTCGACACCACAGGGGGTGCGCAGGGGGTGGTCTCTCACCGCGGTCCCTATCCACGACACTGGCGCAAAGCCTAGCAGGCGTGGCACTTTCTCGACACCACAGGGGGTGCGCAGGGGGTGGTCTCTCAGCTCGGCCGCTATCCACGACACTGGCGCAAAGGCTAGCAGGCGTGGCACTTTCTCGACACCACAGGGGGTGCGCAGGGGGTGGTCTCTCAGCTCGGTCGCTATCCACGACACTGGCGCAAAGCCTAGCAGGCGTGGCACTTTCTCGACACCACAGGGGGTGCGCAGGGGGTGGTCTTTCAGCTCGGCCGCTATCCACGACACTGGCGCAAAAGGCCTAGCAGGCGTGGCACTTTCGCGACACCACAGGGGGTGCGCAGGGGGTGGTCTCTCAGCTCGGCCGCCATCCACGACACTGGCGCAAAGCCTAGCAGGCGTGGCACTTTCTCGACACCAAAGGGGGTGGGCAGGGGGTGGTCTCTCAGCTCGGCCGCTATCCACGACACTGGCGCAAAGCTTTGCAGCCGTGGCACTTTCTCGACACCACAGGGGGTCTCTGAGCGCGGCCGCCACCCACGACACTGTTGCAAAGCTTAGCAGGCGTGGCACTCTCCCGGGACTATAGGGCCAGCGCAGGGGGTGATCTCTTGGTGCAGCGATTATCCACCGCATTGCGCGTGAGAGATTGCGTCTTACCCTGATCCGCAAACATCGCGGCTCAAGCCGGCGCGGCACGACTGCGCATTTACGCAAGTTTGTCTGTGCTCCAACTTGCGGGCAACAACCGCCCGGCCTACGCGCGGCAGCAATGCCGCCCAAAATTGACATTGGGCGGCTGCCGCCTCCATGCGTGAAGCTGAAGAACGCACTGACTGAAATGGGCGACGATGTAAGCCTGGAAGGCTTGCGTGGCTGCGAGGGGCCTCTGATAAGAAACGCATTCGATGCCTATATAACCGTCAACTGAAGAATTGGTGGCCCGAGACGCTTTGCATGAGGTATAACGAGTTGCCGCATCCAGGTACGAACGACGATAGCAGGAGGAGGCAATGCCTGGTGGCATACTTGCTAAACCCTGCGTCCGGCGGGTTCCCGGCTGATCAGCCGGGGGGCAGTGCGAAGGATGGCGATGGCTCGCCGTTGGCGAAAGTTCGGCGGGTCGGCAACGCCGGCAACGGGGGCGTTGCCACGCCCGCGCAGGACACGCCTATCAAGTGCACGCCCATGCAGGCCTTCACTCCTCAGCGGTCCCCAGCACTTCTGCTTGCTACCTCTGTTCGTTCCACGGGTACCCCTCGCATTCAGCTGTCCCTTGAGCTGGCTCAGACGGACCGCCGTTGGACAGAAGTACCTTGGTCGCGAGAATCAGTTCAGTTCGAGAACCTGTTGACGAAAGCGGATGCGAAAGCAGTCAAATGGTACAAAGCATTCGCGGCCAAGCGAACGCTGGATCCTACAGAGTGGATGTACCTACCCTTCGTCTTCTAAGGATGGTCCATATATATATAAATATATTATATATACATAAGCAAACACAAAAGATTTAAAGTAAGTATGTGGGGTTCCTCGGTAGCGTAATTTTCGCCCTTCCGACGCCCCCACCTCGTCCAGGAGGCCTTCACGCTGGCCCCATGACGGCCCCAGAGGCCCCCAAGACGGCCCCAAGAAGGCCCCAAGACGGCCCAAGAGCCCTCCAAAACGGCCCCGAAGCGCCCGAAGAGGGCCCCCGATCGGAACCCAAGGGCTCCCAAGACGGCTGCCGACGGCGTCAGACGGACCAGGAAAGCCCGAACACTACCAAAGAGGCCCTCATGAACCCCCCAGAGGCCCCATCGAGGCCCGAGGAGGCTCTCGAGACGGCTCCAAGAGGCCCCCAGCAAGCTCCAGGGAGGCCCCAAGAGTACCACAACAGTATCCCAGGGGGGCCTTTTCCTCCTCGTCATCCTCGTCGTCGTCGTCATCGTCAACGTCGTCGTCGTCGCCGTCCCCCTCCTCCTCCTCCTTCTCCTGCTCCTCCTCCTCCTCCTCCTCCTCCTCCTCTCCTCCTCCTCCTCCTCCGCCTCCTCCTCCTCTCCTCCTCCTCCTCCTCCTCCTTCCTACTCCTCCTCCTCTCCTCCTCCTCCTCCTCGCCCTCGCCCTCGTCCTCGTCCTCCTCCACAATTACTCAATATGAATACTACTCTCCCACTTTCCCTCTTCCCCTGATGGCGTCTTGGGAATATTCGCCCCCCCCCCCCCCCGCGTATTGTTTTTTTTACACAGGTTTCCCTGGAGTTGGGTTTTCGCCTGCACTTTTTCCAAAATGCTGCTCTCGCTGAGGCGCCGGCCTCATTTTCGGGCCCCGCTCGTTCCGAATCGTGCTCCCGCTGCAGCGTTGGCATCATTTCCGACGGCACCGGGGCTGCACGCCCGAGTCGGCGCCAGGGCCGGCGCTCGGGCCGGGTCCGCGGAGCCGGTTCCGGCCGGCGCCGGAAAATCGAGTTCCGAGGCGGCGCCGAAAAAAGGCCATTCCAATACACATGTTTCTTTTGAAAATGCTGCATTTCTGCTTCTGGCGCCCGGGAAGCCTTTTTAGCTTGCAATTTTCCCCAAATGCTGCTCTCGCTGAGGCAACGGCCTCATTTTCGGGCCCCGCTCGTTCCGAATCGTGCTCTCGCTGCAGCGCTGGCCTCATTTCCGTGCTTCCGCTCGTTCCGAATCGTGCTCCCGCTGCAGCGTTGGCCTCATTTCCGCGCTTCCGCTCGTTTCGACTCGTGCTCCCGCTGCAGCGCTGGCGTCGTTCCCCGTGCCATGCCACGGCATGCAATGCAATACTAGGTTGATACTACGCTTCGCAGTGCTCTTCTACGCCATGCCATGCCGCGCTCTACAATACATCGCGTACCCTTTCGAGATCATCGCCCTGCTTGACATCCGACTGTGCGAGAAGAGAGGGGATCTGCGCCATGGTAAGGGATGGGAGGGAAGGGTAGGATGTCAGATATGACGCGAGCGCACCTAGTTTGTCCTCCTCCCCCTCCACCTCCTCCTCCTCCTCTCCCTCCTCCTCATCGTCGTCCTCCTCCTCCTCCTCCTCCTCCTCCTCCCCTCATCCTCCCTCCTCCTCCTCCTCTTCCTCTCTTTCCTCCTCCGCCTTTTCCTCCTCCTCCTCCTCCTCCTCCTCCTCCTCCTCCTCCTCCTCCTCCTCCTCCTCCTCCTCCTCCTCCTCCTCCTTTTCCTTTTCGACCGCATGCCGCCAGCGGTTGTCTACCCGCCGCGGGCCCCCCGGGCAGACACGGGAGAGCTTTAAAGGATATATAAGGCTGTCCCCGGCGGTCTTCCAACGACTCAGCGCACCTCGCAGCCCGCCCGTGGGACACCCCATGGCGCGGGACATGCGGGGAGTGCGCTGGACGCCCGCCGGGGGCTGCGCACTCTTTTTCTGGGCCTCCGTCCGGGTCGCCATGATATGGGACGGGCAAAGGGCCACGGGAGGGGACCATGGGGAGAGGCCGCCGCCGCGGGGCCGGCGCTGAGCACGTCGCCCCGCGGCAGCCGCGTACCCCCAAGATCCCCTACCACCAAGCTTCCAAACTGCCCCGGGCCGCCCCCCGCGGGCCCGCGCGGGACGCGCCGGGGACAGCCCGGGGGGCCGACGGGGATCGGGCCTGGCGCGCAGCACCCTGGTCCGATCCCCGCCGCGCCGCTGGGCTGTCCGGGGCGCCTCACCGCCAACCGCGCGCGGGGCCTCCCGGGGCCACTGGGCGCCGCCCAGGGGCCCCTCGCATTGCCGTCTCGCGGGCCCGGCCCTGTCCCCCCGACCTCCCAGGCACCTTCACGCTCGGGCGGCCAGCGGAGCCCCGGAACATGAGTCACGACGGCGTCGTCTTGACCATTCTTCTGGGCCTCGGCCGGGACCGCCGAGAGGAGCACCGCAGGCCCCGGAAAGGGGGGGGACCAGGAGAGGGGAGAGGGAGGGGAAGAGGGGGGGCAGGGAGAGGGAGGGAGAAGAGGGGGGCACGGAAACGCGGGGGGGGGGAAGGCGGGGCACCACGGGCCAAGGGGGGGCGGGCCAGGGCAAGGGCCTGGGGCCTGGGGACAAGGGCTCCTGTATTACACCTCGGACGGAGGCCCTTGCCGGCCTAGCGGGCCGCGAGGCGCCCGGCTACTGTGATCGCCGTGAGGACGTCCGCGTCCTCGCGGCACCGGCGCCACAGCTCAGCCGCGCTGCCCCCCTCCCATGGGGTGCCCGCGGCTGCGTCCTGAGCGGCGCGGGCAGCCTGGAAGCACTCCCCGAGGTGGCTGCCGTCCACCGGGGCCACGGCGCCGCACCACCGGCAGGGCGCCGCCATGCCACCGTGGGACGTGAAGCGGCCTTGTAGCCGCAGCTGCGCCCAGGGACGGACGGCATGGCAGACCAGGGCCAGGTCGCTGACCTCCGGCAAGCTGCGCACGCCCCGGCCTGGGTAGAGCGCGCGTTGGGCCGCGAGCCATTCGTCCTCGCGCGCCTGCAGCCCCGGGTCGACGGCCTCACGGAGGTAGCGGCGGGTCGCCCGCCTCCTCGCTGGGCCGCTCAGGGCGCGGGTGTCCTGGGCGAGGGCGCCACGCGCCCACTCGGCGAAAACGGGGACGGCCAGGTCGCTCGCGTAGTGCTCGAGCGCCGCCGTCCACGTGCCCTGGCACTCGCGGGCCGCTCGCAGGACGCGGGCCGGGTGCGCCGCCTGCGGGAGCGCCTGCACGCGGGCGTGGAGGCCGAAGGCGCGGCGGAGGGTGCTGGTGCTCAGCCGCCATGCGAGCCCGCCTTCGCGGAGGAGGGCGATGCGCGGCACCGGCTGAGAGAGGTCAAGCAGCCGTGAAATCCGACGGTCCGGGATGGCGTCAACACGGCGCTCCCAATCGCCACGAACGATGAGCAGGGCCGCCCCATGGAATGCTCGCGGGGTGGTCCGCGTGCGCAGGGCGGCCAGCGCGGCAGCGGTGGGCAAGCCGAGGTGCTCGATGGCCGTGAGCGCGCTGGCCCAGCCTCCCTGCGCCCGGTTTTCGACCTGCCTGAGGAGGCCTATCATGCGGGCGTCAGCCTCGACTGGGATGCCCAGGGACGTGTGCTGCGTGGCGAACGCGATGCCGCGGATCGGTCGGACGTCCGCGACCCCGTTACTGATGCACTCCGTCTTCCTGGGCCCGCCGCGGAGCTCACCACGGACCGACTGGGCTGCCTCTGTGATGCGCTGGATGCAGAGGTCGAGGCCGCCCCTGGAGCTGGCCCCGTGCACGTTGTCGTCCATAAACTGCGCGAGGCCGACCCGCAGGGTGGAGGCGGCGCCCAGGAGGGCGCACTGGTCCGCGTGGGAGGCGGCTGCGCGCATGGCGGCCTCCCAGGTCTGGTTGCCCTGGCGGCACCTGAGGGCGGTCTGCGCGCACCATTCCCAGGACGGGGGGGGCCCGCCGGTGTCCTCGCGGGCCGCGAGGTGGAAGGCGGTGACCGCCTCGGCGGGGGGGTCGAGCCCGACGCCGCCGCAGTCGGGGCCAGCGGCCGCCCTGAAGGCCCTGGCCGCCGCGACGAAGAAGGCTGGGGCGAGGCGCCGGCCTTCGGGCATTCCGTCCGCAAGGGCGACTGGTGCAGCCTGCGCCTCGCCCGAGACGACGCGGACCTGGGAGCCATGGAGCATCTGCGCGGCCAGCACGAGGTCCTCTCCGGTGAGGCCCGCTCCTTCGCTAAAGCCCAGGATAACCGCTGGGGCGTGTATCGTGTCAAACGCCTCCGCAAGGTCTGTGAAGGCCTCGGCGATGGGCAGGCCCAGGTCTGCGCGTACGAGCCGCGTCTCGACGCCGAGCAGGACTGCGATGAGAGATTCTCCCCTGCCCAGTTGGCAGCCCCCCGCGGAAAGCCAGAGTGCGCGCTCGTGGTGCAGCGCCCACAGTTCCTCGGCCACTCTGAGTTCCACGGTGTTCGTGGCGAGGGTGCGGTAGCTCGGGTACTGCTGTTGTGGCTTCCCCTGCTTCCGCTTGTGAAAAGTCGGCTGGTCTTTCCACCGGCCAGGGATCACCATAAGAAACTGGGCGAAGTTCTGTACGCAGAAGAGGAGCCCCCCCTGTCCCTAGGGCATTTCTTCGAGGCAGGCGTACGGCAGTCCTGCGCTGGCCTTTCCAACCTTGATCCGATCGCAGGCGTCTCGGAGGTCTTCTCCAGTGTAAGGGCGGTGGTCCCGCGCCCACTCCTGCCGCCACTGCTGGCGTAGAGAGGCAAGGAGATCTCGGGAGCGGCGCTCCTCACGCCTGAGGTGGTCCTTTTGGCGGGGCGTGAAGTCTGCCTCCCGACCGCACCCTCTCTGACGAATGTACTGCGCCGCACCTGCCAGGGCGTCGTCGCCTCTCCTGAAAGCGCCTGGCACGCTGCTGTCCCCCATGATCTGCGGGAGGCCCAGGCCGTGCTGTCCGGAGAGCTTCGTGAGGTACTGCTCCGCTGCCGTGGGGTCCTGCTCGGCGAGCTGGATGCACCGTGCCGCGCGAGTGCGGGCCAGGGCGTTGGCTCGCTCGGCCTGCCGCCGCCGCGTCGCCTGGATGGCGTCCGCCGCGAGGGGGGCGCTGCTCGGTGGCGCGAGCTGGAGGGGGGGCGCGCGCACGACCCACAGGAGGCCGCCCGTCACGGCGCCCAGGTAGCAAGAGGCACGCCAAAGCCATGACGCAAGCTCCGCAGATGCCAGGAGCGCGTCGTCCGGGGCAGTCCGCCACGTGCCCCCGTGTTGAGACCATCGGCGGAGCTCCTCGGCGGCGAGCTCCTGGAACGGCTCCAGGTCCCTCAGGGCGACTGACAAATCGCCCGGCTCTTTGCTGAATACGCAGCGGGCAGCGCGGCCGCTCCTACTCGTCTCGCCTGCGGGGGCACGCGTCTGAAGGCCTGTCAGGACGACGAGGTAGTGGTCCAGGTCGTGGCACCCGAAGAGCTCGACGTGCTTCCCACAGTGTTGCCTCGTGCAGCCCGATGCGCGGCACTCCTCCCCGTTGTGCACCACCGCGGTGACGCGGACGGGGTCCGTGGTCCACGCGACGTCCAGGCGGCGCCCGCGGACATGCGTGGCGACGGTGTCTGGGACGAGGTCCCCCAGCCCCCGGGCGGTGAGGTGACGACGGTAATGCTTCTCCAGGGAGGGGCTGGGGTTGAGGTCACCGTATGCCACCGCGAGTGACAGTTCAGGGCGGCTGCGCCGGATCCTGTCGTACTGCGAGAACAGCGCGTCCACGAGCTCGCGGCGGGATTCTTCTGGCGCCTCGGGCCCCTTCGGCGGGATGGCGAACCCCCCGATGAGCACCTCTCCATCAGCTACATACCACTGGATGCGGTCAGTATCTGTCGCTCCGCTCAGCCATTCAATCGGCACACGTGCCTCGTGATGCCGGAATCCCACGACCGCCCCGTATTTCGCGGTGGCGGGGCCCATCGCTTCGAAGGGGAAGTCGGGGACGTGGCGGCTTAAGTCGATGCCAGGCAGGAGGCGGCACGCGGTGCTGAGAAAGAACTCAACGTCGAGCGCCGTCATGAGGGTGCCCTTGTCCCTCCACCGATGGGTGAGGATGCCCGTGCCCTGTAGGTTTGCGCCGCCAGACAGGCCAGCGCTAACCCCGCCAACAGTCCAGCCACTCGCCGCTTGTGTTGCTGCTGGGTCTGCGGCGTGCGGCACCACCCGCAGGGGGCCTGCGTACGCGCTTGACCCGAGGGTGGCGCTCGGGCCCTGGCTCCGTCGGCCGCGGTGGCCCTCGGCCGGCTGGCCTGCGGCGGTGGCGGATGCGTGTAATGCCGCGGTCAGCGCCTCTGCCGCGCCGTGTAGGCCTGGGAGCAGGCCGATCAGTGGGGTAGAGCACGTCCGGGGCTCCTCTTCAAGCAGGCGGTCGACGTCGACCGCCACGCCCGTTGCCCAGCACTCGACGTCGCGCCCGTGGGCGTCCGGCGACCACGGCCGTGCCAGCGTCGGGAGCCCCTCGAGGGCGCCCATGTACGCGGCGGCCTCTGCACGGGCCAGTTCCTCACCCAGCCGCTGGTGAGCGGTGGCTGCTTCCCGGTCCTCTGTCGGCGCTGCCCCCCCGGGGTCGGCGGCCTGCGCAGTCGCGATGGCCGCCGCGAGGGCAGCGCCTAGCGAAAAAC
>CAUYUJ010015220.1:325121-346202 GCA_963575745.1 Prorocentrum cordatum
TGTGTAATGAGAGGTGTGCGTCGTGCCCGCAGCAATGACGACTGTCGGCTCATTGAGCCCGCGCCGCTGCGGAACAACCCATACCGATGGCAGCTACTCTAGAGAGTCGGCGTCGGGGGTGGCGTCGGGCCCGAGCGCTCTGGAGAACCCAGCCGAACGAGAGCGGCGTGACACAGCAGAGCACGAGTAGAACCTCCGCCCATACAGATTAACGGGAAAGGTACTGCAGAGCATGCTGCAATAGAGAGATCGCTATACATACGACGACCTTCAGCCCATCCCGTCACCGTGCCTAGGCCCCGCACTTGCTGTTCAACCCGTGGTCCAGTCGCAATGTCCACCAGCAGGGTGCCCGTGAGGCGAAGGCTGGGAGGCCTCATCATCGAACCCAGTCCATGCGCCTCGCTCGTTCGCCGATTGGGAAGACGATTCCGAACCTGGGGGAGGAGGAAAAAAGGAATCAAGTGGAAGAGAACCAGGAATATACAAGGAGAAGAACGAGTGAGTTGAGGAAGAAAGAATCCCGTCTAGCTGGCTCTTCAAGCCGTGAGTCAGTTGCACCGTCCACCAGCAGGGTGACAACTGGAAAAAGGGTGCGCGAAAGAGAGTCTCATGTATAAGCGCGCCTCGCAAGCAACTGACGAAGCATATTTGCTGACTCTGGCCCGCAACCCAGCTGCTCCTCCTTCTCCTCCTCCTCCTCCTCCTCCACCCCATCCCGCTAGCGTCATTTGTTCGACCTCAGACTGTCGCGGAGCGCTGTAGGGGCGGCAAGATTAAATGCACAACTTCTGTACGCGTCAAGCACAAGATGGAAACATATGCAGACAACGAGGCTACAGCTCAGCCGTCTACGGACGCGGTCTGGCAGCCCTCCCAATAGTTAGTATTCTCCTCTCCGATTTCCAGCCCGTTCTCCTCCTGTCTCCGAGCACGACCAGCAGGCGCAATCACAGTTTGTACAATCGCGAAAACGAACATAACTATCGCACATGCGCAACATGTAACAACTATTTAGGTGCATCAAATGACGGCTGTGGATCATGTGGTCCAGAGAGCGGACTACCTTCAAGTTGACATCCTTGTCCCTGGCGTTTGTGGCCAAGATGTCCTTGTGAGATAGGATGCGGGTAGCATTCTGCGCATCAATGTGGTGCCAACTGTCGAGCACCCAGGGGTGCAATTGAAACCCTTCACTGAGTCGATGCCGTGGACTTTCACTCGGAGCCTATCCTCGGTAGCTAGCACCAATCCGTCCTCCGTAGCCATCTTGGTGGCGATCCAGCACTTCACATTTGGCCAAAACCGTTGATTATAGACACGCTCGTACAACACAATAACAGTGCACCCGAGAAAGGTGAAGGGCAATATGTTCTCCAAGATCAGCCTGAACTCCTCCTCCTCCTCCTCCTCCTCCTCCTCCTCCTCCTCGGTCCGCCCACCACCGTGCCATTAAGGTGCACAAACCCGATCCATCCATACAAACTTGATCGAGGGGCTCTTGGCTAAAATGTCTTGCAACTCGCACAATTTGCTGCAGTCCGGATCGGGGTGTTCTGGCTCTGGCCAGCGGTGGGACACTGCTGCCGTGTCAGCAACAAACCGCCCAGCAAACACATCCTCCATGGTCATGGTCCGCTTCTCCAACAAACCAAAGTCCCTCAACACTTGGTGGTGGCGGAGGATGGGGATGTTGCGCGGCATGTTCATGAGTGCTTCCACTGGCGAAAACCAGAAGTCCATGGTCTCCAACAACTCGGTCTTCTGGTCCGCCTGGTGCTCACTAATCTCCGCTGATCTCAATGTGCGCGTCGCGCGCTGGGCACATGCCACAGCCGGGACATCCGCGCCTCATCAGACAGCCCAAGCCCAGCGCGACGCAGGCCAGGAGGACGATCACGACACCAACGAAGACTGCGAGCGATGCCTCGGAATCTTGCTGCTCCTCCGCGGATGGCGAATTGCTCGAATAACTAGCGCCCAAATTGGTGATCCTGGAGCCCGCTGGGCATCCGTAGTCCAATGGTGCGTCGAGCACCATGGATCCAAAATTCGTGATGTCACGTGTCTCCGAATTGCCGCCGCCAGTAATCATTACGGCGCCCCCTACACGAAAGCCCTCCTCAGACTCCACCACCAACTCCTGTGATCCTGCCAGTACTGGAATTTCCAATGCAGTCGTTGCGGTCTGTACCATGTCGGTGGTGGCTGTGGAGCTTTGGAGAAGCTCGTGCCTGTCTCGGTGGTTGTCTGGGTGGCAGTCTGGGTGGCAGTCTCGGAACTTGTGGCTGTCTGGGTGGCAGTGGTGGAGATTTGGGTGCTTGTTGTGGGCGCCGGCGGCGTAGGTACTGGCGTCGGTTGCGATGGCGGCGTTGGCGGACGCGGCGTAGGTACAGGCTCATTCGCCTGTACGCATATTAACTTCGACAAAGTCTCGCCGCCACCTGCCGACATAACCATGATTCCTCCGCATCCACCACATCAACCTTAATACCACCCGTCGGTCAACGATTCCTTCCCAAGTTCCAATCCAAACAGAGATGCTGCTTGTGCGCATGTGGCTGAGTCAACTATCGGGAGCGAGCTAATGGGACAAGCCTTGACGCCCAACTGGCCAACGCTGAATGTTCCACTGTCGAACGCAGGGCAAGAAACGTCCGCTATGTCCCAAGCACAATGCGGCACCGGCAATACCTGTACGCACATCAACTTCACCAAATGCCCGCCGCCATCTGCCAAGATAGCGATGATTCCTCCGCATCCACCACATCAACCACAAAACCACCCGTCGGTCAACGATTCCTCCGCAAGTTCCAATCCAAACAGAGATGCTGTTTGTGCGCATGTGGTTGAATCAAGTATCGGGAGCGAGCCACTGGGACAAGCCTTGACGCCCAACTGGCCAACGCTGACTATTCCACTGTCGAACGCAGGGCAAGAAACGTCCGCTATGTCCCAAGAACAATTCCAGCAATATTGGAGTCGGAGATGGCGGGGGTGCGGACGTCGGGCTGCTGGGCGTCGGCGCCGTTGAATCGCCAACCTCGCCGCCCCCGCATGCACAGCACATGTCTCCAGCTGTGAAGTCGCTGTCGTCGTACACGTGGTCATATGCGCAATACTGGGCATAATCCGTCCACCATCCGCAGCCGCCGCCACTGGTCCCTGTTGCTTCCCCCGAAGTGTCAGCGCAAGTTGCCGGCGTCGGAGCTGGCGTCTGAGCTGCCGTCGGGGCTGGAGTCGGGCTGCTCGTCGGACTGGGCGTCGGGAACGAGGTCGCCTGCGTGAGAAGTACCTGTCCGGTGGGCACACCCTGGAAGACTAGTAACGCCACCAAGCATGCGGTCCATGGCGCCCTCCTGGCCGCCGCAGTCCGAGCAAACTGGGCAAGAAGATAATACGTGCGTGCGCGGATCTGGTTTGAACGTATAGTCGCGCGCACAAGCTCACAGTGGTCTGCCGAAGCTTGAGCCAGAATGGCTGCGGAATGTTGTGCAATCTGCTTTGTACAATATATAGGTGGTGCTATTTGATGCGACGACGGGGCGGCGACGGCGGCAACAAGCGCGACGACCACAGCACCACGACCCAGCTGACGGGCGGCGGCGAGGCCGCGACGGGGCGGCGACGGAGGCAATCAGCGCGGCGACCATCACCGCGGCCAAGACAACGAGCGGCGACGAGGCGGCCACGGGGCGGCGACGGCGGCAACGAGCGCGGCGACCAACACCGCGGCCCAAACGACGGGCGGCGACGACGCGGCAACGGCGCGGCGACGGCGGCAACATAGCCGCCAAACCAACCCCGCGGCCCAGTTCCCTGTTCCAACAGTAGCAGCAACGCAAAGCAACGCAAAGCAATGCAAACCAACGCAAAGCAACGTCATGCAGAGCAACGCAAAGCAACGTAAGGCAACACAGCGCAATTCAAAGCAATTCAACGCAATGCAAAGCAACGCCACGCATTGCAAAGTATTGCACAGCAAGACAAAGCAAGGCAAATCACAGCAAACCATGCAACTTAAACAAATGCAAAGCAAAACCAACCACTGCACAGCAACGCCAATCAATCACAAGCAACGCGAAACAATACAAACCAACGCAAAACATTACAATGCAAAACAACGCAAAGCAACATCAAGGAAGGCAGAGCGACACAATGCAAAACAAATAAATGGAAAACAATGAAACGCAAAGCAAATCAATGCAAACAAATGCAAAGCAATCCAAAACAACACGAAGCAAGGCGACACAACGCAATGCAAAAAACAAGGCAAAGCAATGCAAAGCAACGCGATGCAAAGCAAGACAAAACAATGCACAGCAATGCAAACCACTGCCACAAATCAATGTATGTGGTGCAGTCTACCGGCTGTGACGAGTCGCGACGACGGCGACTGGGCGGCGACAGCGACAACATAGCAGCCAGACCGACAGACAGGCCAAGACAACGGGCGTCGACGAGGCGTCGACGGCGACAACGTAGCAGCCAGACCGACAGACAGGCCAAGACAACGGGCGTCGACGAGGCGGCGACGGCGACCACATAGCCGCCAGACCAACACGCAGGCCCACACGACTGGCGGCGACGAGGCGGCGACGGGCGGCGTCTCCGACCACATAGCCGCTGGACCAGCACGCAGGCCCAGATCCTTGGAAATGGCATAGGAACCCCTGAGTGCAAACACTGTTTGGGGACATGTTAGCCGGCGTATGTGTTTCCCAGGAGTATATGTTGTGCGATCTACGCGGTGCAATCGACATGATGCAATCGATGTGGTGGAATATATGTTGTGCATCTCTTGGTTTCGCTGCTATCGTAGCGTGTGGCGAGACGGTATATGAAGCCACGCCTAAATCGAGCAGCGCAGCGATGTGGAAAACAACTTCTCGCCCAACTGAGCCTTTGCCAGCGAGGGGACGTGGAGCGCCAGAGGACTCGACGGCGCAGGAAGATTCGGGCGGGGGCGCCGACAGGAGCTCGGGCGCGGGGCTGGGCCGCCGAGGGCTCGGCAGCGCCAGCCAGCCTCCATCGCACGGCGGCGCTCGCCATCGCTTGGACGTCCATTCCCTGTGTTTTTGTTCGGTTTCGTGCGTGTTTTTTTCGCCAAATGATCAAGGATGCTCGTCGATGGTCCCCACCGAGGAAAAAATGCACACGTCCGAGCGATGCGAAGGGCGGGCCGCCCCTCACAGCTCGTCGTGGTGCCGCAGGGCGAACTCGCAGAGCTCCATGGCATGGAGCGGGCTCCTCATCTTGGCCAGGGCCGCCTTGCGCCCCTCCTCGTCCTCCGGCTCCGTGGTGGGCCTCGCCGCCTCCGTCGCCTCGTGCAGCCTCGCGAGGATGCGTTTCTCGAGCTCCTCCATGGGCTTGCCCGTGGCCTCCGCGAGCTTCTGCGCCAGTGTCTCGGCCGTCTCCATGTGCTTGTCGAAATGCGAGAAGCCACCGATGATGCCCTCGGCGTCCTCGAAAGCCTCGAGGCAGATGTTGCCGTGCTTGTGCCCCGTCACGAACTTCCGGGCTTTCTCGATGACGGGATCCTCCATGTTGAGACAATCGACCACAGCGGCCGTGAAAACAAAAGCCAGGACGCCGGCCCTCATGGCAGCGAATGGAGAGCGAGTGCGGGTGGCTTGCAGATAGCTCTGGCACTCGTTGCCGGTGGAGCTGACAAGGCTCAAAGCACAGAGTGCGCAACGTCTTTAACCAAAACGGCTACGCGACTGTAGCGAAATTATTGTGGAAAGTTCTTGTAATGCAGCGATTGTGGTGCATTCTGTGTGGTGCAAGACTTGATGTGAATCTCTGTGCTGCAGTCGTTGTGGAACAATCTGCGTAGTGCACTTTATACGGTGCAATTCACCCTGCCGAACTTGAAGTTGTCAGCTCCACTGCTCGCGCCAACATCCCACTCACCCACCCACCCGCAACTTGGTGTGCAAAACCCATGCGGCGATTGCGATGAGTTGTTTGGCGTTGGCTGGTGCACCTCTGCGGCCGCGCTGGCCCGCGCATGCTCGCGCGCGCAGCGACCAGCTAGTGCGGCGCGACCGAAACGACCGCGGTGGCGCTGACCGCTGGGCACCTCCAGCGGGCACTTCAGTGCGAGTCGGTGACGTGGGCGTCTGCGGTTTCATGGCGACGCCGACAACGGGAGACGCGATGATGAGAGTAGCGATGATGGTGACGAGGGTGGCGATGACGACGGCAAATCCAATGACGCCGCCGATATTGATCACGCCCGCCGATAACGATGACGATGTCCTCGCGTTAGTGATGAAAGTTTGGATGGAGTTCGACATGCGCGCGCGGTCGACGCGCGCGAGTGGCCCGCGTGGTCTTACTTGACACGGATCGTAACCCCCAACACGCGCGCAAGAGCATTCGGATGAGTCCGGCATGCGGCGCGAAAAGCCCGTTTGGCACAATGTGACGGCAATGCTGAATACATATGGTTGTCACACAAACTCGCCAGAACCCGCGCGGAAAACTGATGTTGCACAACCATACGTGTTGTACATGTTTTCGGAACCCTCGTTTTTGACATCCAGAAGAAACGTGAGGCTGTTTGAAGGAATCCGGCATGCGCGCGCGACGACTCGCACACGCATGCACTTCGTCCCGTTTTTTGCAACGGATTCTTGCGACAGCACGCGCGCAAGGGAGTTCGAGTGACCTCGACATGCGCGCGCGAGAGGCCCGCTTGGTTGAATTTGAAAAAATATTCAAGAATTCGCAAGAACGCGGGCGCATGCTTTTTTTTTGAAAACCCCTGTTGCGAACCGCGTGTTTGTTACACGTGTTCGGGACACTCGATATCAACATCCTTTCGACACCAATGGTTTTCCCCACATCCTAAGTGGGGCTCTTGTTTTCTCTGGACACCCTCCGCGCAGGATCTCTCCTCCTCCTCGTCCCTCTCTCTCTCTCTCTCTCCCTCCCTCCCTCCCATCATCATCATCACCACCACCATCATCATCATCATCATCATCATCATCAGCATCACCATCATCATCATCATCATCATCATCATCAGCATCATCATCGCACTCATCACCACTCATCATCATCATCACTCACCCACCCACCCACCCACCCACCCACCCACCCACCCACCCACTCACTCACTCACTCACTCACTCACTCACTCACTCACTCGCTCACTCATCACCGTCACTCGCTAATGTCACCCCAGAATGTCTCAGGCGGGAGCCCCCTCCCTATGGGTCCCGCACTTCATGTTGGTAATCCGAGCGGGTCATCGGCCACCTGTAATTGTCGCCACTTTTAGGGGTTCTCCGGCCTGAATTTGGAGGAGATATCAAGCGGGAACCTCTTCTGTGAGTGAATTGTCAGGAAGTCTCAGGCGGGAGCCCCCTCCCTATGGGTCCCGCACTTCATGTTGGTAATCCGAGCGGGCCATCGACAACATGTAGCTGTCGCCACTTTTGGGCTCCTCAGGCCTGAATTTGGAGGAAGTATCAAGCGGGAGCCTCCTCTGTGAGTGAATTGTGTGGAAATCTCAAGCGGGAGCCCCATCCCCATGGGTCCCGCACTTCATGTTGATAATCCGAGCGGGTCATCGGCAACCTGTAACTCTCGTCACTTTTGGGTTCTCCAGGCCTGAATTTGGAGGAATTAACAAGCGGGAACCTCGTCTGTGAGTGAATTGTGAGGAAGTCTCAAGCGGGAGCCCCTTCCCTATGGGTCCCGCGCGTCACGTTGGTAATCCGAGCGGGTCATCGGCAACCTGTAACTGTCGCCAATTTTGAGCTCCTCCGGCGCGAATTGGAGGACGTATCAAGCGGGAGCCTCGTCTGTGAGTGAATTGTGGGAAAATCTCAGGCAGGAGCCCCCTCCCCCAAAAAACTCCCGACCGCTACCGAAACGGCTCGAAGACATTCCCGAGCCCAACCTGGTTCCATTATGCCTCTCAGATGGCCCCAGATGAGACCACGACCGCCCGCGGTGTCGCCGTCCGCTCGGACACCCCCGCGGAACTGCCCGAGACCCTCTGGCAGTGGCGGCGAACAGACACCAAACAAATATCACTCGCCTTTTTCACCCCTTCGCAGCTTCTACTGCCCCCCGATTGGCATAAACAAGGGGTCGGCGGTGTGGCGTAAGCCTAAGAATCTCAGGCAGGAGCCCCCTCCCTATGGGTCCCGCACTTCACGTTGGTAATCCGAGCGGGTCGTCGGCAACCTGTAATTGTCGCCACTTTTGGGCTCCTCGGGCCTGAATTTGGAGGAAATATCAAGCGGGAGTCTCGTGTGTGAGTGAATTGTGAAGAAGTCTCAGGCGGGAGCCCCCCTCCCTGTGGGTCCCGCACTTCACGTTGGTAATCCGAACGAGTCATCGGCAACCTGTAACTGTCGTCACTCGTGGGCTCCCCATGCTTGAATTTGGAGGAAATATCGAGCGGGAGCCTCATCTGCAAGTGAATTGTGAGGAAATCTCAGGCGGGAGTCCCCTCCCTATGGGTAGTTGGTAATCCGAACGGGTCACCGGCAACGTGTAATTACTCCGACGGAAGGACCCCACATAAGAATATGTTTAGCTTGCCCTTACCCTTTTCCTCCTCGCCCTGACGGACACCCTCCTCTCGCCCGCCGTTTTGCCCTCACCTACCCCCCTCTCCTTTTATTATTATTCCTCCTCCTCCTCCTCCTCCTCCTCCTCCTTCTCCACTTGCGTGGAGGAGTTCACGTGGCAGGGCTCGGGGTCGCACGCCGTGCGCTGCTCGGGGTTCACACTGACTCACGCGTCCTACCGCTGTCGCAAGGCCAGACGCTCCGCAAGGGCGTCACCATCGACTGCGCGAGGGACGAGGACGCTGGCCGCACGGGCACGTCGGAAGACCAGTGGTGGCTGCACCTCTACGTCATGCTCTCCCGCGCCACGCGCATGCGGAACGTGCTGATTCCTGCGGCCGCCGTCGCGCGAGTTTCTGGAGCGCGGGCCGCCGGCTTCCTTGCGGAAGGCGCTCCTGGAGTTCGACAACTGAGCGGAGACGTCCAGGGATGAGGCCGAGCAGCTCGCCGCAGAGCTTGGGTTCATGTTGCCTCCCGCCTGAGCGCGGCTGCGCCCCGCTCGAAGCCCGCGGGGTTGTCCCAACGGCTCGGCCCGCGGGCCTGTCCCGACCGCTTGCCCCCGCGCCCCAGCGGCTTGCGGGGTTGCCCCAAAGGTTTCGCGAACCAGCCGCCGGGGAATACACACGCTCTGGGCCGCGGCGGCGACGGCGCCGAGGAAGGGGAGGAACGCGCGGAGAAGAAGCTGGAGAAGGACGAGGACGGGGAATGGGGTAGGGAGGGGGTGATGATGAGGAGGAAGTGGAGAAGGAGGAGGAGGATAAATAGAAGGAGAGGGAGTAGGTGAGGGCAGAACGGCGGGCAAGAGGAGAGTGTCCGTCAAGGCGAGGAGGAAAAGGGCAAGGGCAAGAACAACATATTATCATGTGGGGTCCTTCCGTCGGAACAATTGAAAGATTTCGGCATACGCGCCCGACGACGCGCGCATGTGTGCACTGCGTTCCATTGGTATGAAGAATATATTGAAAACTGTTGCCTTTCATAAACGATTACGCGCGCATAATATTCTCTGCCGGGGATGATGGGGGAAACCGATACCGGCCTGCCCGATGGCACGAATTATATTGAGGATGGGCGATGGGGCAAAATCGCATGTAAATTACATTACGAAAAGGTGGACCGTTAACCCTGGGCGTGGGGGAGGGGAGTGTAGATCCTGATGCTCTGCTACCAAAAAAGACACATTCGTGTTCGCACTGGGACGTCAACTCCACTGCCCGCGCAACAATCCCGCCCATCCATCCGCAACTTGGTTTGCAAAACCCAGGCGGCGGCGATTGCGATGGCTGCGCGACGCTGGCTGGCGCGTCGCTGCGGCCGCGATCGCGCCGAACGTGGACTTCGTCACGTTCTTTGCAAGGGATCCCTGGAAACTGATGGCTGTTGATCAAGGAGTGCGCGCGCATAAATGATGCTGTTTGACACAGATGAAGGGGGGGGCGATGCCGGTTTGGCTGGGGCGACGCGGAAGCATATTAATGTGAACGACGGGGCTGGATCGCACGTGCAGCGTTGCATCTGACAAGGAAGCGGTCGCCCCGGGGGGGGATCCGAACTTCTTCCGAGAGAAGAGAACCATGCGCGGCGCAATCTACGCGGCGCAATTCGCTTTGCCGAACATGGAATTGTCAACTCCACCGCTCGCGCAATCATCCCACCCGCCCACCCGCAACATGGTTTTCAAATTCCCAGGTTGCGGCGATTGCGATGGCTGCGCGGCGCTGGCCGGCGCATCGCCGCGGCCGCGATCGCGAGCGCAAGCTCGCGCGCAGAGCGCCCAGCTTGTCTGGCGCGACCTACGGCCGCGGCGGTGCTAACCGCCGGGGGTCTCCCGCGATCTCGCAGACCGCGCTGACGCGCGGGCGCAGCAGCGCGAGTCGGTGGTTCGGGCCATCGCGGCATCGCGGCGACGTCGACAATGGCAGACGCGATGACAACAATAGCGACGCTGGCGACACTGACGACGACCACGACGACGACGACGGGGAAGCCCATGTTGGCGCCGATTCTGATTGCGCCGACGACGACGGCGGCGATCACGCGTCGGCGAAGAAGGCCCTTGAATAATTTCGACACGCGCGCGGGGCGCACGGACGATAGTGGCCCGCGTGCTGTCATTTGACAGGGGTCGCGCCCCGCCCCCAGCGCGAGCGCGAGGGCGTTCGAAGGACATGCGCGCGCGAGGGCCTCGCGCGGTCTCATTAGACATGAGACGCAAACGCTGCGTGACCCACGGTTCTCGAAATCACTCGCAAGAGCGCGCGCGCTGACATTTTTGGAACACCAAGTCGCGCAACCAATTGTTGTCATGCGCGTTCGGGGCGTTCGGTCTTGAAACCCATGTCGAAACGGGCGTAGTATCTGACAAATTTCTGCGCGCGCGACGACGCGTGCACGCGGGCTCTGTCGCGTGGTTTGCAGGGGGGTCCAGAAAATAGACGATTGTTGATCAATGGGCGCGCGAGCGCAATGTTAGTTGGCAGTGATGAGGGGGGGGGGGGGGGCGATGCCAGTCTGGCTGGTGCGATGCGGAAGCATGATCTAGGAAAGCAACGGGGCTGGGCCCGACGCGCAGCGTTGAATCTGAAAGAGGGGCGATCGTCCCGGGGGGGGGGGGGATCTGAAGTTCTCCCGAGAGAAAAAAAAAACATGCGCGGTGCAATCTACGCGGTGCAATTTGCTTCGCCGAACATGGAATTGTCAACTCCACCGCTCGCGCAATCGCCGCGCTACGCCTGCCCGCCCACAGCTCGTTGTGCAAAACCCAGGCGGCGGCGATTGCGATGGCTGCGCGGCGCTGGCTGGCGCGTCGCTGCGGCCGCGATCGCGCGCGCAAGGTCTCGCGCAGGGCGGCCGGCTAGTCTGGCGCGGCCGACGCGGCCGCGGTGGCGCTGACCGCCGGGGCCTTCCCGCCGCCTCTCGCAGACCGCGCTGACGCGCGGGCGCTGCAATGCGAATCGGTGGCTCGGGCGGCAGCGCCGGACACGATGGCGACAGCAGCGACGCGGGCGACGACGATGACAACGACGACGGCACAGCCAACGACTGCGCCGAAGTTGATCACGCCGATGGCGATGATGCGCCCGCGTGTCGACGTTGAATATTTCGGAAAGATTTCGGCGCGCGCGCGGCAGATGGAAGCGAGCGGCCCGCATGGCCTAATTAAAAGCCGGACCGTGCCCCCCCGGCGCGCGCGCGCAAGGGCGGTCGAATGATATGAACATGCGCGCGCGAGAGGCCCACTTGGTCGCTTTCGATTGACATGTTGAAAACTAAAATGGTTTTCGTAAGATTTGCAAGAGCGCGCGCGAACTGCTTAGCAGTCGCGCTGCAAAACCATGCGTTCTATGTTTCGGGGCCCTCGATTTTCAAATCCATCCGACACCTGCGATTGTTGAATGATTTCGGCACGCGCGCGCGACGCACACTCGTGAACGTTTCGTTCAATAAACATTCTGAACTTATTGTTCCATACGGATGATTCTCGTTCCCGGCCGACGCCGGCCAGGCCGGGATGATATGTGTTCATCTTTAAAGTGAGCGATCGGCAGTATCGCGCGTACATTATTGCATATCCCCCGGATGGGCGGATAACTCCGGCCTCGGGAGGGAGGTGGATCCGACTTCTCTGTCCGAAAGTGCATTCTATGAAAAATACGCACGGGGTGCACTTTCTGTTGTAACTGTTACAAACGAATTGACATATGCCGCGCTCTTGCAAACGCTCCACCCACTCACCAACAACTTGGTTTCCAAAACCCATGCGGCGGCAATTGCGATGAGCGTTTGGCGTTGGCTGGCGCATCTCTGCGGCCGCGCTAGCCCGCGCCTGCTCGCGCGCGCAGCGGCCAGCTAGTTTCGCGCGACCGACGCGGCCGCGGTGGCGCTGACCAGTGGGCATTTCCCAGGGGGCACTTCAATCGAGTCGGCGACTTGGGCGGATGGCATCATGGCGACGCCGACAGTGGTATACATGAAAGGTGAAAGCAGCGATGGTGACGTAAGTGGCGATGACGACGGCAAGGCCGCTGACGGCGCCGATGTTGATCACGCCCGCCGATAATGATGACGATGTCCTCGCGTCGGCGATGAAGGTTTAGAAAAGAGTTCGACATGCGCGCGCGGCCGACACGCGCGATTGGCCCGCGTGACGTTATTTGACACGGATCGCGCCCCCCCCCCCCCCCCCCCGCACGCGCACAAGGGCGTCCGAATGAGTTCGACATGCGGCGCGAAAAGCCCGTTTGCCCGCTTGGCAGCGTTTGATGAACATGTTGGGAAACAGATTTTTTCAGAGAAAAAAGAATCCGCATGGGCACGGTTGCAATGAATTGGGAACCGGTGTTGCAAAACCATGTGTTTTACCTTTTTTTTCAGGGCATTCGATTCTGATATCCTTGCGGGACCAAAAGCTGTTCAATGATTTCGGCATGCGCGCGCGTCGACGCGCGCATGTGCACTTCGTCCTATATGTTGCAAGGGGCTCTTGCGACAGCGCGCGCGCAAAGGGCGTTCGAACGATTTCGGCGCGCACGTGCGAGAGGCCCGTTTGGTCGCACTTCATGAAAAAGGTTGAAGAACCAATGGTTTGCTTAAGGATTCGCAAGAGAAGGGCCGCATTTTTTGTTTTCTGGAAAACCTTGTTACGAACCTATGTGCTGTCTCATTATTCATAAAAAACACACACATATTTACAGATGTGTGTATATCTCTCTCTCTCTCTCTCTCTTACTCTCTCTCTCTCTCTCTCTCTCTCTCTTCGTGACGCTCGATATTAAAATCCTTACGACACCGAGCGGTCTTTATTTTCAATGATTCCGGCAGGCACGCTTGACGACGCGCGCGCGTAGCATTTCTTACAGAGGAGGGTGGGGTGGGGGTCGATACTGGCCCGGTTGGGATGGTACGGGTTCATATTTAGGATGGGTGTTTGGGGCGGAATCATATGCAACTTGCGATACGAAAAAGGTGGATCGCCAATTCCCACGGGAAGGGGGGGGGATGGAATGTATTACTTTTGAGAAAGGAGAATCTACGCGGCGACAGGGCGGCGACAGCAACCACGGACCCGCCAGAGCGACACGGAGCCGCCAAACCGACACTCGTGGCCAGACGACAGGCGGCGACGAGGCGGCGACGGGGCGCGACGGGACGGCGAGCGCGGAACCGCCGGGCGGCGACGAGGCGGCGACGTGGCGGCGACGGCGAGTACGAGGCCGCCAAACCGACATCGAGGCCAGTTCCTCAGAGGGGAAGAGGAGCCCCTGAGGGCAAGCACCGTTGGAGGAACCTGCCATGTCAGCTTGCACCTCGTAATGGCGCTGCTTGGTGTGTCTGGCGGGCGCGAGGTGCTCGGGAGCTGCGGCCGACGGGCGCGCGCGTGCGGCCCGCAGGGCCTCGCCCGACGGGCGGGCAGGACAAGTGCGTGTTCTTGTTCGGAGTTCAGGGGAGGGCGCGGGCACTGCAGTCTGGCAGGCTCTCATGTGACAACACAGCTGGTTTCGCCGAGAACGATCCTTCCCCGAACACTGCCTGTGCTCAGGGGGCTCCCGCTTGTCCTGCTAAGCGTGTGTCTTGCTGAGTGATTGGACGGGTCCGCCGAGAATTTTCCACGTGGGCACCCCGTCGTCCCCGCCCGTGAACGCCTCTCGGGCGCCCGTGCCCTGGGTGGGTCCACCGAAGGTTCGACTCGTCGGCGCCCCGGGCCCGCGCGTGGGCGCCTCGTGGGCGCCTCGTGCCCTCGGTGGGTGCGGCGGCCCGTGCCGGTCCCAGGGGGGCGCCTCGTGCCGTGGGCCCCTCGTGGGCGCCTCGTGGGCGCCGCGTTGGCGACGCGTGCCCGCCCGTGGGCGCCTCGCGGGTGCTCGTGGGCGGCCCGTGCACCTGGCGGGTACGCCGACGATTCGCCTCGTCGGCGGCCCGTTGGCGCCTCGTGGGCGTCCCGCTCCACGTGCCCTCGGTGGGCAGCACAGCTCACACAGCACAGCTCGCCCCGCATAGCTTACACCACACAGCTTCCACAGCACAGCTCGCTCAACGTGGGTCACAACGCAAAAGGCTTACACGGCGTGGCTCGCACAACGTGGCCTCAACACCATCATGCACACCGCATGGTTTACAACGCGCGAGAGCTTACACAACATAGTTAGCACCGCATGTATGACACCGCATCGCTGACACCGCACAGCTTACCCCGCAGACCTGTCACCTCCACAACAGGAACAGCCCACCGCCTCGGGCCAGTGCGGGCCAACGTCTCTCGTGAAGGCCAAATTGTCGCGGACAGACTGGCACGCGAGCGCGCGTGTGGCCTCCGTGCTGAAGGCTGTATGAACAGATGCGTGTGCAAGATCAAAGCGACTGCTCTTACTTGACAGGGCCGACTGGCTAGTAATACTTCACGTAAGCAATCGTGCATATTTGTAAATATTTATATGTATACACATATATATATACATAAATACACATACATATGATGTTATATACACATTATACATGCACACCTGTGTGACAAACAAATGTGCGGAGGGATGCCGTTGAGTCCGGCGACGGTGGTGATAACGACGACAGCGGTGGTGACAACGACGACGGTGGTGATGGTGATGCAGATGACACTGATGACGCTGTCAATGACGACGATGCTGTTGAGGACGATGATGACACGGGCGCGTGGACTCTGACAGACTAGGTATTGAACGACAGCTGCTCTCAGAAAACTGAAGGAATCGCAAGTATTTCGACATGCTCGCGCGGAGTCGCGCGCATGTGGCCTGCACTGTATCATTCGACAGATTTGTCGGGCGCGCGATGAAGGCGGAATGCGAATGACATGCGTGCGCGTGTGGCCCGCAGTCGCTCTATTGACAGAATGGCAAAACAAAGTTTCTTTGCGAGTGCTCGCGCTCAAAAATCAGGCATGTCTCGATGGACAAAATAACGACTGATGACGATTATGCTGCCCAAGCACTGCTTGCACATGGGGGCTCTTACTTGTCGTGCTGCAGGCTTGGGTGGGCGCGTCGAAATTTCGCAACGTTCTGGGCCCGTTGCCCCTCGTCGCCGCCCGTTACCGCTCGTGGGCGCGTCGAGGAGTCGCCACGCGCCCCGCCACGTGCCGCCCATTGCCGCAGGTGGGCGCGTCGAGGATTTGCCACTTTCCCGCCCGTTGCCAACTTCGCGGGTGCGTCGAAGATTCTCTCTCGCTCTCCCGTCGCCTCGTAGCTTGTCGACGCCGCCGCCGTTCGCCGCCGTCGCTGTCGCTGCAGCCGCCGTCGTTGTCCTCGTCGACGCTGATGCCGGACAGAACCTCATGGGAACGCCAGCGTGGGACTTACATATCGGGGATGGACAGACCTCCCTTTAGTAAAACGTGGTTTAGTGAAAACGCCCTTGGGCCCAAACCTGGCAGACGCAAGCCTGGAAAATAACGGCCACGGCGCCCTCTCGAAAACCGAAAACGGACAATTCACTAATCGACGTGTCACTATTGGGGGTTCTGTCCTCCCCCGAACATAAGCTCTGGCCCAGTCTCCCCCCGTGGCAACGTTGCCGCTCGGGCAGGTGTGTCGACAAAAACTCTCCGCGCTCCGGCCCGTTGCCCCCCCCCGTTGCCGCCTGGGGCGCTCCCGCGTCCGGGGGGGGAGGCGCGAGGCGTTAGAGAGATGAGAGGCTGGGCCTCGGAGAAGCCAGCAAGTGCGGCCAGAGACAACTTCCGGCTGTCCCCACGGACGCCTGAATTATCCGGGGTAGCTCGGGCCCGGGGAAACTCGGGTTCGGACCCATGAGAAACGAGCCCGAGTTAGCCCTGACCCGTCTCATGACGTCGACCCCCCGAGCTGGGTCTCATCTTGTTGGGACCAGCTTTCTGTGGACGTTTCTGTGGGAGCGACGCGTTGCCACATAGTTTCAACCACACAGCTTCCACAACATAGCTTACACCGCGCACCTTCCACTACACATCTTCCACAGTTGAACCTTTACCACATGGCTTCCACCAGCAGTTTGCAACAACTCACTGCTTGGGGCCCACGCTGATAAACATCTGCGGTCCTTTCGAAATCAATAGTTTTGTAGGGATGCCGACACGTGCACGCGCGCATGGCCCACATGCCACTGTGTGTCAGGGACTCTTACGACACACGCACGTGTGAGATCAACGCGTGCAGCCTGCGTGAAACCTGGCAGAACCAGCCACTTTCTCAGGGAAAGCAGCAAGAGCCCCTGAGAGCAAGCGCCGTTTGGATAGTGGGAGCACACGGGGCTCTCCGCATGGATGAAATTGAAAACTATGGCCAGCTGCGGTTGCAGACGGACCAAAGACGCAAGAACATCCTTCAAGAACACGAAACCCTCCGCTGGCAAAAACACACATAACATCCAAAGGCACACTCCCCAAGATGCAAAAGAACATCCAACAAGCACGAAGAACATTAATTAGGGTATCCTCTCCGGGTCGACCTCAATCTTCCATACCTCGGTCCGACTATACATGAAACCCATAGCTTCCGCCGGCTTCCGCCAGCTTCCGCTGGCGGCCCCGCCCTTGCTTTTTTCTTCTGCGGCCTCCGCTGGCCTTCCGCGACCCTCCACCGACGGCAAGCCCTCCGCCGAAGAAGAGAGATCGACCCCTCGATCGCCTGACGCCGAAGACCTCTCCAAAGCTCGCCGGCTAACGAGGGGGGAAGTGAGAAGGAGAAGGCCTTCTCAGAAGGCGGCGGGACTTCTCGAAGCCCTCGAGCCTCCTGAGGGGCTTTGTGCGTCTTCGGGGACGCCTCAGAGAACTTCTCAGAAGGCCAGGGGACTTCCGAGCCGTCTGAGAAGGCCCGCCCCTTCTCACGTCCACCCCGGACTCGCCGCCGAAAACCGCCCCGTATACGACGCGGACCGCCGTCTTGAGGCCAGCGCGTGACCGGCTATACCGTCGCCGCCGCTGGCGCGTCCCACGCTATCCACGTAGTTCTCAACGGTGTACCCCATGAAGTCGTAGATCACCACGTGGGACACGCTGGCAGGAAAAGAACAAGAAGAAGGATTCAAGTGGAGTCAGGCAGATGCCACGACGCGGCCGACTTGCGTCTCCCTGGGATAGCGAGGGATACTGTCAAAATCCGCATTGACGCAATTCCCTTGGACGTCCCATTTACCGTTCAGAGCTCCTCGGACGTCAACATCGGCTCAGAATGGGCCGACGAGGCAGGGATGCAATGGTAGCATTGATAGCACATCCTTGCTATGAATTTTGACTGCACCACGAACTCCATTCGCACCCGCAGCCCAGCATGGACCGCTGCACGCGCCGCGGGTGCTCTGCACAGCCTGCAAGCGCTGTGTGGCTCCAGCAGTGGGGCAAGCGCAGAACAAGGAGGAGGGGCAGCAGCAGCAGCAGGTGGAAGGAGGGGGGGAGGGGGGGGGGGAATAGAGAGTAATGGCGAGACGAGGGAGCAGCCAGAGGGCACGGAGGGAGAGGATGATGCAGGAGGGGAAGGGGAGGAGGGAGCACCATGAGGGGGAGGACAGAGTGGGAGGAGCAAGACTGGAAGGAGGGAGGACAGTGGAGCCAGGGAGGGGGGGGAGAGGAGAAGGGAGAACACGGGAGGGACGGGGGAGCGAAGTGAGGGGCAAGGATCGAACAAAAGGAGGAAGGCGGGAGGAGGAAACGGGAAGAAGGAAGAGGAACCGGGAGGAACCCGGAGGAGGAGGAACCAGGAGGAACCAGGAGTCGGAGGAAGAGCGCCGGGAGGAAGGGCGGGCGGGCGCAGCGGGCGAAGGGAGAGAGGGGAGGCGGAGGCAGGGGGGCATCGAGGGAGAAGGCGAGGAGGACCCAGTAAGGGAAGGGAAGGCAAGGAGGAGGAGGAGGAGGAGGAGGAGGAGGAGGAGGAGGAGGAGGAGGAAGAGGATGAGGAAAGGAGGAGGAGGAGGAGGAAGAGGAGGTGGAGACGCAAGATAGCAACGATACAGAAGCAGAGGAACAACAAAAACGGCATGATAATAAGCTTGCAGCGCTCCGCGCGGATTTCTTGGATGTGCGCTGGACCCCTTCCCTGGCGCGCGCCAGGGGCGGCGCCAGAGGCGCCGCCAGGGGGACCCAGCGCAGATCCAAGAAATCCGCGCGGAGCGTCGAACGCTTATGGTGTTGCCGTTTTTGTTGGTCGCTTTCGATGACCATCATCAGACCAAGAAGAGGAGCGCCAACATGAAGAATGATAGCCTGGGCCTTGCAACATTTGGAGACGCACGAACGGCACAACCAGGCCGCGCCGGGCTTGCACGATCAGCCCCGTGCGTGAGCAGGGAGGGCGGGGGCGGGCGGGGGGGTAGAATGTAGGCCCGCTTCCTGGAAAGGTGCCGAGGAGACGCTCGGCCAAAACGAGAAGGGCAATCGTATCCGTTCCCCGCGCTGCCGTCATGCTTGCACGATGAGCCCCGTGCATGCGCAGGGAGGGTGGGGGAGGGTAGAACGTAGGCCAGCTTCCTGGAAAGGTGCCGAGGAGACGCTCGGCCAAAACGAGAAGGGCAATCGTATCCGTTCCCCGCGCTGCCGTCATGCTTGCACGATGAGCCCCGTGCATGCGCAGGGAGGGTGGGGGAGGGTAGAACGTAGGCCAGCTTCCTGGAAAGGTGCCGAGGAGACGCTCGGCCAAAACGAGAAGGGCAATCGTATCCGTTCCCCGCGCTGCCGTCATGCTTGCACGATGAGCCCCGTGCATGCGCAGGGAGGGTGGGGGAGGGTAGAACGTAGGCCAGCTTCCTGGAAGGTGCCAAGGAGACGCTCAGCCAAAACGAAAAGGGCAATCGTATCCGTTGCACGCGATGCTGTCATGTACTATGTGATTCGCCAGACAGAGGATGGTGAACAGGTGTGGACGCCTGCAGGAATCCCAGGAACACGCCAGCCGCAGGTGGGAGTTGGGGTTCTCCTAGGAGGAGAACAATCTGCATAACCCCAGGAAGCAAACAGTACCCACCCAGCGATATCGTTAACATCGACCAGCAAACACATACATTCGATTTCGGAATCACCCTCTCGGCGATGTCGTTAGCACATGAAATAAAATAGAACGTACATAACCAGGTTCGCTTCCAAGAATATCAAAATAATACCAACGGAAACCCAAACGAACCAAGGAGAATTACCCGGAATTTGGAGGACGCGGGCCCGCGTGGACGTAGGCTACCCCGATTGTGGTCCCAATGCAGACATTCTTTATGTCAGAGTGTCAAATGGGACAGCGCACTGAGAAATATCGCAGACGGATATTCGACCCCCCTTCAGCCGCGCGAATCGATTCACAGTTCCATACATATCGTAAATCATGAAATCAACGATGGCACTGTGGCATGCTAGCTAGGCTACATACGTCATTGCTCATACATGCAAACCGAAGAGATAGAACAACTATTCAGCGATTGGCGCTAACACGCATGCTTGTGGGGATTATCAGCATGTTTATTCCTACTAGTAGTTGGAGCATGTTCAAACATATCTAACCGTACTTGATAAACCATACCTGCATGATACTAGCGCGTGTGCAAGTCAAAATCAATTACTCGTGTCGCGGTCCGCGTGGAGTGCTTGGACCGGCGCTGGACTCCTGGGCGCCAAGGGCGGCGCCAGGGGCGCCGCCAAGGGGGTCTCAGCGCCGATCCAAGAAATCCGCTCGGACCTCCGAGAGTGCATTGTCGTGCAGGTGCTTCCTCCTCGATCTCCATTCGCGTGAGAACCAGAGCCTGGCGAAACTCCCCCCGCCTCCCCGCTCGGGCTCCTCCTCCCCAGAGATCCGGCCGCTCCGAGTTTTGCGATGCGCGGGCCCCGGAGGTCTGGACCACTTCCCTGGGACCGGTTTTTCGTCCCGAGCCGCTTCTGGGCGGCCCCGAGGCCTGGCGAGGGCTCCCGGAGGCCGAAAACGGGCAAAAGCCCGCCGCTCCAAATTTTGCGGGAGCGTCGGCTCTCTGGGCCCCTCCCCAGGCCAGGCTCGGATGCCCCGCGGTCCCACCACGGGGTGCGCCCTGTACGACTAGTCGTGGGGCGCACCCCGTGGTGGGAGGCACTGGGCACACGCGTCGAGGGGCCCCCCACGACTGGTCACCCCTACGACTAGTCGTAAGGCGCACCCCTGCGACTAGCCGTAGAGCACGACGAGTCGTAGGGGCAACGGGCACACGCGTCGACCCAGAGATCCGACGTCGTGTTTTTTTCAATACGCGGTCCCCAGAAGTCTCGACCCATTCCCCAGGACTGGTTTTTCATCCTGAGTCGTTTTTTGACGGTCCCGAGGCCCGGCGAGGGCCCCTAGAGGCCGAAACTTGTGAAAAACCTCCGTCTTCATTTTTTCAATGCGTGGGATCTCTGGGGAGTCGTAGGGGGCGCCGGACACACGCGTCGAGGGGCCCCCCAGCTGGGGGGCCCCTCGCCCCGTGTGCCCGGTGCCCCTCTCGGCGCAGTGCGGCTGGCGTGCGCCCCGAGGAGGAGGAGGAGGAGGAGGAGGAGGAGGAG
>CAUYUJ010015221.1:0-2500 GCA_963575745.1 Prorocentrum cordatum
CGCATCGGGACAGATCGGAGCGGCATGGAACGAAGAGGGAGCGCAATCGAACACAGAAAAGCGTGGGGCCCGAGGGGACTGCAGGCCCAGCCGAAGCATCACGGTAGTGCCAGGATACCCCACAGATGAAAGTCCAGACTCGGCAAGCCGAACTCCCTGCCTCCCGCCGCGCTCCCAGAGGCGACCCAGCCCAGCCGGGCGGCCGCGGCAGCGCCGGCGGCGGCTTCGGCAGCCGCGACGCGGGCCAAAAGCCGAACTTTCCGGTTGGTCGGTCGGGCGCTGGCCTGGCCGAGGGTCGAACTTTCCACTCGGTCGGCCGGGTGCCCGCTGGACCAGAAGCCGAATTCTCCGATCGGTCGGCCAGCAGCGCCCCCGGCGGGCTCGGCGGGGCGCCCGGCTGCTGTGGCGGGGGGGGCCGCGACAATGTGGATTATATGGATAGCAGGCCCAGCCGCTGGACGGCATCATCCGTGACCACGAGCCTGCGAGACAGGGGGAGGGGAGGAGCCTTACCACCCTTGGGCCACGAAGGGCTGCCACGGGGCCACGAAGGGCAGCGAGAGGGCCACGAAGGGGTGCAACGGGGCCACAAAAAACAGCGATGGGGGCCACGAAGGGTTGCAACAGGGCCACGAGGTGTACGCCCTTCATACAATTATCCCTCCTCCACGTCCTCTGGGGGTTCCCACGTCTCCTCTCCTCCCTGAAGAGACAGCGCCCCGCGTCTCCTCTCCTCCCTCCTCCTTCCTCCTCCCCCTGCGTGCCTCTGACCTCCGCATGCCAATTTCGGCACAGCCCTTACACGGTTCGCGGCCCCATGAGGAGCTCCACCGAAGGCCAAAGTGGCTGCGTTCGCATGGCACCACCGCACACATTTCGGCACACCCTCACACGTTTCGTGGCCCCATAAGGGGGCCCCACCGAAGGCCCAAGTGGCTGCGTTCGCATGGAACCACCGCGCACGTTTCGGCACACCCTTCACACGGTTCGTGGCCCCATGGGGAGCCCCACCGAAGGCTCAAGTAGCTGCGTTCGCATGGCACCACTGCTTCCATTTCTGCACACCCCTCACACGTTTCGTGGCCCCATAACGAGCCCCACTGAAGGCCCAAGTGGCTGCGTTCGTATGGCGCCACCGCGCTCATTTCGGCACACACTCACACGTATCGTGGCCCCATGGGGAGCCACCGAAGGCCCAAATGGCTGCGTTCGCATTGCACCAGAGCGCCCATTTCGGCACACCCCTTACACGGTTCGTGGCCCCATAGGGAGCTCCACCGAAGGCCCAGGAGGTTACGCCACTGAAAGCCCAAGTGGCTGCGTTCGCACGGCACCACCGCGCCCATTTCGGCACGCCCCTCACACGGTTCGTGGCCCCATATAAGGGGCCCACCGAAGGCCCACGAGGCTGCGTTCGCATGGCGCCACAACGCCCATCTCGGCACGCTCCTCATACGTTTCGTGGCCCCATAGGGAGCCCCACCGAAGGCCCAAGTGGCTGCGTTCGCATGGCATCACCGCACCCATTTCGGCACACCCCTCACAGGTTAGTGGCACAAGATTCGCGCTGTCTCGTGATCGGCTCCCCGTCTGTGTCCTTAAAGGCGTCACTACAGCACACTTTTGAAATAGTTTTCTTGCTTTTCCCAACCATTCTGTGGTGTTGGGTCCTCGTTTTGAAGAGACAGCGCCCCGCGTCACTCCTCCTCCCGCTGCCCCCCTCCTCCCGCGCAGTCCGCATGGCGGCGCCGCCCCATTTTGGCACACCTCGCACGTTTCGTGGCCCCATAGGGAGCTCCACCTAAGGTCCCAGCGGCAAGGTTCGCATGCAGTTCCGCCCTCATCTCGGCGCACCCCTCCCACGGTTCGTGGCCCCATAGGGAGCTCCACCGAAGGCCATAGCGGCAAGGTTCGCATGCACTTCCGCCCCCATGTCGGTGCGGTGCCCCTCTCACACGGTTTTTGGCCCCATAAGGGGGCTCGACCGAAGGCCCCAGTGGCAGGTTCGCACGGAATTCCACCCTCATCCCGGCGCACCCCTCACACGGTTCGTGGCCCCTATAGGGGGCTCCACCGAAGGCCTCAGCGGCAAGGTTCGCATGCAGTTCCACCTTCATCTCGGCGCACCCCTCACACGGTTCGTGGCCCCATGGGGAACTCCACCGAAGGCCCCAGTGGCAGATTCGCATGCAGTTCCACCTTCATCTCGGCGCACCCCTCACACGGTTCGTGGCCCCATGGGGAACTCCACCGAAGGCCCCAGTGGCAGTGTGGGTTCGCATGCAATTCCACCCTCATCTCGGCGCACCCCTCACACGGTTCGTGGCCCCATAGGGAGCTCCACCGAAGGCCATAGCGGCAGGGTTCGCATGCAGTTCCACTCCCATCCCGGCGCACCCCTCACACGGTTCTTGTGCCCCACAGGGAGCTCCACCGAAAGCCCCAGTGGCTGAGTTCGCATGCAATTCCACCCTCATTTCGGCGCACCCCTCACACGGTT
>CAUYUJ010015221.1:7500-12049 GCA_963575745.1 Prorocentrum cordatum
TCGAAAAAGGGTTGTTTCCTAGAGCTAGGAACTGGGACGAAAACCCACATCTTCGCATCAAGGCGTCTTTAGCAACACAGGCTTGCAGCATTATGTCCGTGGTGGTGAACTGTCTACTGCCGGTTAGGTTCATGAACATCTGTGCCAACTTGTAAAATATTATCTTCACAACCCCGTTGTGCCGCTCAACGAGGCCGTTCGAAGCAGGAGTACGGGGGGGGATCCACAAGTGGCGTACTCCGTGTAGCTCCAAGTATTATTCTACTTCTTTGTTGGCATACTCCCCCCCGCTGTCGGTCAAAATGTTATACGGCAAGCTTCCAAACATGGATTGCCACCGGGAGAGAGTCTGCAGCGTGCCGCTGGGCTCCCTGGTCGGAACCCGCTCTATCAGGGACCACTTTGTGAAAGTATCGATCATATGATGGAACATTATTTGTTGGGTGCCCAATTTGATCTCGAATGAATCGATACACGTAATCTGGTTGACAGATCTGGCGCTCATGCCGGAGTTCTTGGGGTGAAGGGCGGCCTTCCGAAAACGGTCACATATCTTGCAGTTGTGTGTGATCTTCTCGGCAAGGTCTTTCACTGCAGGCACGGTTCCGGGGTCCAACACAGGAGTAATCTTACGCATCAGGTGCTCCACGCTAGGGTGGCCGAGTCGATCATGGATTTTCTTCAATCCCGCCTCTGTGGTCAGGTCGTGCTTTAGCTGGGACAGACGAAGCGGCATCGAGATCTGAAACAACCCAGGGCTGTCTAGCACCGTGATGGTTTCATACGCTGTTTCTTTCTTGGTGGGCCGTGTGGCCGTAGAAGATTCTGCGTGTAATGCTTGTGGACGCACGGAAAAGGAGTGGAAACAGGTAGTGCCCAGCGTGGCTTGTCTTCAGCGGTATTGTCTGTTGCGTCTCTTTCAAGAACAGTGCATCGGCATCGAAATCCACTACGGCACTCATATGTTTTAGTTGAGGCTTGGACAACAAGAAAGGTGTGGCTCTTGGACCTGTGCCTGTTTTGACTACTTCGAGATCGGTTCTAGAATTAAGCGTTTGAACAGGAACGTTCGCTAAACTCGTGGCCGTTTTCGAATCGCCCCCAGCAAAGCGATACACCGTCGAAAACGGTTTTTCGGACACGCGCAGATCAGGAAACTCCGTGGCAAGGAGCTGTTTGAACTTTTGGTACGTGTCTTCCGAAACCATTCCTTTAGAGCAGCCGGGATCGACGATGGCCTCGTGGACCGCAATGTCCGTGTGCAGGCTGTGCTCCGTGGCAAACGACGGCGTTGCTGCTTCTGCAACGTAGGAAACGCTCTTATCTTCTTTGGTGTCGTTTTCGGCGTCGTCGTCGTTGCTGCTGTCGTCTTCGTCGCCGTCGCTGCCGGAGTCGAAGGAAAAGGCAGGAGGAGGCCAGTCGTCGTCACCGTAATCGTCGTTCTGCCCATTTTGGCACGGCTGTGGGCCCATGCGCCAGCACGGCGCCCAGAGCTGCGGGTCCACCAAGTCGATGTTCTCGCTGGTGAAGAACACGTGCCCGCACTCTTCGTGGGACATGTACTCGTACTGCGCCATCAACTTGCCACAGCAGCTGACCCGCACCAGCCGGTTGGGGCAGCCCTCGGTGTGAGGTGCCCTGAACGGGCCTACGCCTACGGGCGTGCTACGCGATCTATCTATTCCAGCAGCCGGGAAACCCAGGCACGCCGGTCCGGACGGAACGCTGGACGACGGGCCACGGTCGGCGGGAGCGGCTCTTCCAGCGGCCGGGAAACCCAGACTCGCCGGTCCAGCGCGCTCCGCCGCCACAGACGCCATTCCATCGGCCGGGAAGCCCAGGCTCGACGGTCCGGCACCTGCGGTGTAGCTGGACGACGCACTTGCTGCAGCGTTGGGAGGCGGACGCGACGTTTCTGGCAACCTCTGCTCCTGGAGGGACCGGAGGTGCGCAAGTTCGTTGTCGAGCAGGAGCGCCCTGAGGGCGCGTAGCTGCAGCGCTTGCTCTGGCGGCAGGCTCGGTGGCCTCCGCTCGTTGGGTGGTTGCGGTGGCTGGCTGTCAGGAGCAGACTCGTCTGAGTGCTCCGCCACGAATGACCAAGCAAGTTGGGCATCCGAGTCGGGGTGGTTTTCGTAGCCGCTGGCTTGACCAGAACTCCAGCCAGGATGCTCTGACCAGTCAGTCCCCGTCCACCAGCTGGGGTCATCAGCTGTGAATGCGTGGTTGCTTTTCCCCCACGTCTTCTGTGAAGTTTTACTCTTGTTTTTGCCTTTGCGTTTGGAGCTTGTCGCTTTTCCACTTATTGGTTTTCTGCTATACTTACCTTCCTGGTAATTATTGGACCCTTTTCCCCTGCCAGGGGTTGTCTTTCCAGCTCCTGTTCCGTACCCTTTGCCTGAGCCCCTGCCGGGGGTAAAGGTTATCTTTCCTTTGCCTTTGCTGTTTGTTGTGTAGTTGGGTGGGTGTGGACAGTTCTCGACCCAGTGGTTGGGGTCACCACGCCTCAAAGACCGTTTTGTGTTTCCGTAGGCGGCGTCTTCCCAGATGGCTTCCTGCCATGACTGATCGTAGTAAGACGGGTCTTCCCACTGAGAGTCGGGCCATTCAGGCTCGTCCCAGACGTCTGCGGCGAATCCGTCCGTCGCAATTTTTCCTAGGAGGTTGTCCCCCAGGACCTTCTGGATTGCACCCCGTGATTTCCTAACAGTGAGGGTCGCACCCATGTCTAACCGAGTGCTTAGGTTGCTTAGTTGGGGTTGGGACAGCTCAGCGTTCACTATGAGAATGAGAGCTTTGACAAATTCTTCCAGCTTGACGAACTTAACAGCCTCAAACCCACTAATGAGCCTCACGCTTTCGGATACGTAATCCTGCAGTTTTCCACCGTTCCGGGTGTACTTTAGCCAAGAAGAGGAACGCAACAGGTTTGCCACGTCGTCTTTGGTTCTGTTCTCTTGCTGCGTGAAGGACAACAAGTAGTTGAAGCCAAGGGAGCCAGTCGCTCCAGACTCGTTCTTTGGATCGGTAGACAACCGAGCCACGTCAAGAAATTTAGCCCGATTCTTGAAAAAACAGGTTTGACGAAAAGCGTATACTTTTGATGTGCGGCCCTATGTGTTCTGGTTTCAGCTCTGTGGACAACACCCACGCACTGAGATCCTCTTCGTAGGATTCCCAGCTTTGTTGAGGACCAACTATAGGACATGCTTTGACACCACTTCCTTCGAAGCTTGCGGTCGCCATGGCAGCCGGCGCGGAGAGGCCGGGGAGCGCAACGCGCTCCGCTATCAACTTGAGGATGTCTCACGCGAAAGCCATCCGGCGCGAGAGCTCGGCGGGGTTGCCCGGGAGGGCTCGCGAAGGGCGCGTTCCTTTTCCCGCTCGAGGCGGCTCAAGGGCCCTAAACGGCAGCGGTCGGCAGCAGTGCAACAGCAGGAGGAGGGCGGAGGAGAGAAGACAAGAAAGGATGGACAGAATGAGCAATAATGAACAAGAAGAGGAATGAAATCGTAACACACAATTCAGTACACCCCCTCACACGGGTCGTGGCCCCATAAAGGGCTTCATCGAAACCAAACCCACAATCCGGTACTCGCAACTGCATGTGGTTTGGTCTTTCGTCAAGCTAATTCGGAGCAGCTTCAGACACAACCTCTTTTGACCAATATGCCTACCCATTCGAGCTGGTTCTGGAGTCGACGTTTTTTTCCTTTCTCTTTTAAACAAAATATGTTCTGCAATAACTGGTTCAACAACCCTCGCTGAGGCCCCAGAAGCCGTCTGACCACCAGGACGCTGTTGACACTTGCTGGCTCGATCTTCAGCGTCACATGCTCCCTGCAGAGCCTCTCGCACCCGTCTCTGATTTTCAGCATAGTTCGACTCCAGCTGGTTGAACTTCTCTTTGTCCGTTCGAATGAACAAACTCAAGAGATTGCAACAACTATCAGTCACGAACGGGTAGCTGTCCATCCATCGCGGAACGTTCACAAAGTCTCGTTTGTGATTTGACCTGGAAACGCAATCCAGATAATGATCCACGAGAGAGCAGGCATCGACTTGCATGAAATTCCCCTGTAATATTGATCGAAATTGCTACGCCGATCCACGGTGGCGATGATGATGACGAGGAGAAAAGAAAGGAGGAGACGGAGAGGGATAATGAGGAGGAGGAGGAGGAGGAGGAGGAGGAGAAGCAGGAGCAGGAGAACGAGGAGGGAAAGGAGGAAGGGATACGAGGACGAGGGTGGTGGATGACGATGCTGCTGATGATGATGATGATGATGATGAGGAGGAGGAGGAGGAGGAGGAGGAGAAGGAGGAGCAGGAGGAGGAGGAGGAGGAGGAGCAGGAGCAGGAGCAGGAGGAGGACGAAGGAGCCGCCCCCACCTCGGGGTTGGAGGGGCCGCCCGCGGGAGCGCAATGGGCCCCGAGCCGAACTCGTCCAGCCTGGGAGCGGCGCGCCCGATGCCGAGCACGTCGGGGACGGGGTAGCTGGGCGGCGGCGGCTTTGCTTCGCTCCGGGGGGAGGAGGAGGAGGAGGAGGAGG
>CAUYUJ010015221.1:12149-57149 GCA_963575745.1 Prorocentrum cordatum
TCCTCCTCCTCCTCCTCCTCCTTCCCTCCTCCTCCTCCTCCTCCTCCTCCTCCTCCTCCTCCTCCTCCCCGGATCGCAGATGCAGGCGCGGACCCCACCGAATCGAGAAACCGGGTCGGATCGGAACGCGCGTCAAATCAGGTCGCATTGGCACTCATTGAATGTCGAATCGTATCGGCCGCACCAGGACGCAGAAGAGTAACAGGCAAGCATCAAGTCGTATCGGATCGTTGGAACATGGGGATCGGATACGATCGGGCCGGCCAGACTCGATGTCGAATCACATGGATTGGATCGAAAGGGGCCCTGAGGCGCCCTCGTTCCCCAACTCCTTTTCCCCCTCCCCCTCCCCCTCCCCCCTCCCCCTCCCCCTCCTCTTCCCCCTCTCCCTCCTTCCCAACTCCTTTTCCCCCTCCCCCTCCCACTCCCCCTCCATCCCTCTCTCTTATAAGCGAATCCTCCCTGTCGCAACATTCGAGTCGACGTGCCCGTAGGCCAGACTGGGCGTTTCGCTCGAGACTTACTTGACATGTGCGATCCCAGCGCTTGGGGCTTCCACCAGCGACACGGAAGGAAGGCTGGCCGTTGTCAACGTGAGGGCCTCGCGTGAGTTCAACACGCTTGCAACAGTTGACTACACGGATGGAGACCAGCACGTTTTCAAACTGGGGCTCTCGCCTGCCATTCACGCGAAGCGAAGCACATCACCACAAGTGTTCAGTTGTGCTGCGGCTACGCGGATGCAAAGGGGGGGAGGGTGCATCTTACCAGCCTGGAACATATCCCTATCCCTATCCCTATGCTGCGCATCTCCTCACCACGATGCCAATCTTAGGGACTCCCTTCTTTCTTGAGGGCGCACCCCTAAGATCGTCGTCGCCACTTGGCGTGCCAATTTCAGGGACAAGGATCGAGGCTGGTAATGCTCGGCAACAGCTCAGGGTGGAGGTGCAGAGCAGGATGAGCACGAGGGCCCCGCGTCCCAGACTGAGATGGCTCTCGAGCCTTAGCACATCAGGGCCGGCTTCTCCTTCGAGACGGAGAGCTCCCGCCCGAAGCGTGGGCCCATGGGGCGCTCGTGAGGAGGAGGAGGAGGAGGAGGAGGAGGAGGAGGAGGAGGAGGAGGAGGAGGAGGAGGAGGAGGAGGGAGGAGGGAGGAGGAGGGAGGAAGAGGGAGGAGGAGGAGGAGAGGAGGAGGAGGAGGAGGAGGAGGAGGAGGAGGAGGAGGAGAAGGAGTAGGAGGGAGGAGAAGGAGTAGGAGGGAGGGAGGAGGAGGAGGAGGAGGAGGAGGAGGAGGAGGAGGAGGAGGAGGAGAGGAGGAGGAGGAGGAGGAGGAGGAGGGCGGAGGAGGAGGAGGAGGAGGAGGAGGAGGAGGAGGAGGAGAGGAAGGAGCAGCAGCAGGAGGCAAGAGCTCGGGAGTAGACAGGCCCGCCCAGCTGCGACGACTCGCCCGGCCTCCGCCCCCCACGGGAGCGCCCGAGCAGAGCATCTGCGGCCGATACGACTCGATACGATTCGACATTCATTGAGTGCCAACGCAACCTGATTCGACGCGCGTTCCGATCCGACCCGGTTTCTCGATTCGGTGGGGTCCGCGCCTGCATCTGCGATCCGGAGGAGGAGGAGGAGGAGGAGGAGGAGGAGGAGGAGGAGGAGGAGGAGGAGGAGGAGGAGGGAGGAGGAGGAGGAGGGAGGAAGAGGAGGAGGAAGAGGAGGAGGAGGAGGAGGAGGAGGAGGAGGAGGAGGAGGAGGAGGAGGAGGAGGAGGAGAGAGGAGGAGGAGAGGAGGAGGAGGAGGAGGAGGAGGAGGGAGGAGGAGGAGGAGGAGGAGGAGGAGGAGAAGGAGGGTGCTTCAAGCTGGCGCTCCCCGCAGTGGAAGAGAGTGCCTGTAGGGACGAGTGAGAAGGCGCCTTGGGACGAGAAGGTGTGTTGCAGCATCGTTGATGTATCTTGGGGCTGCTCTGGTCCTCCTACACCCCCGCCTACTCCTAGTTCTTCCGTCTCCTCCACCCCCTCCTCGCCCTCTTCCTCTCCCCCTCCCCCTTCCTCTCTCTCTCTCTCTCTTCCTCTCGGAGGGGTGAAGCAAAAGTCTTCCCAAGCCAGCACGCCAGCAGCAGCAAGGCCCTTGACAGGGACAGCCTGCAGCGGCCACCGGGTGCAAAAACACCACAGCGTCACGACCACGCACTCTTTTTGGGACGCATCTCCCTCCCCTCTCTCCCTCCCTCTCTCTTTCCCTGTCCCTCCTCCTTCTACCCCTCCCCCCTGGGGAGGGCGGGCGCAGCGGGAGTTCATCTGGTCGTTCCGCGCGGGCCTGGCGCAGAGCCTGCGCTCCACCCCGCGGCTCGGCATGGCCTCCACCTCTCCCCTCCCCTCCCCTCCTCTTCCCTGCCCGCCCCTCCTCCTCCTCTCCGCTCTTCCTCCTCCCTCCTGTCCTTCCTGCCTCTTCCTCTCTCCCCCTTCCCTCCCCTCTCTCTCTCTTCCTGCTGCCGCGGCTCGTCCTCCTCCCACTGCTGCTCCTCGGCCATAAAGCGGGCCGCCTGGTCGGCCACTGGTCCGCGCCCAGGGGGTACGGGAAGGAGCTGTACCCGGCGGGACCGCCGCCCTCGACCTGGCAGGGAGGATGTGGGATGGGCCAGAACCAGGAAGAGGAGGATGCAGGGAAGGAGGGCGAGGGCCGAGGCAACAAGAGCGGTGGGGTCGTGGGCTCCCGTTGTGCCCGAGCGCGGCGAGGAGGACACATCAGGCGCGAAGGGGGGCAAGGAAACGCGCCGTTTGCGGCCTCCGCGGGCCCTCGCAAAGGGCCCCAGGGCGAGGAACAAGACGACTCGGGTTGCCCCGAGGAAGGGGTCGGGACCCTGCCCCCGCCAACCATCGGTTCTCCGGAATCGAGGGGGGGCAGGGGTAGGGTTCGGGTTTCGCCACGTGCTCGACCGATTCCGAGCCCCACCCACGCCGCCCCTCGAGTTGCCTGCATCGTCGATTGGCGAGGGCAGGGCTCGGACTTCGCCGCCGAGGGGGGACCAGCGGGGCGAGAACAAGGCTGGGGTGGAGAGAGGGGGGAGGGGCCGGGCGACGTCGGAAGAGCACGGGTCTCCTTGGGAGGGGGAGGGGAGGCTGGAGGGAGGGAGCACGGAGGGACGGCTCGCGGGGGAGGAGGCGGCTCGCGGGGGGGGGGGACGGGAGGCGACCGCTCCAGCCCAGGCCGCGAAGTGCGAAGCTCGGCTATCTTCGCACCCCTGCGGGTGCCCCAGCTGGCGCTGCTCCCTTCCTGGTCCGTGGCGCTGGCGCACCGCCACGCACCGTGGGGTTAGATCCAGATGTTGCTGCCGAATGTGATGCCGCTGCGAACATGAGCGACGCTCAAAAACGGGTCTTACGCGAGATGACGTAGCGACCTTACGCGGCAGCAGCTTACGCGGGCCGCCGGCGCGGCACGCTGTATTGAAGACGAGGGAGCTTACGCGCGATCTTACGTGGGTAGCTTAAGCACCAATTTCGGCGCAGACGACCCCGATTTTTTGCGTCGCTCACATGTCGTTGCGACCACTCTTGAGAGCGAAATGGCAAGGCACCCACGAAAATGGTAAGCAATCTCGCTCCTCCTCTTTCTCCTGTCCTTCCCCTCTGTCCCTCGTCCCTCCACCTTTCTCCCTTGCTCCAGCCCTCACCTCCTCACTATTCCGCCATCAACCCTCGTCCTCTCACTCTCCTGTTCCCCCATTCTCCTTCCATTCCTCTCGCCATGTCCCTCCTCCTCCTCCTCTTCTTCCTCGTCTCCCTGCCCTTCCCCACATTCCCCACTCGCTGCCTCACCGGCCGTCGGATCCACGTCGTTGATGGTCGTCACGTCAGTGCCAAGGATACGCCGACCCCGCTAGCTGGAGGTGAGAAGGCTTGTGAGATGTTCGACTGTCCAACCTCCCCTGGTTTCCTCGTGAGAATTGAAAATCCCTGTTGAAGGGAGGTCCCCCCGCGAACTCCACAGCGTACCTTCCGGGCCTCGAAATCTGTCAAGATAACTCACTGGGCCACACAAGCACCCCAAATGCGCCAGGTGACGCAAGATGGACCCCATAAGAGCCCATGAATATCCAAGTTGGCTTCAGGGTTGCACCAACATGCCATCCCGAGCATCCCAAATCATCCAGATCGTTTTTCCCAACCATCCTGTGGTGCTGGGTCCTCGTTTTGAAGAAGCAGCGCCCCGCGTTCCTCCTTCTCCCCCTCCTCGCCCCTCCTCCTCCTCCTCATCCCTGTCCTCCGTATGTCCACCATGTCAGCGTACCCCGTAGAGCGTTTCGTGACCCCATAAGGAGCTCCACCAAATGTCCCAGTGGCTGTGACCACATGCGTCCGCGCACGAAAGTACAGTGCTTCTTGGAAAGTGCAGCGCTTCGTGGCTCCATGGGGAGCTCCACTGAAGGCTCCAACGGCTGTGACTACATGCGTCCGCGCACGAAAATACAGCGCTTCGTGGAAACTACAGCGCATCAAGCCCCATGGGGAGCTCCACCAAAGCCCCCAACGGCTGTGACCACACGCGTCCGCGCACGAAAATACCGCGCTTCGTGGCCCCATAGGGAGCTCCACCGAAAGCTCCAATGGCCGTGTTCACATGCGTCCGCGCACGAAAATAAAGCGTTTCGTGGTCCCATAAGGAGCTCCGCCGAATGCCCAAGTGGCTGTAACCACATGCGTCCGCGTCCGAGAATACAGCGTTGCGTGGCCCCATAGACCCCGTAGGGAGCTCCACCGAAGGCCCCAACGGCTGTGACCACATGCGTCCGCAACACTGAGAATACAGCCCGTCGTGGCCGCGTAGGAAGCTCCACCGACGGCCCCAACGGCTGTGACCACATGCGCCCGCGCACGAGAATACAACGCCTCGTGGCCCCATGGGGAGCTCCACCGAAAGCTCCAGTGGCTGTCCACATGCGTCCGCGCACGAAAATCCGCCGGCCCGCTTGTGGGGCCACCAGGCTGTAGGGCGAAGGTTCGCAGTTTCCTGTGCCAGTTGCAGCTTCCAGTTTCCACTGTTACAGTTCTGCTTCTTGCTGCTTACTGTTCCTTGTTGATGGACCGCGCGAGGGGGGAGGCCCAAAACGGGCATTTTTACGACGCCCTGGTGCGCTCTGAATTGCTGGGGTGGGTAAGAATCTACACCCCTCACGCAGATCGGCGGGGTCAGGGTCCAAAAACACATGGGATTTGCCACATTTCTGAAATTCGGTGGCACCCCTCACGCAGATCGGCGGGGTCAGGGTCCTAAAACACATGGGACTTGCCACATTTCTGAAATTCGGCGGCACCCCTCACGCAGATCGGCAGGGTCAGGGTCCAACAACACATGGGACTTGCCACATTTCTGAAATTCGGCGGCACCCCTCACGCAGATCCGTAGGGTCAGGGTCGAAAAACAAACAGGTGCCGACACTGCTTCACGGCGGCGCCCAGACCTCATGATTTAGCTTTTGCGTTTCCCATTATCCGAAACAAAGGGCCGGCGGCATGAGGCGAAGCCCTTACGGATAAAGCCTTTAGTGACCCCATAGGGAGCTCCACCGAAAACCCCAACGGCTGTGACCACCTGCGTCCGCGACACCGAGAATACAGCGTTTCGTGGCCGCGTAGGAAGCTCCACCAAAGGCCCCTGTGGCTGCGTCCGCGCACGAGACCACAGCGCTTCGTCGAACATGCAGCGCCTCGTGGCTCCATTGGGAGCAACGGCATGATGAGCTCCACCGAAAGCTCAAACGGCTGTGACCACATGTGCCCGCGCACGAAAACTTTTTTTTTCGGTCGCGTCCGCCAGCGGAAGCGCAGGCGGAGTCAGAAGCGCTCCGGGACACGGCAGCGGCCTAATTAGCTACTAAACGCACAACGGGTCGGCCGGCCCACTCAGCAGTGGCGGGGCTGCGCTGAAAGCTGGCAAGCTGAGGGCGTCCAGGGAAGCTCAGACCTTGCATCCAAGCAAAATGCCAGGAAACTAGGTGGATGGGGTGTGCCGCGAGGCAGTGCCCAAACGATGGTGCTGAGGCGGGTGCGCCGATACCTGCGTGGCCAACATGCCAGGTGGGCTTCCAGGCGAGGGGGGGACGATGGGCGAAAATACAACGCTTCGTGGAAAATGCAACGCCTCGTGGCTGCATGGGGAGCTCCACCGGAGGCTCCAACTGCCGTGGCCACATGCGTCCGCGCACGAAGATACGGCGCTTCGCGGAAAATTCAGCGCTTCGTGGACCATGGGGAGCTCCACCGAAAGCTCAAACGGCTGTGGCCACAGGCGTCCGCGCATGAAAATACAGCGATTCGTGGAACATGCAACGCCTCGTGGCCTCATAGGGGGCTCCACCGAAAGCCTCAGAGGCTGTGACCACATGCGTCCGCGCACGAGGAATACCGCCCTTCGTGAGCGTATAGGGAGCTCCACCGAAGGCCCCGATTGCTGTGACCAAGTGCGGAGGGCAGAAGCATGGATGGGGGGAGGGGAGACGAAATCGGGAGGGAAGAAGACGCGGGGCGCTGTCTTTTCGAAACGAGGACCCGACACCACAGGATGATTGGGCAAAAACACGGTGGGGGATTTAAAGCAGAAGGCCCATTGTACACTGCGTTCCAGTCATTCTATGTGCGGTGTTTTTGTTCAAGCCTCCCACTGTACAGTGCACCTGTGCAATCACCCCCTATAGTAAGGACGCGCGGTACAGATGCGAGGGCATTAGAAGTCCATGCCGAGGCTCTTCGAGCGGGGCTGGCCATCGAACGTGCTGTAGGATGGACAGCAGACGGCTGAAGAGGCAAGGATGCAAGAGCACCCTTGTGAAGTCGATCATCCTTACTATCAGGGTTGACTTGTTCAACCCCCATTGTGCACTGCAAACCTCTGGGAAGATCCGAGAGGACCCTAAGAGACTCCAGGATGGGCTCTGATGCACCCAGGGCCCCCACGTGCCCCCGCATGCTCCCAGCTGGCCTCCTGTGCGGCCCCCCTGGGTGGGGAAAAGGATCAAAGGGAAGGGGCCTCCCTTCGACTCAATTGCGACTTCGATTGCGACCTGGCTCGATTCACCCGGAGTTGACGAGCCCGAGACAGCTCCAGAGCGGCGCAGGACACCCCCAGGACAGCTCCAATGCTTATGTTGCTCCCATCGTACTTAAGGGGCGCATTCCAGAAACATTTTCGAGCACCCAGAAAAGTGTCGAAACAGTGTCGCCTCCAGGGCCCGACATCAACCAAAACCCACGTTTCGGTACTTTATTGGTGCTCGAAATTCTATTTGGTGATCGAGGCTAAAGTAGATTGGGACATCATAATCCAATGCGCCCGTCGGGTGTCCTAGGTCGCCCCAGTACGTCCCCATGATTTTGTTCCCCCCCCAACGCGTCCCCCAGATGCTCGATGCTCCCAAGTTTTCGGGCATTCCCGTCGGCTGTTGGCTGCTTTCGGACCTCGGGGGTGCAGCTGCGGTTCGCCAAGAGCATTCCCGGGGTGCCTGAATCGTCCCGAACGGCCGCCAGAGAACCGAACTATAATCCAAACGCAAGAGTTACCCTCCATCGGAAGGATGCCCAGATGGCCCCTGAGAGGCCCCCAGAAGGCCCGAAGGAAGCCCTAGGCGGCCGCAACGGGGCCGCCAAGACGGCCCCAGGGTAGCTCCAACAGACGGGCCCGTGTGTTCGGCCGCGCGCGAGTAATGACCATGCGCTGGACACACTCGCTGACTGGGAGAGGTGCGTTCTAATTTCCTCCTTGCGAGCCACCTGTGGCTTCCGCGCTGCTGCTGCTCCTCCTCCAGGCTCCTGCGCTCCCACCTGCCTATCCTCCTCTTCCTCTTCCTTGCCTTCCTTGGATTTGTAATGTGAACCGCCACAGACATGCCGAACCCGATCACGCCACATACGTAATCCCGAACCGTGGCGCATTCCCTAAAGAATCTTGATATGGGAATCGGCGGGATCGCGTAAACCTATTGAATATAGGTCTCTATTGTCCTCTGGGTGAGGTAAGTCGCTCAGATAGCCGAGCGAATACTAAAACAACGCGTGCGTAAATTCTGGCGCGGGGGGACGCAATGACGCAACGCGCCGGGTGCTTGGACAGAACCTCGTCGTGAGCATGGTGCGGACGGTTTCCAGCAAACTTGTAGATCTTGGGGTCAGGAAGCTCGAGTCGAGATTCTCCGATCTGGACCACCGAGGAGATCGAGGACCACAAGGTGGGAGGGAGAGGAGGGTGGCGGGAATGGGGGGGAACATTCACATGGCGCTGCACATTCCGCTGGAGCCCCGCGTGCCGTGGGGGGGGGGGGAGGGGCGAAATCGAGCCTTTGTCACCCACCAGGCGCCCTCGATGTCGTCCACGTCCTTCTCCTCCTCCTCTCCTTCCCCTCGCCCTCGTCTCGTCCACGTCCTGATCCTCGTCCTTGTCGTCGACGTCCTTCTCGTCCTCGTCTCATCCTCGTCCTTGTCGTCCACGTCCTCGTCCTCGTCCTCATTCTCGCCCCCTCCTTGTCGTCCACGTCCTTCCCCTTCCCCTCGCCCTCATCCACGTCCTTATCCTCGTCCACGTCCTTCTCCTCCTTCCCTTCCTCCCCCTTGTCCTCCTGGGTGCTCACGGCGCCTCCCCCCCCACGTCTCTCGGGCTTTCCACATGCCGTCGCAGGGGCTGGCTGGCTGTAGTGGTCCCTCTGGCGCCGAGGGGGGCAAGGAGTGGAGAGGGAGGGGAAGGGGATCCCCAACACGGCGAGGGAGAGAGAGGGCTGATGAATCAGGAGCGACAAGAGAAGAGGGTTAACCACGAGGGGGGGGGAACAAAGGGCTCTGAGTACCCCCCCCCAGGTCAGGAGGACATGCGTGTGGGTGTTTCATCCATTATGTATGGATATGGATGTATGTACGTACGCGCGTATGTCTGTATGCATGTATGTCGGTAGGCAAGTCGGTAGGTAGATGGGTAGGTATGTATATCTGCATGAATGTATGTACGCATGTATGTGTATGTATGTATGTATGGATGGATGGATGGATGTATGCATATAACGATGTGCAAACATATATCTATGATCGAATCGCAACCGTGCCCTGAAGCACACACTGGAGTGTCCTCAGGTCCCTCGGAGTTCTCCGTCCCAAGTCCTGAGTGAAGAAATATTACAATGCCCCGAGCCCAAATTGACGGATTTCCCAAGGCGCGTCGCATGACTCCAGGGGCGTGTCGAGTGCCCCAGCGTATTTTTTGTCGGAAGCGAGGGGGAGAAGACGGGCCAAAAGGGCCCCACGATGCCCCCAAGGTCCAAGAGGGTCCCGAGTCGCCGGCGGATCGATACGAGAGGCCCAAGGTCGCTTGCAGACGGCCGACGAGGCTCCCAAGAGGGCTCCAAGAGCACTTCCGAAAGGGCCCCTTCCCATATGTGTGTCGAAAAAGTTTAGCGTTATCGCCATGACGGATTCCCGCCTCAAGACGGCCCCCGAGGCCCTCATATCGCCCCACGAGGCTCCCGAAAAGGCACCCAGGCGGCCCAAGAAGACCCCAAGATGGGCCCACAAAGCGTCAAAAAGGGGAACGCGAACCGACATTTCGAGCGCTCCGCCCCAATCCGACACCAGAGACCGCTGGCAGGCCCCCGAGAAGCCCCCCAAAAGCTCCAGGAGGCCTCCAAGAGGCCCAAATCAGACCCCCAATGGCCCCCGCGAGGTCCCCGCGAGGCTCCAAAGGCACCCCAAAACCGACTCCAAGAGGCTCACGAGATGCCTCCAAAGATATCTCCACAAGCATCCAACATGCCTCTGACCTACAACCTGGCACGTTGGCGGATTGGACCGAAGGCTACACTTAAACTCACATGTAGTTTATGTACGTATGTCTGTCCGTCCGTCCGTCCGTCCGTCCAACCGTCCGTCCGTCTGTCTGTCTGTCTGTCTGTCTGTCTGTCTATGTCTATGTCTGTGTCTATGTCTATGTCTGTCTGTCTGTCTGTATGTATGTATGTGTGTGTGGGTAGGCAGGTAGGTAAATAGGTAGGTAGGTAGATAGGTAGGTCGGTCGGTATGTATGCATGTACGTATGAACATCTGTATGTCTCTGTATGTCTGATGTATGTATGCATGAATGTTTGTATGTATGTACGTATGTATACGATCCCGGGTCGAGGGTTCACAGACCCCCCAGATGGGATCGGTCCCAGTGTTCCACAGGCCTCCCACCCCGAGATGCGATTTGGGGGGCGACGACGACAACGTCGACGACGACGACGCTGACGCCGACGTCGACGCCGACGACGACGCCGACGCCGACCCTTACACCGACGCCGACGCTGACGACGATGCCGACGCCGACCCTGACACCCACGCCGACACCGGCTCAGACGCCGACGCTGACGCCGCCTGACGATGACGACGACGACGACGACGACCACAGGAGGAGGGGGGGAGCGATCCCATTCGCGAGGCTCACAAGCGCATCCATCCCGCGGGGGGGGGCTCGGCCCCATCTGCATTTCTTTTTCGGGGGGGGGGGGCAACCCTGGATCATATATATATATATATATATATATATGTATGTATATACCTCTCTCTATCTATGTAAATACCATACTCAGGCATACATATACACATATATAATGATACATCTACACACAAGTACAAACATATATACACACATGCGACCCTGGGAAGCAGTTGTCGACCCCTCCCCCCTCCTGCGAACATATCTCATTTCCGCCCCTGGAAGTGATACCCCTGGCGCCGAACCCCCTAAAGTTCAAAATGTGGTTCTCGCCCCAGCGTTGCGCACACTCGCGTGAAAAGTTTGCACGAGCCTCACAACTGGAGGGCGGGTCCTTTTCAACATTTGCCTATGGTCTCAACTCGGGAGTGGCAAAGAGGGGGGTGTCCAAGAGGGGGGAGTGCAAATCATGGCTGGCGGCACGTGCGCGGCCCAAGGGGGGGCCAGGGACGTAATGAAATAAGAAGAGGCGTCATGAATTTGGGGGAAATATCATGACCCACGCCATGGTATGCCCTCCCCCCCTAGTCATCACCCCCCTCTTTGCCGCCCCCGATCAACGCCGCGCACATTCGTTTTACAAGTTTGCAGCAGCTTCACGGATGGAGGGCGGGCCCTTCTCAGAGGGTGGCTCTCGCGCGGGCGTTGCGCACAGTCGTCTTGAACGTGTGCACAGGGCATTTTGCGGATGGGGGGCGTAATGTGGTTTATCGCCGCAGCGCCGCGCACATTCGTCTGAAACGTGTGCTACAAGCTGAAGGATGGAAGGTGGGTCCTGGTCAACATGTGGCTCTCGACGTAGGGCCGCACGTACTCGTCTGAAAAAGTTTGACGGGTGTTCGCAACCGAAAGGCGGGCCATTTCCGATATGTGGTTCTCGCCTCAGCGTCATAAACATTCGTCGTGCAAGTTCGCAAGGGCTTCGCGGACGGAAGCCGGGTTTTGTGTATTACTCTTCTTCTTCTTCTTCTTATTAGTGTTCTTCTTCTCCTTCTTCTAAGAGTGTGGTTCTCGCACCAGCGCCGTGCACATTCGTTTCGTAACCTTTCAGCAGCTTCGTGGATGGAATGCGGGCCCTTTTTAAAACATGCGCCTTTCGCTATGGCGCTGCGCACCATCGCCGCAAACAGCTTCGAAACATTCGGCTGGAAAGCGGCTCCTTTTCCACGCGCGCCTCTCGCCATAGCGCCGCGCGCGCGCGCCTTGAAACTTCGACACAAAGTTTCGCGTGTGGAGGGCGGGCCCCTTGCAACAGTCGCCGCCCGCCTCCGCGCCCGAGCGCGCGCGCGCGCGCTTTCCGCAAAAAGTTCGCAAGGGCTTCGCGGACGGAGGGCGGGCCCTCTTCCGCGGTGGGGCCCTCGCCTCGTGAGCGCCGCGCGCGCGCGCGCCTGGAACGTTTCCGGCAGTTTCAAGGGCGGGGCGGGCCCCTCGCCGAAGGCGGCCCCCGCCCCGTCGCCGCGCGCGCCCCTCGACGGCAGCCCGCGAGCGTTTCGCGGATGGGGGCGGGGCGCCGTCGGAGCGCCGCCCTCGCGCCCTCGACGTCTGCGAGACCCTCGCGCGGTGGGGAGGGCGGAGGGCGGAGGGCCGCTCTTCCTCTTCGCGGCGCGGCGCGCGCCCGCGCGGCCTCGCGCGCTCGTCGCGAAGCTCGGGGGAGGCTCGCTCGAGGGCGGCGGGCCGTGCTCCGCGTGCGCCCCCCGACCTCGGCGCCGCGCGCAGTCGTCTCGAGGCTCGCACGGAGCGCCTCGCGGATGGACGGCGGGCCGTCTCCGGGGCTCCGACTGCCCCAGCGGGAGCGGACGCGTCGTGGCGCCGGGCGCTCTCCTGCTGGCGCGCGCGCGCGCGGCGCGCGCGCGGCGCGTGAATGGTGGCCATCTCAGCTCCGCAGACTTGTTGTGAGAACCAAGTTCGTTTTTTGTTTTTTGGTTTTGCAAGTGTCTCACTCGCTTTTGTTTGTTTGTTAGTTTTGTTTTGTTTTTTGGTTGGATGTTCGCTCGTACTGTGAGGGCATCGGCGTGGACATGTCAATTGTGGCGCCGCGTGCTGCCCTGTTTGCTCGCGCGCCGCCGCGCGGAAGCCACTTGATAATAAGCGCCTCAATTTCGGCAGCTATATGCTGGAAACAAACTGTCTCGCTTGCATTTAGACGCGGTGCGCTTTCCGCGTTCCTCCTGCGCGCACGCGTCCGCGCGCCCCCGCCGGGGGACTGCCAAAACAAATGAAGAATGGCCATCTGATTTTCGAGAACTGCGTGGTGAATGCCAATTGCTGCAATCGTCTTCTGAAGGCCCCAACGTCGAGTAATATACACACACATATTCCTCTTCCGATATTTTTATAAGCCTGGGCGGGGGACCCCCCCCCAAAAAAAAAACCGGACTCCCAGGATCTGGGGCTTTGGGACCCTTCAGACGGGCCTCGAAGCGGCCCCCCGGGCCTCGCAGGGCGTTTTGCCAAGCCTTCCCAGCACACCTAAGGCGATCAGGGGGGTCATCGGAGACGACTCAGAGACCCCCAAGACAGCACAAGAGCGCTCCAAGAGTGACCGACGTGACCTCAAGATGGCACACGAGGCCTCCAGGACGGCCCCAAAGAGGCCTCCAAGAGCACTCCCAAGAAGGCCCCAAGAGGCAATAATCATGGATTTTCTGCTGGTTCTTGGTGAATTTTGGGGTTCTCCTCTTTTCGGCTTCCCGACGCTCCAAGACGGCGGTCTTATGGGCGTCCGAAGCCGCCTGGGAGGCTCCAACATCGCCCCATAACCATCCGAAACGGCTTCCAGGCAGTCCAAGAGAGCCCCAAAACGGCACAACACGGGTCCAAGATGGCCCTCAGAGAGCCCCATGGCGGCCCAAGATGGCCCCAAGACACTCTCGGAAGCATTCCAAATCGGGACCCGGTCGTTCAGGGAGACCGCGGTTGGAGGCAGGGTGGCCCGAGGAAGGCCCCAGAGGCCCCCAGAATACGCCCAGGAGGCCTCAAGAGGGCCTTAAGAAAGCCTGAAACAACTTTTGTGAGGCCCCCAGAGGCTCTCCCAGGAGGAGCCTCCGCAAAAAAGAGCTGAGGAGGTTGGGGAGAAGCGCAGGGTATGGCGAAAACGAAAAAAAAGAAACATGGAGGAAGGATAACGAATAACATTATCTTAGCGGCGATGCTGGAACACGCAACAAGTAGTTATCGCTAAACTTCCGCCTGCATACCAAACTTCAAGGACCAAGGTGCATGGCGCGAAGCGCCACAGCAGTCTTGTATGTATATATATGTATAGATATAGATTGTGGCGCGGCGCAATTTCCGCAATGTCCGCGCGCGCATGCGCGCGCTCCCGCGTGCGGAATGCAGCGGCCATTCGGAAATTGCCATATTGACTTCGACACCTGGATGACAGAAACCAAGTGCGCCCCATGTTTTCTAAATGGCCCATCTTGGAATCGTGCGCTCGCCCCCCCATTGCTCGCGCGCGCGCGTGCGAGCGGCGAGGGGCAAGATTGCCCCGCAACGCATCCTTCCATATTGAAGCTCTCAAACAAACCAATGGACTTACCGGTTTTCACCTATCAGATTTCGAGCTTCAGGCGGCCATGATCAATTGGTGCAGCATTGCGCGCGCAAGGGCGCGCGCGCGTGCAACGAGGGCGGGCGAAGCGTTGCAATGCATTATTCCATGCTGAAGCCCTTACAAAGCGCGTGGCGCAATGGGTTTTCACCATTGAGTTTTCGGAATTAAAATGGCCATTCTTCTTTGTTCTTGATTTCGCGCGCTTTCGCGCGCGAGCAATGAGGAACGCGCGCGGCGTCGGTCGCAATGCATCGTTCTACGCTGGGGCCATCCAGGTACGAACCAAACGATGATTTCCACCATTCTTCCATGCAAAGGTTGCAGAATACGAATGGAAACATTGTTTTCCACCATTCCGCTTTCGACATCTAGTTGGCCATTCCCTATCTGGTTGCGTATTGCGCGCTGGAGTGCGAGCAACCACGAGCGCGCTTTATGTCTCGTATACTTTCATGATGGGGTCCACAGAGCACGAGTGGAACACGTTCTTTTCCACCGTTCAGTTTTCGAAACTACGTTGGCTATTCGTTCGTGATCATTACATTGCACACGCGGTCGCAATAAGACGCGAAATGTACTGTCACATTGCACCATGTCATATAGGGCCATAGTGCGGCGTGCCATGCCGCGCGCCCGAATGCTTACCGCCATAGGGACTCAGTGCTCCCAGATGAATCAGTAACCAGTGTTCGCGCAATCAGCCTGCCCAGCAAGAGCTTGGACATTGCGCTCAACTAGAGCTTGGATCTGTGCTGTGCCCTCCTTTTCTGACGCGCGGAGCGCGCCAAGGGCGGCGCCGGAGGCGCCGCCGGAAGGGCCCAGCGCGGATCCAAGAAATCCGAGCGGAGCGCCAAACAATTGTGTTTACTGAGTTTTCCTTCTTCAAGAGAGGTCGACCCCCCCACGTACACGCAGAAACTTAGATTTAGGTCGGGCATGTCCACCTACAGGCGGATTTTGGGCGACAGATGAAAACGTACCCCAAACATGCTCAACACATGCTCAAACATAGTCGAAACATCGTTCCCCGACTATGTTTTGACTATTCTTGCATACAGTGCGGGCGCAGCCGCAAGAAACCCTCGCAAGAAACCCAACCCTGAAAACCCGCGCGCGAGGTGCGCCTGAGGGGAGTCCTGGAGCGCACTGCACGCAGCAGCTCCTTCAACGGCCGCGGGAAGCCGCCGCGCAGCGCGCGGAGCGAAGAAACCCGGGGTACCCTGAGGAAAAGCAGATGGTTTCTTGATGCGCGCCCCCACTGTATGTCACCTCGCGCGAGACCCCTTTCCGTTCGCCGTTCCTTTGGGCGGCGGCCGCCCGGCCGCCCGGGCCGCCGCCGTCGCTGTGCCTCTTCCCGGCCCCTCTCTCTCACCAGCAGCCTGGTGAAGCTGCGGCCGCCTGCCGCTGTTCATGAAGAGGAGGAGGAGGAGGCGGAGGAGGAGGCGGAGGAGGAGGAGGAGGAGGAGGAAGGGGAGGAGGAGGAGGAGGAGGAGGAGGAGGAGGAGGAGGAGGAGGAGGAGGAGGAGGAGGAGGAGGAGGAGGAGGGACTCTCCTCCTCCTCCTTCTCCTCCTTCCTCCTCCCTATTTTCTTGTCGCCTCCTTCCATTCTCGTTCCCGTCGCCCTTTTCCCTCAGAACACCCGAGCCCCCCCCCCAGAGCCCGCCAAAACCCCCTCTCCCTCCCTCCTCCACTCGCGCCTGCTCCTATCTACTCACACAGTGCCCCAAACATTATCAAAAGTAGTCCAAAAGAATTGTCCCCAGACTATTTTCTGCCTGTTTTTGAATAACCTCCCTGTAGAAGGACAAGCCCGACTTAAGGCTTGCAGCGACCTGCTTCCGCAACATGGTTTCCACCACATACCTTGCACCACACACAGGAGGATCTCGACGACAAGAAACCTTCCACAAGAAACCCAGCCCCTAGACCCCAGGACGTCCATTGGTCTTTGGTTTGGGAACGTCGCGCGTTCCATCGCAAAACCCAGGGCACCCTGCAGGCGAGCAGGATGTTTCTTGGCATGGGTCTCCACAGTAGGTTGGACCACACTGCTTCCACCACATAGCCTGCGCCACCTTGCTTCCACAGCAGGGCCTGCACATCCGCAGTGGACAGTCTCAACGTTCGGGGTCCCCGCTGGCAGCACATCTGTTTACAAGCCCTGGACGCCCACATGGCGATGCCAACTTCTGCGCTCGAAACATCGGCGGCTCACGCGCGCGCGATCAACTCCCGACGAAATCCAGAAAAATAAAAAACACGCGGCGGCCGCGGCATACGCTGCCGGCTGAGACGGGCAACCCCCAGCCCGCCTGTTAGCGACGCCACCGCTTTGGACGCCCGAAATGGGTACGGAAACGATGGCTGCGATGCCCAATAACAAATGCTGTCCAAGACCGACGGTGGCCGCTGTTGGGCAGGCAGCTTTCTGTCTTCGGTGAACAACGTCCGAGGGCGGCGCGGACAGCGAGCCCTGTCCAATTCTGGACAAGAACTGCTGTTGGGCATCGCACCCAGTCTTTCCGCACCCGCTTCGATCGGCCCGAACCGCCGCTGGCCGCTAGCCTCTCCCGACTGTGGGCCGAGGGCGCAGCGCCACGCGCGCCGCGGAGGCGGCAGGCCAGCCCTCGCTCCGGAGGAGCAGCAGACCCGTCGGCAGCAGCGGCCGCGGGGGTAACACGCCGGCCAGGGCCATCAGCCTGCCCTGGCCGACCGCCCGCCCGCGCGCGAAACGGGAGGGGAAGGAGGGGAAGGAGGGGGAGGAGGGGAAGGAGGGGGAGGAGGGGGAGGAGGAGGAGGAGGAGGAGGAGGAGGAGGAGGAGGAGGAGGAGGATGAGGAGGAGGAGGAGGAGGAAGCTTTGTCTCTTGGACTCCTTGATCAAGCGCAGAGTGCGCGGGGAAGAGGAGGGCTGCCCCTGGCCACGGGCCTCCAACACCCGTCGCAGATCTGCTCTGCTGGGGCCCCCCCGCGCACGGGGTGCAACCCTGGCTGGATGGAGAGCAGGTTCTCCTGGCCTTTGCGAGACATGCCCAGACACCTGGTTGCCAGGTGACTGCCATCCAGTCTGCCACAGCCAATGCAGAAGGACAAGACGCAGCCAGACCAAATCTGCACACAGGCAGGCGGGTGCACCTCCCGCCCTGCCACCATGGTGCCGGGCCCCACGGGGTCGACACTCCTCGAGACCGCAGGGGGTCCAGGACAGGGGCTCGACGCAACTCCTGCGATCCTAGTAGCAGGGAGGACCAACCCACAGGCCTTGCATTGCAATTTCGAGCCTGTCTTCTCGAACGGGGTGGGGCGAGGAGGCGAGCGCGCGGGAGAATCTGGAGCCTGGGGCGGTCCTTTCCTTGGTGGGCCGCTCCCCAGACAACGGGTCCGGCCCCGTCGCGCCAACTTCATCGCCTGGCGGTCCCTCGCTCTGACGAGGGCTGGCATCGCATCCCAATTCTCGGCCTCGTCCGCCAACGCCCCACCGCCACCACGGCAACGACTCAGACGTCGCCCCACCCGCCACCTCATCCACCAGGGCACTGCCCTGAATTAGGGAAGGATCAACGTCATTATGATTCTACTCGTCGAGGTGAGGCGGTACACACTGCAAACGAGCTCTGAGTCGGTCACATCTCCTGAGTCGATCCGCTCTTGTATCTCATGCGTCCTGTCTGCCACGCTCCCGAAAGAGGCCGAGGGTCAGCGACGAACAAGCATGGGGCCCTATAGCGCTTTCGAGCGCAAGGCGAAGAGGCCAAAGAGCTCGGTCCTGGAGGCCGTTTGCCTCCTGCCTCCGACTGGGGATCCAGCCCCAGCTGCGCGTGCAGGCGCCACCACGAGGGTGACTCCTGTCGCCCGTCTTTCTCTCTCTCTCTCTTGCCTGGGGCTGGGCTGTGCGACTCTGGCGCGGTCTTTCTTGCCCTGGGCCCCCGCCCCCCAGCCTCAAGGCCACGATCGCTGTGCCACAACGCCCGCGCCTCGGGTCCGAGCTGTGGGGCCCCCCTCTTGGCCGTCACCGAAAAAAAGGACCACCTTGCGATGCTCGGGGGCTGAACTCGACGGCTTCGAAAGAGTTGTGCCCAGAGGAAGTGGTCCCCTCGCTCGGGGAGCCTGGAGCCCTCAAGGTGGTGGGTCCAACGCGCTGGAGGGATACCTCGGAGCCAAACGCACGGAACTGAAACATGCTGAGCCGATGCTGGGGGAAAGAAGTGTTGTGATTTCTCTAACTCTGGGCAGGGCCGACACTCTTGGAAGAACGTCACGTTCGATAGCAAATGTCCCAAGCTCCTCCCACTATCTACGAAGTGCCCGCGGTCAGCCTAATGGGAACGTGGCCACGGGCCACCTGGAACTACTGAGTTCTGGAGACCGACCATGTCGCATCTCCCTTCTTGGGCGAACTTACGACATTCACGGCAGGCCATCCACTCATCCCCCCATGCCGCAAAACCCCCCCTCCTTCAGAATGATGCGAAACCCGCTGCCAGAACTTGCTGGAAATACCATCCACCGCCCCAAAACAGCAAAGTCCTCGCTATGGGCTTCCAAACCAGGGGTCATCGGCCTCTGGCGACCTCCACTGCCCATCTCCAGCGGGGGCGGTGCCCAGTCCAGCAGTGGGCCTCGCTCGGGGGGCCACCCTGCGTCGTGCAGGACGGCGGCGGCGGTGCCGAAGATGTCCTTGATTCGAGGGCACCGGGTCCGAGGGGCGAGGATGCGGGGGCGCAAGTCCAGTCGAGGCGTTGACCTAAGGAACCCTAAGTAAGGAACGAGGCCACCTTTTTCCATGAGTTAAACTTCGACTTCCCATCGAAAACTTAAAACTTAAGGAACACCTTAGGCAAGGTGTGGGACAATTAAGGAACACCGAGCCCCTCCCCAACGCAAAGAGTTCCTTCTTCAGCGCCCCGACTGTAAGACCAGGAGCGGGCGATCCGCGGGGGCAAATCTGGGGTGGATCTCCAAGCCATGAGCCCCTCGTGCACCAGCTGCCTCCCAAGCTCCAGCGCTGGCTCCTTGCGCCCCATGTGGAGCGCCAAAGCTGAAGTTAAACATCGACCATTGCCCTTCCCCCTATCGCTCGGGCAGCTCGTCTACGCAACGCCATGATGACAGCGGGGGGAGGGGGAACTGTTGCACTGGTGGCCATAAGCGGCTCGCGGCAAAATTCCCGTGGACCACGAGGTCTGCGCGGCCCTACTTGACGTGGCGGTGCGTACGCCCTAGAACTCTGAGCTTACCGTTTGGAAGCCTTCTTGAGCTTCTTACCAGACTTGCCGACCGTCCTGCGTGCACCCATCGCTGTCGACTCCGAGGTCGACCGCGCTGGTGGCATGTTGAAGCGGAGCTACTCCCTGCTCAGGAAAACTCCCTACGCTCTGTGCTAAACTCCTCCAAGTGCATAGCACGGTGGTCTTCTCAGAGATGGTCAACCGCGGCTTTCCCAGCCCTCCCATTAGGGGCTCGCAAGCCTTCCTGAAGGCCGGCTCGACAAAAGACTGGTGGCCCTCACGACGTGCTCCAGAGTCGTCTATGAAAGACCACGCTCGTGCCCTTTTCTTCGGAGGTCACGCATCATGGGCATGCTGTGAGACAAAGAAATTATGCATCTTGGCCACTGGGGCGCCTAAACTCGAACCAGCTACAATAAGCCGCGTCGGGGGGATTGCGTCGCAGGTTGCTCCAGCGCCTCCGAGATGCCGAGGAGGGCTATGTCAACCCGCGCTTTCAAAGCCATCGCGATACGAGGGGGCCCAACTTAGGATGCAGTGCGGAGCAGGAAGGCCCGGCTCCAGGAGTCGTATTACACCTAATAACAACCCCAATCGGTGGATGGTTTTCGCTGAAGAGATCGACCGGGAACCTGGGAGCCCGGGAACCCAAAACCCACCGAAATCGGCCCGGAACCAATAACCAGGAACCCGGGAACCCGAAAGCAGGAACCCGGGAACCCAGCCTGCTACCAAAATCGGCGGGAAGCTGCCGCCAAGTCTTTCAGCTTCTGCTAGGACCCCTTCAGTGCAACACTGAGTGGGGAAAGACATTTCAGTGTCCACGAGCAGCGTTGCGGCCCTGAGCGCCCGCGAGACATGCCGTCTCGTCGAGCAGGCCTCTGGGCAGAACAGCGCGCGGGGAGCGGAGCTTCCTCGGGCCGCCCCTCCCCGGATGTGGCCCGCGCCCTCCGCCCGACTGGAAGCAGTGCCATACCTCCGCCTGCTCCGCAACTTGCACAATGCTTGAAATAATTCACGCAGCCAACCCGTATGATAAGGATGCTCGCTAAGGGCGCAGGGGCCTTGAAGGGCCGCGTTGACGTTTTTCGAACAAGGTCTGGCCAGCGAAAGTCGCTAAGGATGGGCCGAAGGGGCAAGGATGCAAGGGTGCCCTTGGAAAGTCGCTCATCCTTGCTATGAGGATTGACTGTAGTGCGCGATCTCCTCACTTCGCTCTCGGAGGAAGAGCGCTCGCTGTAGCAGGGACTTGCTCGGGCCAAAGGCCATCCGTCCACGCGAGGATGGGGGGCCCGGTGAGTTTGGTAGAGGCGGCGGGAGGGGGCCCCTGAACGTCCCGACTGGAGGCGACATCGATGCCTGGGCCTGAATGAATTGCTGAAGAGATGAGGCCCCCTGACAAAAGCTGGGTGGCAACGGATCCTCTGAAGCCCTGCGCGGGGCAGATCAGACGGAAAGCTTGCTAGCATCCGCGCTACCCACAAGGTCCGTCCAGATCTGCTGCCGACACTCACGTTTGGCATGCAAGACCTTGAACGAATCGGAGACCGTTTGCCCCTGAACGATGACTTCGGGGACGGGGTCGAGCGGGGATCGGCATGGACAGGGCCGGGCTTGGTTCCCACTGCTCCCCGACCCATCTATCAAACTTGTCCTCCCTGACGCCATCTCTTCTGCACGCGGCCTGACCATGAAACATCTGAACTCGCCGGCGCAACTCGAGCCAATAATCATCTGGCATTTACTGAGGCTGGGTGAGCAGCGTAGCATGAGGAACTCTTGCCCCCTCAGCCTCTAGCTCTCCAAACTGACGCGCCAAACGCTGGTTGGGATCTGTCCCACTATCATCTCTCAGAGCAGGGCACCTAATCAGCACGGTGATGAACGCTCCCCACAACTCAGCCTGGCCATTCTATGTGCGGTCACGACCTGGAGACGACCTCGCTCTGGTCCAGACACTACCGAAACCCAGGGCCCTTCCCGTGACCTGGGCCCAATCCCCCGTGAGGAATGCGAGAGGCGCCGCGCAGAGTTTCATCGAGCTTGGTGACCTTCTGACCAAAGCTGAGATTGACTTTCGCGGTGGCCCTTGCGCTGTCCCAGTGCAAAAAAGGAGCCTCTAAATCAGAGAGACAACAGGGGCCGTGCTGCTGCTGGAAATCTTCTGCCACTGCTGGCCAGAAATAAGATGCGGCCCTAACGCCGCAACCTCTTCCCTGGCGGACTCGGGTGGAGGAAGCATCGAGCCAGACTCTTCATGCAGCGCCGTATCGAGCCTCGCCCTAGGCTTCAGTCCCATCGCAGTCTTGAGCTGGGCGGTCTTAGAATTCGGGTCGGCCTCCTTGACTGCCCGAGCAACTGAACTGGCATCTTTAGGTGCTCGCAACTTCTGTTGCCACAAATCAACTCGTTAAGCCTGAAACGACAACTCCAAACTACCGCGGGCATTCCAGGGGGCCTCGCACCCAATATTACACTTAACCTGCCGGGCAAACCCTCTGGACATGGGCGCGCCATTTATCAAAGAGGCCAATCCCTCGTCGCAAGTTACGCGACAGCTCGGCACTCCCAAATCAGCTTCAAGGAGCGGTAATCTCACGAAACTGTTCTGGCAGAGTGTTCCAGTCTCCCAATGTGGCCCACGGGGCCGCGAGGCGATTGGTAAAAGTAGCAGGGGACCTCTTCTTGTCTTCCCCTCGCACTCCGTGCTTAGAGAGGGGGGAGGGTATGCCGAGATCTGTGTGCTCTTGCCTTGCACGTGCCAGACGAAGGGTCCTGGCCCCGTATGACTCCTTCACTAATGTGCAACAGGGGTGTTGCGAAGGCAACCAACTGCTCCTCATCGCCTTACAGGCGTGTGTCGACTACTACAACTGTACTGTGCGACTTCTGAATGGAAAACATCCCTGGCCTGACGTCCCTATTTGGTTATGCTCGCGAGAACCAGAACACGGATTGGAGACGCGTCTGTAAACAAACCCTCCCGTTGACCCATCCACCAATCTGTCAGCAAGGGCGCCACCATAGAGATGAGCGGAACCACGGAACCGATTCCTGTTTCCAAGTGACCCTGCGTCTCTGGAAACAAACTTGGGCAATGTGCTGGAAATAAGCTCGACCGCCGCGTCTCCCACCAAACCGGCGGCGCGACCGCCACCAGCCAGATGGGCAGCCGCCTCCTGGTTCCGAGCCGCTGTCAGCACGAACGCCGCCAGTTGCTCGAGGCCTGCCAACTTCCATCGGCTCGTTGGACACGCTCAGAAATTCGAGGTTGGGGGGTTGGGGGTGTGCTCGTCGAACTCTGCCGCCAACGCCTCAAAGTGGTTGAGACCGCTCCTTGCGGTGATGGGAGAAACCTTCACTGGTCTGGTCCAGACTCGGAAACGAACCTCTCCTTGCGGTGATGGGAGAAACCCGAATCGAATGTGATGACATCTGCTGAGGCCCACCTGCATGCCGCGACGGGCGCCAGCGGGGGCGCTGGCCACCTCCCTCACGGGAGCCCCGCGAGAAGCCGCCGAAGCGTGGCTCCTCCCGACTGGATTGCGATCGCAATCGGGGCTCAGACCGACGGGGGCAAGGGGCCACCTCCCTCGCGGGGGCCCCGCGAGCGGCTGCGCTTTCGCCGCTCCCGACTTGAGCCTGCCCGCAGTCGAGGCCAGGGCCGGCGAGGGCATCGGCCGCCTCCCTCACGGGGGCCCCGCGAACGGCTGCCTCCAGGCAGCCGCTCCCGACTCCCGACCGGCGTGCCCTCGCCAGTCGGGGTCGTGCAGTCCGTCGCGAAATGCCAAGCCAGCCGCTCCTCGACCCGCGCTACCAGCAGGGGTATCGGAAGGGGCCCTGGGACGCACGACTAAATACACACAGATTACAGGATTCCCAATATTTTCAAATGTTTTCTGGGTTTCTGTCTTCCCCCCCACTTCCCATATTTTCCCATATTTCCCGGGGGATCGACGATTAATTGTGTCTGCGTGTTTTTTCCCCTCCTAGGTATCGGCCACTCCCTCGGGGAGCCCTGCGAGGGAACGCTACGCCTACGTTTAAGTCGGGCCTGTCACCCTACAGCTTTTTTTTGTGCGAATAAATAAAAATAGGTTAAAGATACTCCAAAATGGCAAAACAAATGCTCAAAACATCGTCCCCAATTGACTATGCTTGAATTTCCCCCCTGTAGAGGGACAGGCCCGACTTAACGCCACGCCTACGTCGCATCCTCTCGCGGCTGGAGGCGCCCCACAGTCGGGGGCGCAGCCGCCCCCTCCGCCGAAGGAGCTGCACCTGACGAGCCAGCTGCTGGCGCTGCTAGCGCTGGGGCGGCTGGTTCGCCTGTTTTTCCTTGCCGTTTTAGGCCAGCGTTAAGTCGGGCCTGTCCCCCTACAGGGGGTTTTTCGACGAACAAAAATACATTCCCAAATAGTCAAACAATAATAAAAAATAGTCCCCAGACTATTGTTTTGGTTATTTTTTTGAATATTCTCTCTGTAGAGGGACAGGCCCGACTTAATGCTAGCGCTGGGGCGGTTGGTTCGCCTGCTTTTCCTTGCCGTTTTAGGCCAGCCTCTCGACCTGCATGGAATGGGCGTCTGGGACTTCTTTGGCTTGTTTTTTTTCAGCGTAGCCGAAGAATTATTTCGCCATTGTAGCACTCTTTTTGGATGGTCCCTTCTGCCTGCGATCCGCTTCGCCTACGTCTGCTTGCTGCGCAACCGCATCCCCGGGAAAGGTGAACGCGTCGCCATGTCGATAACCAACTTGTCGCATTCTCCTGGCAAGGGCGAACTGGGATCCAGCTTCGGGCACCCCTCAGGCTTTGCTGCAGGCTGCTGCTGGTACGGTGATGCGTGAAGCTTGGCGACCTATCCCTCGTGCTTGATCGTGTTTTCATCCAACTCGAAATTCAGCTGAACGACCCAATCTGCTCCTGCATCGTTTGTTCTTGGCGAAGTATATCGTCCGATGCTTTTGAAGTGTCTCGGCTGGCGGTTCCTTTCACGTGCAACCTCAACGATCTGGAGCTCCAACAACCCGGGCTTGGGAGGTGCCGGCTCCTTGGCCAGTCGGGCCGACCGATCCCTGCAACTTTTCCCCAACTCGCTTCCCCCGTGTTGGCTGCCAGGACCTGGATATTGTTGACCTCTTCAGCTCCCAACTGGTCGAGACGGACACCTGAGCTGGAGCTGCCCTCCCGAGGAGCAAGAAAAAAGGACCAACGCTGCTCGCCAACCCTTTGCGGTTGCCCCGCTCTCCCAAAAAGGACGGGCCTGAGCCTCGCATCGGTCCGCTGGCAACCACGAGGCGCGGATCAATGCTTGCACTAAGTCGGGCGTGTCCCCCTACGGGGGGGTTTTCGACGAAAAATACAAAAAAATACCCCCAAAATGCTCAAAAGATGTCCAAAGATAGCAAAAAAAATGTCCCCTGGCTATTTTTTGACTATTTCTGAATATTCCCCCTGTAGAGGGACGGGCCCGACTTAATGCTTGCACCGACTCTATTGTCCCATGTCTCTTGCGCATCCGCACGACGTACGCTTCCACTGGGTGCCGGGTGGCGGCCTCTTTTCTCTCCAGACCCGCGCGCTTCGGACCCCAGCCTCCATGCTGGTGTGCCATGCCGCCGCGCGAACTGGAGAGCCGAAGACCTGCTCACCCGCGGGCGCGGGAGGCAGGCGAGGGCTGGGGCGGACCAGCCTTCGCGAAGAAAGATTCGTGGTGTGCCGCGGTTCAGTGGTATCCGTGTGGTGCACAGGGGAACCTGAGGAGGAGGAGGAGGAGGAGGAGGAGGAGGAGGAGGAGGAGGAGGAGGAGGGCGACGAAGTGGAGGGGGACGAGAAGGAGGAGGAGGATGAGGAGGAGGGGGAGGAGGACGGGCAACAGCGGCAGGTCCGCACGACGACCCACGCCGTCGCGAGCCAGCTAAATCCCGCCGGCCTTCGCCGGAGGGAACGGCCCCCACTTCTGCCGCACAAAGTGCTCAGGGCCGCGCCCGGTCAAGGCGGCAGCTGCCTTCGGGCGTTGCTTCAGAGGGGGGCAAGAAAGGGAAGGGGGAGAACCGCGCACCTTTCGTGCCCCTCTTGAGCCCCAGAGGGCCCCGTGTCGGCCATTTTTGGGCACAAGAGGTGCACTTTTCTTCACCCCTTCATGTATCATCCCCCCCATGACGCGACGCCCGATGCCTGTCCCACGGATTCGCGCCGGGGAACTGCGACATGGCCCGCCCGACTAACTCTGCCGTTGACGCGGTCGGCGCCTCAGGTAGGGTTTCCCTGTAGTCGGCCAGCCAGTCGATGTCGGCACGCAGGCCGTCCATGGTCGGCTTGTCCAGGAAGACGATACAGAGCACGACCACTGGAAGCAATGCTGCGCCGAAGACGACGACCGGGGGCACCAGGAGCTGCGAGAGAACGCGATCCGCCACCTTGAACGCCTGCAAGATAGGGGCCACCAAGAGGCCGATGACGCGCCACGGCGCCTCGGCGATATCGACGGCCCGCTTGATCAGGCCAGTCGTGGGGCAGATCCGGAAGAAGCTGATGCCACGACCGAGCCCCAGTGGATCTCGAGGAAGAGATAACGGCATAAAAACAAAACTTTCAGAGGTCCGCGCTGACTTCTTGGATCGGCGCTGGCCCCCCCTCTCTGGCGTCCAAAGGGCTTCAGCACCCATCCGAGAAATCCGCGCGGACCTCCGGGAACTGTCAGTTTTATGCCACCTTCTGTTCTCCGAGGATCGCCGTTCACCTCGACGTGCCACTCCACCCCGACGGTCCGCCGCGCGAGGTCCTCCGAGATGCCATCGACCACGACCCGCACGTCTGGCGGGGGCAGCCCCGCGGCCTTGCAGGCCCGGTACCCGAGGAAGACTGGGTGCGACTGGATGAGCTTCCGGAAGTCCTCGCGCGACTCCACGATGGTAGAGCTGCCGAGGAGCAGGTCCTTTGTGGCGGCGCGCACAAGGGGGTAATGGGGGAGGGGGGACGGGTTCTTAGAAGGAGGCTGCTTCTTAGAAGGCGCCGGCCCTGTATTTATAGATAAGGCCCTGCGCCTTTTCAGAAGCAGGGCGCTTCTAAGAAGCCTTCCCCCCTACCCCTACCCCCTTCTGCGCGGGCCGACCTCTAGACGACGAAAACGAAAACGACTCTGCAGTCGTCGCTGGGCGAACTTGCAAGGGCGGCAGGGGCGCCAAAGGCGCTGGCTTTCGGGAAGGTCGGCTTGCTGAATACGTGCGAATAGTTGAAGAAGAACGTTGGCCAGCGTGGACACTAAACAGTATACTGCTAGCAATCTATGTGGTGATATCTAGGTTGTGCAATATATCTGGTGCAGTGTGTCGATGTTGTGCAGGCAATCCACGTGGTGCAATCTATGCGGCTCAATCTATGTTGTACACGCTGCGTGGTGCAGTCTATCTTGTGCACCCTATGTGGTGCAATGTACGTTGTGCAATCCATTTGGTGCAGTGTATGCTGTGCAATCTATATTGTGCAAGCTATGTGGTGCAATCTATGTGGTGCACTCTATACTGTGCAAATCCGTGCAATATGTGCGGTGCAATCTATGTGTGGCAATTCGCCTTGCCGAACTTGAAGTTGTCGGCTCCACTGCTCGCGCAATCATCCCACCCACCCACCCGCAACTTGGTTCGCAAAGCCCATGCAGAAACGATTGCGATGAGTGCTTTGTGTTGGCTGGAGCTTCTCTGCGGCCGCACTGACCCGCGCATGCTCGCGCCCGCAGCGCCCAGGCACTTTGGCGCGACCGACGCGAAAGCGGTGGCGCTGACCGCTCGGCACATCCCAGCGGGCACTTCAGTGCGAGCGGGCGGCTTGAGCGGGCGCGGTGTCATGGCAACGTCGACAGCGGTAGACACGATGATGACCGTAGCGATGCTGGTGGCGATGCTGACAACGACGACGGGGCAGTCAGTGACGGCACCGATGCTGATAGCGCCGACGACGATGACGGCGTCTTCGCGTCGGTGATGAAGGTTTTGGAAGGAGATCGACATGCGCGCGAGACTGGCCCGCATGGTATTATTTGACGCGGATCGTGCCACCCCACCACGCGCGCGAAGGCTTTCGAACAATTTCGACATGCGCGCACGAAGCCTGTTTGGTAGCATATTCTGAACATGATGAAAACACCCAAGTTTCTTCGATGAATCCGCAAGAGCGCGCAAGTTGGGAACATCAGTGTTGCGAAACCATGTGTTGTGTCTTAATCTGCTTTTTGGGACACTCGAGTTTACAATCCGCGGAATTGACGGTTTTGGAGAGATTTCGGTATACGCACGCGACGACGCGCGCGTGTGCACCTCGTCCTATTTTTGCAACAAGGTTTTTTGAACACTTATGATCTCGATAAACGAATGCGCGCGCATATAAAAAATTACAGAAAAGGATGGTACGAATTCATATTCAACATGGGCGATTGGGGCAGAGCCGTAAATTGCAATACGGAAAAAAGGGAACCGATAATCCGGGTGAGGGATAATCTGTTACAGGGCCAGCGAGCGTCGCCAAGGATGGGCCGAAGGGGCAAGGATGCAAGCGTACCTTCGGGAAAATTGCCCATCCTTACTACGCGGGTTGACTGTATAGGGCGGCGACGAAGCGGCGACGGCAAACATCTAGCTGCCAAACCGGCCCTACGGCCCAGACGACGGGCGGCGACGAGGCGGCGACGGCGACAACCTAGCCGCCAGACTGGCCACACGGCCCGGTTCCTTAGAAGGCAGCTGAGAAACCTTAAGTGCAAGCAACGTTTGGGAAATACAATCAACCCGCGGAGTAAGGATGCACGATAAGGATGCAAGGGGTAAGCGAGGTTGGCCACCGAGAGTCGCCAAGGATGGGCCGAAGGGGCAAGGATGCAAGGGCATCCTTGGGAAAGTTGCCCATCCTTGCTGCGCGGGTTGACTGTAGTGAGTATGAGTCGGCGTCGAATGTGTTTCGTGTGCTCGTCCTCAAAGTTCTGCTGCTTCTCAGAGGACGGAACAGAACAGGTCTTGCGCGAGATGGCGCAGCGACCTTGCGCGGCGGCTTCCGCGGGCCGACTGCGCGGCACGGCACCTTTGGAGACGGGGGCTCTTGCGCGCGACCTCACGCGGGAAGCTGACGCGCCAGCATCGGCGACAACGACCCCGTTATTCTGCGTCGCTCAAGGGGTGTCCAAGTCGATGGGGGCGGGGGATCGCGCCGCATCGCCGACGCATCGTCGATGCATTGGCCACGTCGGCGCGGAGGAAATCGGGCTCCGCATCGAGCCGCCTCGCCGATGCATCGGATTTGCGGCGCGACCCACCGACCCCATCTACTCGGAACCCATCTGATGAGGCCTAGATTTAGGTCGTGCGTGTCCCCCTACAGACGGTGGGCGAAACATTCAAACTACCCAAAACACACGATGCAATAATCAAAAACAGATACAACAAAAAACATGCCCGAACTACTTCTTTGACTACTCCTGAAAACTCCTCCTGCAGAGGGACAGGCCCGACTCGAGCCCGAGCAGATCCTCGTAGACCACGTCCTCCACGAAGCACGCCGCGGTGCCGTTGGCGTCGCAGCGGTTGAACATGTCGTAGAGCTGCTCCACCACGCGGCCGATCGAGCGCGCCTCTCTCTGAGAGGCGGGCCCTGTGGCGCCAGCGGCCGCCGCCGGCTCGGCGCGGGCATCCCCGCGGCCGCGCGCGGCCCCGGGGTCCGCCGGCCGGGCACGGCCAGGGTCCCACGCCGGGCGCAGGGCGCCGAACTCCTGGGTGCCCTCACTGGCCATCGCTCGGACCTCCATTCCGTGTGTTTTTTCCTGCTTCCTGCGTGGTTTTTTCGCCAAATGATCAAGGATGCTCCGCGATGGTCCTCGCCGCAGGAAAAAAATGCACACGTCCGAGCGACGCCAAGCTCAGATCCTGGCGCTGCCATGCTTCACAGCGGGCGTGGCCGCCCGGTTTCGGGCCCTGGGACCTTCGCGCGTCGATCGGGCTCGAGCAAAAGGTGCAGGACGGCGGGGGTCTGGGGCTCCTGGTGGCGTCTGCCTGCGGTGCTGCAGCTGCTGCTGCAGCGCCAGATCTGGGGCCAGAGCGAGGATGCTGCCGTGAACGGACTGGCGCAGGGTACCCCCCAGGCGCGAGGCGTGGTGGCCGATCCAACCACCGCCTGGGGACTGGCGTCCTGGTGCCCGCGGGGGACATGCATAGGTTGTGCTCCCCCGGGGACCCGAATGTACCCCTACCGATAGGACCACCTTACAGGTGACGAGGAAGTCGGGGGGGTGGGAGGGGGGAGGCGGTCGAGGTGCGAGGACTCCCACATGCCGTCACCAAAGAGTGCGCGGGCAAATAAATACCACCTACTTCTGGGTCTATCTATCGACCTCTCTATCGGGTCAACCGTCGGGGCAATCATCGGGACAACCATCGGGACAACCATCGGGAGAACCATCGGGAGAACCACCGGGGCCAACCATCGGGAGAACCATCGGGAGAACCATCGGGAGAACTATCGGGAGAACTATCGGGAGAACCATCGGGAGAACCATCGGGAGAACCATCGGGAGAACCATCGGGAAAACCATCGGGAGAACCATCGAGACAACCATCGGGACAACCATCGGGACAACCATCGGGACAACCATCGGGACAGCCATCGGGACAGCCATCGGGACAACCATCGGGACAACCATCGGGACAGCCATCGGGACAGCCATCGGGACAACCATGGGGGGCCGCGTCCGGCCGGGGGGGGGCGGGCGACCTTTTGGGCTCCATGTGGCCTCTACCGCTGCAGGAGCTCGCGCAGCTTCGCCTCGCCTGCACGCGCGACACGAACCAAAACCGAAACCGACTTCCCGGTGGGGGTCACTTCCGTTCACACCCCCCATTCTCCGATTATCATTAGGTCCGGCCTGTCCCCCTACAGGCGGGCTTTGGGCGAACAATTGGAACTACGCAAAAAAAACCAAACACATATTCACAAATAGTCAAAAAAATAGTCCCCAAACTTTGTGTGGAGTATTTTTGAATATTCCCCCTGTAGAGGGACAGGCCCGACTTAAGATTATCACGACTTGCTTCTTGCTCCCCCGATCCTGCACCCGCTGGCGGCCCACACCGCCGGACGCCGGCGCGTGGGCGGCCGACAGGTGCCCAGGCGCGCGCGCTCGGTCACCGCCCGGAGCCAGCGCGCCAGGGCGCTCCAGGTCCCTCGCCATGGGGGGAACGGGCTCTGAGGGAAGGGGGTCCCGAGGGTTTTGTGCCGTTTTTTCGGGAGCGGCCAAGAGGGGGGTGTCCAAGAGGGGGGGGTGCAAATCATGACCGGCGGCATGTGCGCGGCCCAGCGGGGGGGCCAGGGACGTAATGAAATAAGAAGAGGCGCCATGAAATCTGGGGAACTATCATGACCCCCGCCATGATATCCACCTCCCCCTAGTCATCACCCCCCTCTTTTCCGCCCCCGATTTTTGGGTCCCTGGGGCCCCTCCCTCCACGGGCCCGGGACTGTCAGAAACCGACTCGTCAGGATGAACAACTCGTCCTTGGGGAAGGCCCCAGGGTCCAGGACCCGTTTCCTCAAAGCTGAGCCTCCCCTTCCTATACGCCACGAAAGCATGTACACAAACACCCGCCGACGAGTCTTCCCTGTGCCTTCCAGAGAGGGTGGCGGTGTCTCAATTTTGTACGCCGCCCTCCCAGCCCACAGTCCACTCGAGGGTGTCTGAGTCTACTTTTTGTGGCGGATCCTAGCGCGATGTGTCGCCGATTCCAGCTCTACGCTCGGGCGTTGCTGGAAGGTCCCCTGGCCCAAGAGGCGCCCCCAGGATGTCCATGGAGGCCCCCAAGGGCCTCCAGAGCAACCCTCGCGAGGCCCAGAGGGCCCCAGGGGCTCAGGAGGAGGAAGCGGAGGAGGAGGAGGAGGAGGAGGAGGAGGAGGAGGAGGAGGAGGGAGGAGGAGGAGGAGGAGGGAGGAGGAGGAGGAGGAGGAGGAGGAGGAAGGAGGAGGAGGAGGAGGAAAAGGAGGAGGAGGAGGAGGAGGAGGAGGAGGAGGAGGAGAGGAGGACTCCAGAGCAACCCTCGCGAGGCCCAGAGGGCCCCAGGGGCTCAGGAGGAGGAGGAGGAGGCGGAGGAGGAGAAGGAGGAGGAGGAGGCGGAGGAGGAGGAGGAGGAGGCGGAGGAGGAGGAGGAGGAGAGGGGAGGAGGAGAGGGGGCACCTTGGGCCAGGGGGCAGCTTGCAGCAACCCCCGATCTGTGCGTGGACGGCTCCGCGGCGGCCCGCAGCGGCGCGGCGCAGGGGCCGCCCCGCGCGGCGGAGCCGCGGGGCCGCGCGCCGCAGCGGAGCCCCGGCGCCGAGGCCACCTGCCGCCCCGTGCCGCGGCGGCCGCGGCCGCCCGCCCAGGCAGCAGGCCCTTGCCGAGGCCACGTAGACATCGGGGGCTGCTCAGAAGGCGCCTCCTGGCCCAAGGTGCCCCCAGCTCTCCCATCGATTTTGGAGACCTCCTCCTCCTCCTCGTCCTCCTCCTGTGCCTTCTCCTCCTCCTCCTTCTCCTGTGCCTCCTCCTCCTCCTCCTCCTCCTCCTCCTCCTCCTCCTCCTCCTCCTCCTCCTCCTGTGCCTCATCCTTCTTCTCCTCCTCCTGGGGCTCGTGAGGAGTGCTCTGGAGGCTGTTGGGGGCCTCCTTGGACATCCTGGGGGGACCTTGGGCCAGGGGCACTTCTGGCAATACCCGAACGTACATCGTGGGCGGCGCCGTCCTCGGTGTCGTCGTCGTCGTCGTCGTCGTCGTCGTCGTCGTCGGCCGCGTAACTCGTTGGCGATAACACAGGGACCGACCTACAGTCAACCCGGATCATAAGGACGCGCGATAAGGATGCAAGGGCCTTGGAAGCACATGTCGAGGCTTTTCGAGCGCGGCGCGGCCAACGACAGTGGCCGAGGATGGACCGAGGAGGCAAGGATGCAAGGGTACCCTAAGGAAGGTTGCCCATCCCTACTATGCGGGCTGACTGTAAATATTGGTTTTCGTCTTTCGTTTCGATTCCGCTTTCCCTAGTTTTACCTCCAATCCGCCCTTGCTGCAACACGACATCGTAACGAAGGCGGCCACAAGATCGCCAAAACACCGTTCGGGTCGACCCCTGCGAAAGAAAACCAGATCTATCGACTGCACGCAACAGTGACCCCAGGCAAGATGGACCTCTGGCGCGCGGCTGCAAGGGGCCGCCGTCACGCCAACTGCGAACGCGCAGGCCAGCCCTGGGGGGAACCCTGTGCGCCCGCGCCAAGAGGTCACTCTGGCGAGGAGGAGGAGGAGGAGGAGTTAATAATAATAAGCGGCGTGGAGGCGCGCAGAGTTCTCGACTTCAGCTGTCTTCTCGCGGGGGCGGCGGCACAGCGGCCTAACATCTGAAATATGGAAAGAAACTGCTAACCAGTTTCACGATACGGAAAACGAGACAAAGCTGAATCACTACACGAATTTTGAACTCGGCGGCCAGCCGAAGCTGGGAAAGTCCAGGAAGGCACTGGGAGGGTCCAAGGTAGGCCCCACCAGGCCGAACACAGGCCATGGGGACAGGCCCCTCCCAGGCCCATCAGGATCGATGTGATGTAGGAATGTACGAGGTGCAGAACAGGGCCCCAGCCACCCCTCGATCTCCTGAAATGGGCTGGAGGAGGAGGAGGAGGAGGAGGAGGAGGAGGAGGAGGAGGAGGAGGAGGAGGAGGAGCATCCGCCGCCTCGCGGGCCGGGTCCCTGGCCTGCGACCCCGCGGATATGGGACGTTCTTGTTCGCGGATGTCCCGCGCGGAACAGTCGAGCCCCTCCGAGGTGCGCCCAAGAGAGAGCTGCGGCCGTGGGGCGCAGCGTCCTCCCGCCTTCGTCCTCCCCAGCCGGCCTTTCCAAAGCCCTGGTCTGCAGCGTCCTCGTTTCGCTGGCCACATTCGGGTCGGGCGAAAGGGGGGGATAGCAAAGAGGGGGTTTGAGAATCAGCTCACGTAGCAGATTTTCCTGGCGCCTCCCGGCGCCAGAGGCGGCTATGTATCGAGGAATGGGCCCCTCGGTGAGGCCGAAACCAGCTGCATGCAGCAAATTTCGTACCCCCCCCTTTCCCAACCCCCCCCTTTCGCCCGGCCCGACACATGCAGGGGTGACCCCGCGCATGCGTGACCTCTGGCACGCGGCCTGCTGGAGCAGCGGGGGGCCAGATCCAAGCGCGCAGGCCACCGCTGGGGGCTGCCCGGGTGGGCCCGCACCAAAAGGTCACTCTGACGAAGGGTCACTCCTACGGTCAAGTAGCCACAGATAGCGTGCACGACCGCGCTCGAGGGACAACAAATTACTCAAACACGTACACGCTATACGCCGACTCTCCAGCGTAATTCCTTTTCCGATGGAAATGCCACAAAACATCGGACGTCGTGCGGGCACCGTATACGTTTTCTACGTCTCAGAGCGGTCCTGCACGCTATACGTTTTTGCACCAGACCCTCACGCTGCACGCTATACGAGTACTATTCGGCTCACCTCTCCACTCCGTCCCTACCCCCCGCTCGTCTCCTCTCCCCTTCCTCCTCTCTCCCCTCCCTATCCCCTGCCTCCTCTCCCCATCCATCCCCGATTTGCCCTTGGTATCACTTCGGCTGCCCCTACGTACCTAGGAGGAGGAGGAGCAGGAGGAGGAGGAGGAGCAGGAGGAGGAGGAGGAGGAGGAGGAGGAGGAGGAGGAGGAGGAGGAGGAGGAGGAGGGGAGGACGAGGAGGAGGGGGAGGAAGAGGAGGAGGGGGAGGGGGAGGAGGGGGGGGAGGGAGGAGGAAGAGAGGAGAGGAGGAGGAGGAGGAGGAGAGGAGGAGGAGGAGGAGGAGAGGGAAGAGGAGGCGGAGAAGGAAGAGGAGGAGGAGGAGGAGGAGGAGGAGGAGGCGGAGGAGGAGGAGGAGGAGGCGGAGGAGGAGGAGGAGGAGGAGGAGGAGGAGGAGGAGTAGGAGAAGGAGGAGGAGGCAGAAGTGGCTCGGGCCGGTGGAGGCCGAAAGGCAGAAAAAAAACCTGCTGAAAACACGGGTGCACGCTAAGCGTTGTTTGCCTGGCACTCTAAACGCTTTTTCTAGCGACTTCCGACGTGCACGCTAAACGCCCATAGAAATGCGTATAGGTTGCACGCAATGTTTGAAGTGCACTCTATATACGACCCCCGTTCAGATTGCACTTCAAAGCCCCCTTGTGCAATCTGTCTGTGGCTACTTGACCGTACGCGTAGCCGATCAGGGGCCGAACTCGGAGGATGCCTACGACCAACTGGACCCCAGCGGGGGTGTCCGATAGCCCAGCGTCGTGGTCGCAGACTGTTCATCCTGAGACCGACGTCGCGCAAACAACATACAATATCATAATATCGCGAGGAATCACTGCCTGAGCCCTAGACCCCAATTCTGCGCGCCAATTTTCGAACCGGATCGATCTGTGAGGGTCCCGGGCAACGAGCCCTAAACTGGGAGAAAACGCTCAGCTCGCAAAGATTGAGACGTCAGTGGTCGCAGACTGTTTTCAAGAGCCCTGAAGCGGCGATGCATCGGCGACGTCGGCGATGCCTCGGCGCCGTTGGCGTGGAGAAGATCGGGCTCCACATTGAGCCGCATCGCCGCTGCATCGGCGACGCGGCAGCATCCATCGACCCAATCTGCTCGGACCCCGTCTGGGCGGCCTGGACTCCAGCTGGCATGCTCGAACTCCTGGATTGCAGTGTCCTGGGTTTCAAGGCGGCGCCGAACGCGCCGCAAGGGGGCTCAAGCGCCGATCCAAGAAATCCGCGTGGACCTCCGAAAGCTCATGTTCGTGCGAATTTCTGGTCCTCGACGAACGAACCCCAGCGGGGGTGTCCAATATCCTGTCGCCCTGCTTCCAAAGGCCCTGAAGCCCTGCCTCGTCGTGGTCGCAGGACGGGGATCAGGGGGAGGAGGGGGGAGAAGGAGGAACAAGGAGGGGGAGTGGGAGGACTCGGAAAGATGGGGAAAAAAGAGGAAGCAGGGGAGAAGAAGCGGAGGAGGCGAGAGAAGATGAGAGAAGAACACCCGGACCCCCGACGTCGTGGACCCCTTCCCTGGGACCGGTTCTTTTCATCCTGACTCGCCTCTTGTCGGTCCCAGGGCCCGGGAAGGGCCCCTGGAGGCCAGACGTAGCGCAACGCCTCCCAGCACGTCTTCGTGCTCCACGCGAAGCGGCCTGCGCGCCCCGTCGTGGCCGCAGACTGCGTCACGAGGCCCTCCCACCCTGCCCGTGGTGCGGGCCTCCGGGCCCCACGGCGCAGGCGCTGCGCCCCACGCCGCAGAGGCCGAGGCCGAGGCAGAGCGCCAGCGCCGCTCGGGCGCCGCCGCGCGGCGCGCCGCACGGGAGCCGCGGGCGCCCCGTGAGCTGCGGCGGGCCCGCCGCGGCCGCGCCGCGCCGCCCGCGCATCGGGGGCCGCGGGCATCCGCTGGACCCAGACCCTCGCGCGCCGTGCAGAAAGCCACGACGGGAAGCTCCCTCGCTCTCGCCAGCCTTCGGGGGCCCTTCCCGGGCCCCAGGGCCCTCTCGCGCCGTGCCAGGAGCCTCGACGGGGACTTTTTCGCTGCCTTGAGCCCCGGGGGCCCTTCCTGGGCCCCAGGACCGTCGAAAAACGACTCAGGGTGAAGCACCGGTCCTGGGGAGGTGTGCCTCACTTCCCTCTTCGCGCTGCGCGAAGCGCGAAGAAGTTCGCACTCTCGCGCCGACCCCCCAGGGGAGGGGGAGGAGGAGGAGAGGAGGAGGAGGGAGGAGGAGGAGGAGGGAGGAGAGGAGAGGAGGAGGAGGAGGAGGAGGAGGAGGAGGAGGGGAGGGAGGAGGAGGGAGGAGGAGGAGAGGAGGAGAGGAGGAGGAGGAGGAGGAGGAGGAGGAGGAGCCGAACCGCGAAGCGCGAGTCATTTCGCGCCCTCGGCGGCGCCCCTGGGCGTTCGGGAGCAAACTCACGGCGTCGGGGGTCTGGGGAGCGGGCGCGGCCAGGGCGCCGCCCGAGGGCGCCGCGGGGCCAAAGTGGCCTGCGGTCCACGCTGGCGGGCGCCGAGGTTCCTCCGGGCTTTCCCCTGCACGGCTTGTCTGTCTACGTAATTCCCGGCACGCCCTGTCTGTTCTTTTTTTGTTTTTCCTCTCTCTCTCTCTCTTTCTCTCGTTTCCTCTCTGTGTCTGAATGTGTACATGCATCTGTGCAAATGCATCCAACTATGTTTAGACGTGTGTATAGGTATACATATATATATATATCGGTATGTATGTAGGTATGTATGCATGTATGTATGTATGTATGCATGCATGTATGTATGTATGTATGTATGTATGTATGTATATATGTATGTATGTATATATGTATGTATGTACGTACGTACGTACGTATGTATGTATGTTTATATACACATATATATATGTATATGGGTATATGTTTATCTACAAATACACACAACCTCCTATATGCATGTGTACATGCATGTGTGCATGCGTGTGTGAACATATACACGGGCTGGGGTGTCCTCAGGTCTTTTGCTCACTAATCCCTGAAGCCTGTCCTCAATCCTGAGGGTTCTTGAGGAGGGCCCAGACCCCACACTGCCGACTCTTCTGGGCCCCGCCGCGGGCCTCCCGGGCCCCGTCGCGTGGCGCCGCGCGATTTTTTAAGGCCCCAAGACGGGCCGAGAGGGTCCCAGGACGCCGTCCAAGCGGTGCAAGAGGGTCCCGAATCGCTGCAAGATCGGTCCAGGACGCCCAAGAAGGCCAACGATGGCCCAAGAAGCCTTCGAGGCGCCGCGAGGAAGCCCCAAGAGCCTCCCCAAGAGGACCGCGAAAGTCCAAACGCAATTATCTTTATTTGTTTTTTCAATGTGTTGGCTGATCCTCGACTTTTCGAGCTTCCGACGCTCCAAGGCGGCCCAAGAAACCTTCCAGACCACCCCAAAATAGCCCAAGAGGCCCCAAGAGGGCCCCCAGAAGGCCCAAGAGGGTCTCAAGACGGCCCCCCAAAACGCCCAGGACCGTCCCAAGACAGCCCCAAGAAAGGGGAAGACGAGTGAAACATCCGAGTCTTCCGCTCCAAGAGCTGAGCAGGGACCGACCGTCCCCGCATTCCTATAGTCCTACCACGAAATGCTTTTAAAACCCAAACATGTTCCAATAACACAAGCCATGTGTGCTAAAACAAGACAATCTAAAACAGACATGTTCTAAGAACATTTCGTGGAAACCACAAAAGTCACAACAAGTTCTTAGAACATTGTTTGGTAGGGCTATAGGCGAGCCAAGACGCTTCGCCACTGCTTGAGTCTTCCGCTCCAAGAGGCCCCCAGGAGGCCTCCAAAAGAGACCCGAAGACGCCCCCGAAGCGGCTCCCAGGAGGCGCCCCCAGACCCAGAGGCCCCCCAAGACGGCGCCCAAGAAGCCTCCAGACGGCCCCGAAGAGGCCCCCCTCGCGACATCCCAGCGAACAGTCTGGAGGCCCATGGCCCACAACCCGGGCACGGGGGCGGGATGGGCCGAAGGCAATTCGACTCCACATGTATCATATTTGTGTACGTATGTATGTACGTACGTCTGTCTGTCTGTCTGTCTGTCTGTCTGTCTGTCTGTCTGTCTGTATGTATGTATGTATGTATGTGTGTATGTATGTATGTATGTATGTATGTATGTATGTATGTATGTATCTATGTATGTATGTATGTATGTATGTATGCATGCGTATGCACATATAGGTGTGTGTATACAGATGGCGCAGCGCCCCGCACTTGCGAACACGACTGAGGCGGCGGGCGCGAAGTGGGTCGCGGGTGGGTCGCCGCGGGGACGACGACGACGACGACGACGACAAACACAATCGTTTCAAGACTGTTCGTTCTTATCTGCTCGCGTGCCATTCAACACGTATATCCCCAACCCTCGATACCCGCCCTCTACGTCGTCGATCGTACCTCCTTGGGGGAATACCTTCCTTACCTGCCGCGTGTAATCCCACCAGCCCTCTGGGCGTAGGTGGTTCTGGGAGTTTCCTCTTCCATCTTCCCTTCTTCCCCTAACCCCCTCCCCTGGACCTGGACGGGGGGTTTCGCTGGTAGTTGGATCGTCCAAAACGGCCTCGGCGAGGAAGCCAACATCATCGGTTTTACTAGGGTTTTGGCAGATTTTAGAGGCTCCCGAGGGGGGAGGCTAATTGGGGGACCCCCTTCCTTTGATCGATCACCTCCAGATTGGCCCCAAGAGCGCTCCCAAGGCTCCCAAGAGCGCCCCAAGAGGGCCTCAAGAGGCGCCCAGGAGGCCCCAAGAGGTCCCCAAGAGGCCCTGAAGAGGCTCCCTAGACCCCCAAGAGGCCTCAAGAGGATCCCCGAGGCATCCAAGAATCCCCCAGGCGCTCCAAGAGGACTCCAAAGCAACTTCCAAGGGACATCCTAGGAGGCTCTTGTGCACGTCATTGTTCTTGTTCCTTCTCATCTTTCTCATCCTCCTCCTCCTCCTCCTCCTCCTCCTTGTCGGCCTACTCCTCCTCCTTCTCCTCCACTTTATCAGCCTCCTCCTCCTCCTTTCCTCTTCTCTTCCTCCCCCTCCTCGTCCTCCTCCTCCTCCCCCTCCTCCTCATCATCCGCCTATTCCCCCTCCTCCCTCCTCCCTCCTCCTACTTTTCCCACCTGCTGCCCCTCCTCCCCCTCCTCCTCCTCCTCATCCTCCTCCGACTCCTCCTCCATCCTCGCCCTCTTGGGTAAGACGGGTCCCCCAGCCCTTTGCTACTCTGTATGCTCCCTCACTTTCCTGATCACCGCAATTCGCCTGGGCATCGTTTTTGGATGGGCTGGTGGGGATACGCGAAGCGTCAAGAATTGGTGCAGCACATGAAGACAAAAGAAGAAATGACCGATGGAAAAAAGAGAGAGCAGGATGGAACACGGAATTATCAGGAGGGGGGCTAGGAGCTGATAGCACGTAGAAGAACCAAGCGGGCAAATCGGGTGGGCAGACCCTAACGGGCGGGTCGAGAAAGCGGGTCCAGGCGGCCAGGTCGAGCAGGCGGGATGCTGAAGCGTGCGTTCTGCATGAATCTCGAAGACGTCTCGGGCGATAGCACGATTCCCAAGTAACTCGTGAAGAATACATAGCGAGAATGCGATTGATTCCTGAGTGTCGAGGGTGTAGCGTCTGAATCAAGTGCGAGGAACTCCCACGCGAGAGCGCGATTTCAGATACATTGTGAGAACGTCCCGCGAGAGCGCTCTTTGGAAATAACTTGTGAAGACGTATCAGGCGGGAACCGTTGTTGTCGTAAACCGGGGGGCAGGGGCGCAATAAGGTGGCACCTCGCTTTCCCCTGGAAAGAAACAGGGTGCGAGACCCGGGGGAAACCCTTAATTAAAACATGCAATGATTACCGGGGAGGGGGGACCATCATCCATCATTATTTGAATTCAACAATAGCAGCAGCAACAACAAGAGCACCACCAACAGCACCAACAGCAATAACAACATAACCAGCAACCGCAGCAGCAACATCAACATCATCTTCACCACCAGCAGCAACAGTAATGTTAAAACTGCTCGCTCGTATCATCTCGCGTCCCATTCAACACGTATATCTCAAACCCTCGGCATCCGCCTTCTACGTCTTCGTTCGTAGCCCATTGTGGGTATACCTTTCTTACCTGCAATGTGTACTTCATGCAGCCCCTGCGGAAGGGGGAGAGAGGACGGATAGAAGGAAAGGGACACGGTGTGAGGGACGAGGGTGGAGCACGAGGCAGAGAGAGTAGCAGGAGGGGAGGCTGGGAGCAGAAAGCGCGTGGCAGAACCAGACGGACAGATTTGGTGGGCAGACCCTGACACGCGGGTCGGGAAGGCGGGCCCAGGCGGCCAGGTCGAGCAGGCGGGTTGCTGAAGCGTGCGTCCTGCGTGAACCGCGAGAAGTTTCGAGCCATAGCGCGATTCCCCACTAAATCCTGAAAAAGCCAAAGCGATAGCGTGATTCATGAGTGCCGAGGGCGCGGCGTCTGAATCAATTGCGAGGAAATCCCACGCGAGAGCGCGACTTCTGCATAACTTGTGAGACGTCCCGCGCGAGAGCGCGATTTGGGAATACACGGTGAAAACTTATTAAGCGGGAGCTGTTGTTGTTGTTACTCTGGGGCCAAGGAATCAGTTCTGAGACCCAAGACTTTCCCTCATGAACAACAGGGTGCGAGCCCCGGGAAGGGCACATCAATTGAACAAATACAATGCGCCCCGGAGTGGGAAGCAACAATACTTATTCTTCAGTAGTGAAGGGTTCAACGACAACAACACAACCACCACCAACAACCGTCAGTTTACGACTGTTCGCTCTTATCTGCTCGAGGGCCATTCGACACGTGTATCCCAAACTCTCGATACTCGCCATCTTCGTCTTCGATCGTAGCCTCTTGGGGGTGTAGATCTTTCTTACCCGTAGCGTGTATTTCGTGCAGCCCCTCAGGCAAGGGGAAGAGAGGACGGATGGAAGGAGGGGGCAAGGGGGAGGGAGGAGGCTGGAGCACGAGAGAGGGTAGCAGGAAGGGGGGCAGAAAACACGTGGAAGAACCAGACGGGCCGATCGGGCGGTGGACCATACCGGGAGGGTCGAGAAGGCGGGCCCAGGCGGGTTGCTGAAGCGTGCGTCCTGCATTAATCGCAAGGAAGTCTCGAGCGACAGCGCAATCCCCAAATAAATCGCGAGGAAACCACAGCAAGAGCGTGATTCCTGAGTGTCGAGGGCTCGGCGTCTGAATGAGTTGCGAGGAGGTCCAACGCGAGAGCGCGATCTCTGCATGACTTGTGAGGAAGTCCCGCGCGAAGGCGCGATTTGGGAATACATTGTGAGGAAGTATCTGGCGGGAGGAGTTGTTGTTGTTGCTGTTGTAAACAAGGTCGAGGGCGCAATTTGGTGACACCTCGCTTTCCCTTGTAATAAACCAGGTGCGAGTCCTGGGAGACACACTTGGATTGAAACATGCAATGATTACCAGGGATGGGGGATCAACAACACTAAGTATGTATTCATGAGAACGCAACAACAGCAACAACAAACACACCACCACCAACAGCAATGGCAGCGACAAGAACAAAAACAGCAACACAACCACCAGCAACAGCAACACCATCAGCACCAGCATTCATGTTATGACTGTTCGCACGTACACATCCCAAGCCCTCGATACCCAACCCCTTCGTCTTCGATCGCGCCTCCCTTGGGGGTATATCTTTATGACATACCACGTGTCGCTGTCGCAGCCACTAGCACAAGAGAGGCAGGAGGCGGAGGCGGAGGCGGAGGAGGAAGAGGAGGAGGTGGAGGAGGGGGAGGAGGTGGAGGAGGCGGCGGAGGAGGCGGAGGCGGAGGAGGAGGCGGATGTGGAGGCGGAGGAGGAGGCGGAGGAGGAGGAGGAGGAGGAGGAGGAGGAGGAGGAAGGGACAAAGGGGAAGGATACTGATGGAGCACGAGAGCGATCAGCAGGAGTGGGGTTCGGAGCAGAAAAACACAGCAGAACCAAACAGGCGCGTCGGGCGGGCCGGCCCCAAAGCGCGGGTCGGGCGGGCAGTCCAGACGGCTGGGTTGAGCGGGGGGGTCGCCGAAGAGCGCGTCCTGCATGAACCGCGAGGAGTTTTCGAGGCATGGCGCGATTCCCCAATAAGTCGTTATTGAGGGATGAAAAAGCGGCCCTGCCCTGGGTTACAATTGCGTGCTCTGTAAACCTCCTGGGAACCCTCAAAGCCTAGAGCCGCCAGGACGCGGCACATCACGCAGGGTTTACCCTGCCAGCCCACAGGAGTTTCAGCGCACAGCGCCTCGTAAACCAGGGTAGGGGCGTTCTTTATGCCCTTGACGTAGGGCGTCCAAAGCGGGGGCGTGATTCCTGAGTGCCGTGTGCGCGGCGTCTCAACAAATTGCGAAGGAGTCCCACGCGAGAGCCCGATTCCTGCATGCATGTTGAAGAACTCCCGCACGGCAACGCGATTTTGAATACATTGGGAGGAAGTATCTGGCGAGAGTCGTTGTTGTTGCAAAGCGGGGGCCAGAGGCGCAGTCTGAGGCGCAAGACTTTCCCTTGTGAAAGGCAAGGCGCGCGCCCCAGGAGGTGCACTTCAATTGAAAAACGCAATGGGCACCGAATGGGGGGATCAACAACAGTTGCAATCTTAAAATGACCGTTTCACTGACAATAACCCCCCCCTATCCAGCAATGAAACCTCTTCTGCCCAGGACGCAGTCCGCCTCCGGTGGCTTTACCGCCACATCGTGACATGGCCGACAATCCCGGGCCCCTGAAACGTTCAAAGGGGTCGGCGGATGTGGCGTGAGCCTGAAGAATCTTAAAATGCACGCTTAACCGACAATAAACATAATCTGGGCTACGCATTTCCACTGCAACGAAGGATTGCAAAAAACCGAAGGATTGCAAAAAACCGAAGGGTTTTTTGCAATCCTTCGTCCACGCGCCCGAGGACGGGATAAAAAGACCGCTCGGCCCCCTCCCTTTCCGATGACTCGTCGGCGCCCAGTGAGGGGTGCCGTGCCCCCGAGCTCGGTGGCCCCTTCGTGGAGCCCCCTATCGTAACTGTGGTGGACTGTTTGGGATCGTCTGCCGCAGGTGTCCGTCGCTCTCTGGTCGAAGCACGAGCCACTTGGTGGCCTTCGAGGGCCCAGACATGCCCACCGAGAGCCCCCGGTCGGCCCAGGACGTGCGTAGTATAGAGCCCAATTCTGGTCCAAGAGGGTCTCCAGAGGGGCCGAAAGCGGCCCAAGAGCACCCCTAGACGGCCCCAAGAAGGCCCCAGTACCCAAGCCCCTAAGAAGCGCTCAACGGGTCTCTTGAGGCCTCCCAGAGGCTCAAAGACATGACAACCAAAGAGACTCTGCAGGAACCCCCAGAAAGCCTGAACACGCGCGAGAGAAGGAGAGCGACGAGCGCGAGACACGAATTGAAACACCGACGCCGCGGGTTGGCACTTCGGAATCTACTTAAAGAGCTCCGGCAAATGAAACCCATGGTGTTCAGAGATTTGTCCGAGCGAGGAGGAAGGAACGAAAGGGGGATAGCGCAAGCATCAGCAGCCGTCCCGCACGTGCGAACTCTGAGCGAAGGAAGTCGTACCTCAAACCTTGTAGAACCAAGAGAGACAGAGGACCAAGTCTTATCGACGTAGGGGTCATATGTCGCCCTGACGTGGCAAGCACATCAGGTCAGATAGGGGCCCAGTCGCCAAGCGACTCGCCGCCCCCCCGACGGTCCCCTGCGGCCCTGGCTCACCAAAAGAGGGACCCAGAGGAAGAGGGGCAGGAAGATCACGCACGTCGTCGTCGTCTTCGTCGTCGTCGTCGTCGTCGTCGTCTTAGTCTTAGTCGTCGTCGTCGTCGTCGTCTTAGTCTTGGTCTTGGTCTTGGTCTTGGTCTTGGTCTTGGTCGTCGTCTTAGTCTTGGTCGTCGTTGCGTCGTCGTCGTCGTCGTCGTCGTCTTTGTCGAGAACGAGAGGGAGAGAGCGAGAGAGAGAGAGAGACCGGCACGTGCCCGCATGCTGTGCCCAGGAACAGCATTTCGCCCGAGGACGGCCCGGGCCGGCCCCAGGCCGGCTCGCCTCGAGAGCCCTCTTGCGCCTGGCAACGTACGCGCCGCATCAAGCGTGTATGCCACGCGGCAAATCCACGAGGCAGGCCTGTCGCACTTGACGCGACCTTCGAGTCGAACCAATAGAGGCCTCCTAGATGGGGTCCGAGTGGATGGTGTCGAAGGATCGCGCCGCATCGCAAATGCATCGCCGATGCATCGGCGATGCATCGGCGACGTCGGCGTGGGGAAACAAAACACGCATCGCCGATGCATCAGCGATGCGGCGGGATCCTCCGACCCCATCTACTCGGACCCCATCTAGGAGGCCCAGAACCAAGCAAACCATGCGGGAGCCGTCCTCCGGGCATTCTCAAGCTCCAGCGCGTTGCTGGTGGCGTGCTTGGCCACCTCCATGTAGTAGGCGGCCTGCTTGTGAGCCACGGTGTTGGCCACCTGCCGGTGCGGCACGCGCGCGGCAGGGCAAGCGAGCCGCGTCCATCCGGACAGCGGGGGCAAAAGAAGACATAGCATACTGTGCAACCTTTGTGCCGCATCTGGTGGCACCTGTGGGCCCTGGAAACGACAAGGCCGTTTTTTTTTACCAATTCCATTTTACCGTTTTTGTTGCCAGTTCCGACGCCGTTTTTTTGCCGGTTCGGTCGCCGTTGTTTTACGGGTTCCCGCTCCGGTTCCAATCCTGGAGCCGTTTATATTGCCGTTTCCGGTCGCCGTTCTATGGCCTTTTCCAGTTTCAAGGGACATTTTTTCTGACACGGTGAAAAAACGGCCCTACCGTTTCCGGGGCCCACTAAGGGTGGCACACCCAGATAAATCCATCGGCAAAGGGTTCGGGCGTGCGCCTCGGCGCCGACACGCTTCGAAGATGCCACGCCGCTGGCCCCAGGACAGCGATGACCAGGCGTTGCATCGGCGGATCGATCTGAGCCCGAAGGCCCCCGTGGCACCGCCCGCATGCGTCTCCACCACCCAGTACGGCGTTTCGTGGCCCCACAGGAAGCCCCACCGAAGGTCACAAGGGCACCGCCCGCATGCGTCTCCCCCACCGGGTACGGCGCTCCGTGGCCCCACAGGGAGCTCCACCGAAGGCCCCCGGTGGGGGTGCCCGCAA
>CAUYUJ010015221.1:67149-139764 GCA_963575745.1 Prorocentrum cordatum
CTGGGCTACCCGTTACGGTTGGGTCGAGCATGTCTCCCTACAGGCGGATTCTAGACGAAACGTTGAACATGCACCAGAAATACTCCCAAATGGCCAGCAGAGACTTTGAAGCATCGTCCCCAGACTATGTGTCTTCGACTGCTGGTTCTGACTACCCCTCCTGTGGAGGGACAGGCCCGACTAGTTAAAAAAGGTGACGGTGCCGCTGGCCGAGGCCATCGCTCAGACGTCCATTCCCTGCGCTTTTCTCGGTTTCGTGCGTGTTTTTGTTTCTCGCCAAGTGATCAAGAATGCTCCTCGATGGTCCTCGCCGAGGAAAAAACGCACACGTCCGAGCGATGCCAAGGAGAACATCGAGCCGCCTGCCGCGCCGCCTCAGCAGCACGCCGTGCGCGTGTGCGCGCTGCTGCTGCGGGGCGCCTGCGCCCTCGGGAGAGCCCTCGGGAGAGCCCTCGAAGCCCTCGGAAAAAAAACGCACACGTCCGAGCGATTTGGACGCCCGAGTTATCCGGGGTAACTCGGGTCCGGGGTAACTCGGGTTTGGGTTCCTGGAAAAGGAACCCGAGTTAGCCCTGACCCGAGTTATCCCTGATGATTCGGGGCTCTGGACGCCCGAGTTATCCGGGGTAACTCGGGTCCGGGGTAACTCGGGTTTGGATTCCCGAAAAACGAACCCGAGTTATCCCTGACCCGAGTTACCCCTGATGATTCGGGGCTCTGAGCGATGTCAAGTGACCGAGGCGTGGAACGCTCGGAGCCGGCGCGGCGAGCGCGGCAGGGGGGCGCGCGGGCGCCTTGGCGGCGCCGAGCGCCTGGGCGCCTCGCGCGGGTGCCAGGGGCTCACGGCCGCTCCGCGCCCGCCTCGCCGTGCGCTCCTGCTCGCCTTGATCCTCCTCGGCCTCCTCGCCCTGCCTCCCCCGCTGCTCCTGCTCGCCTTGGCCTCCTCGCCCTCCCTCCCCCGCTGCTCCTGCTCGTCTTGGCCTCCTCGTCCTCCTCGCCCTCCCTCCCCCGCTGCTCCTGCTCGTCTTGGCCTCCTCGTCCTCCTCGCCCTCCTCCCCCGCTGCTCTCAGCCACCCGCACCGGTGGGGGTGGTGGGGGGGGGAGGGGGGAGGGTTCTCAGAAGCACCCCTGCTTCTTCGAAGGCGCGGGCCGTACCTATAGATATAGGACCGGCGCCTTCCAGGAAGCAGCCTCCTTCTGAGAAGCCCTCCCCCCTCCCTCCACCCTCTTAAGCGCACCGCCGATGCTCCTGCTCGTCTTGGCCTCCTCGTCGCGCACCGCCGCCATGCCTGCCCAGGGCCGTCCTGGGCCACGGCGTGCTGTGCACGCCCTCCCGGCCGAAGCCGAGGCCAGGAGGTCCCACAGGCACCACCCCACAAGGCTTAAGTCGGGCGTGTCCCCCGAACAATAAAAAAATATTCAAGCACATATTCCGACATGGTCAACAAAATGCTCCAAAATAGTTCCCCGCCAATTTTTTTTTACTATTTTTGAATTTCCCCCTGTAAATGAGCAAGCCCGACTTAACACAAGGCGCAGGATGGCCCTGGGCCCGGCATAGTGGCGCTGTATGGGCACCCAAAGGGGCCCTCCGCGGCATGGCATCCCTGGCGACCCTGAACTTAGGTCGGGCATGGCGTCCTACTTCGCCGCTGCGAAAGTTCGGCCAAAATTCAACGCCTCCCGTTAGGCGACGGGGCCCCAGTACAACGTTGGCAGTGGGCCCGTTAGGCCGCGGGGCCCCAGTACAATGTTCGGTTGAAGCATTTTTCGCTCCAGTCTCGGGCGGCACCGCCATTTCGAACTCGAGCCCGCGGGTTTCGAAATCCAGTCGAGCTCGTTTTGGGGAGGAAGTCCTAGGCGAACGCCACATTTCGAAATCGAGCCCGATGGTTTCGAAATCCAGTCGAGCTCGTTTTGGGGAGGAAGTCCAAAGCGAAAGCTGCATTTTCGAGTTTTCGGGTCAGAGCCTTTACAATTTTAAATGCCAAACGGTGTGGCCATTTCGAAACGGCGGTGTCGCTTGATACTTCCTTGGAAAAACGATTTCGAACGATTTCGAAACTTTCGGCTTCGATTTCGAAACGGCGCTCCCGCCTAGGACTTCCGCACACATAGAATTCGAAACCTTTCTGCTTCGATTTCGAAATGGCGCTCCCGCGCAGGACTTCCTCAAACATAGAAGTCGGAACCTTTCTGCCTCGATTTCGAAATGGCGCTCCCGCGCAGGACTTCCTGCAAAATGAGGTTCGTTTTTTCGCTGAAAACGCAAAACGGGTCAAAACTTTCGCAGCGCCGATGCACAGGCCGAGTTCGGACGACAACTTTTTGACAGCCAACAACTGCTCCAAGCATTTCCAGCACATGGTTACAGGGAACATCGCTCCCAGACGCTGGACTACTTCAAAACTAGTAACCATCCCTCCTGTAGGTGGACACGCCCGACTCCACCCTGGACCTGTACGCCCGCCAACGGGTCCACCAGAGAGGCCGCTTAGGGCGGCCCCGCTCGGCTCCAGCCTACGGAGGACGGCGCGCCGCGCTCGCAGGCTGCGGGCTGCCGGGCGACGCAGAGCGGCGACGGGCCCGGCAGGGGGAGGAGAGGGACGGCGACGAGGAAGACGACGACGAGGACGAGGACGAGGACGGCGACGAGGACGACGACGAGGACGACCACGAGGGCGACGACGAGGACGACGTCGAGGGCCACGGCGGCGGCGACGACGACGAGGGCGGCGACGCGGGCGCGAGGGGCGCCGAACTCTGCCAGCGGACGGCCACGGATGCAAACAGAGAGTGCCAGCAGCGTCTCGGCGGCAGTCTGCTGCTGCGTGCACGTGTGAGCGACGATGGAAATAGAGGTTACAACATCCCCCCCCCCATGATAACCACCCCGACACGCGAAGTCGTTGAGTAACCGCGCCCAGAGAAGGAATCAAACAGGGCAGGGCTGTGTAGTAAACGCCCAGGGCCGTCCCGCAAACGCCAATTGTCCGGTCCGGTGGGTTTTGCCCCTCCCTTGACAAAAACGGGTCTTACGCGAGATGACGTGGCGACCTTACAGTCGGGGCCCTGAAGAAGGAACCCCTTTCGTTGGGGAGGGGCTCCGCGTTCCTCAAGTGCTTCACAGCTTGCCTCGGGCTTTCCTTGTGTTTTCGACGGGAAATCGAAGGTTAACTTATGGAAAAAAGGCGCCTCGTTCCTTATTTAGGGTAGGAGGAGGAGGAGGAGGAGGAGGAGGAGGAGGAAGAGGAGGAGGAGGAGGAGGAGGAGGAGGGAGGAGGAGGAGGGAGGAGGAGGGAGGAGGAGGGGGAGGAGGAGGAGGAGGAGGAGGCCCCGACTGTACGCCGCAGCTTGCGCGGGCCGCCAGCGCGGCGCACGCCACACTGGAGACGGAGGGTGCTTGCGCGCGACCTTCCTCGGGCGGCTTGCGCGCCACTGTACGCGCAGTCGACCCCGTTTTCTGTTGTCGCCCATGTTGAAGGGGTCCCAGGACACACAAATAAATACGCACAAATAAAACTATTCCCCATATTTTCTCATATTTTCTGGGATTTTGTCTTCCCCCCCACTTCCCACATTTTCCCATATTTTCCTGGGAATCGGCGATTAATTGTGTCTGTGTGTTTCTTTCCCTCCTGATTGTCGCCCATGTGGATCCAGGTCGCCGCACTTCGCGAATGGCGCCGCGCGCTGCGCGACGCGTGACTGTCATCGGGGCATCGCGCCCTCGCGCCCCCCCCCCAGGGAAGGGCAGCTGACCCCTCCGAGGGCCGCATCGCCATAGGCGTGTAAGACGGCACGTGTCGCGAGGCTCGGGTCGGGCGAAAGGGGGGGATAGCAAAGGGGGGGTTTGAGAATCAGCTCACGTAGCTGATTTTCCCGGCGCCTCCCGGCGCCGGGAGCGGCCATGTATCGAGGAATTGGCCCTTCGGTGAGGCCGAAACCAGCTGCATGCAGCAAATTTCGTAACCCCCCCTTTCCCAATCCCCCCCTTTCGCCCGACCCGACACAAGGGTGCCCTTGAGCTGGCAGGGCCGACCTACTACTCCGGGCCGACTGTGGGCGAGCATGCGCTGCACCTGCGGGGTGGCCTTGTGTGCTCGCATGCGCCTTGCGCGTGTGCGTGTGCGCACGGTCGGACCTGGGGGAGAAGAGCACCCTGCAAGAACCTGAGGCCCTCCTCCTCCTCCTCCTCCTCCTCCTCCTCCTCCTCCTCCTCCTCCCTCTCCCTCTCCCTCCTCCCTCCTCCCTGCCTCCCTCCCTCCCCCTCCCTCCTCCCCCCTCCCCCCTCCCCCCTCCGAACAAACCGCAAGGTCACTCGAGGGTACCCTCCCCCAGGACGTACAAGAGCACCCAGCAGGCACGAACAACACATCGCGGTGCCCTCCCCGAACCGACCTCGATGGTATGCCTCGGTCTGGCCGCAGGCCTGTGCATTCGCGAGCGTGGAGGTACACACACGGCCCGCATCGGCACGCATGCGGGCGCACGCCTGCGCGCTCCTGCCCCCCGCGGTCTCGAGCGGTGTGCCCAGGCACCCGCCGAGCTGTTTCTTCGATCTATCCGCGGCCCCAGGGCTTCGGTGGCGAGCGAGGGGGGGAAGCGAAAAGGGGAAGGGTTTCTCAGAAGGCGGCGGGCCTTCTCAGAAGGCGGCGGGCCTTCTCAGAAGGCCTCGCGCCTGCTGGCAGGCTTTCTGCGTCTTCTGGGCAGGCTCCGAACACTTCTGAAGCTCCTCGTGCGGCCGGGGGGCTTCTGAGTCTTCTGGGAAGGCCTTGTCCTTCTCACTTCCTCCGGGGCTCGCCGCCGAGAGGTCCTGACCCCTTCTCCGGATCTACTTTTTCGCTGCAGATGTATGTTGGATGGTTCTCTGGCGCGAAAGCCAGCCCCGGGGAAGCCCAAATCGATGAGAAGCTGCTGGCTGCAACCATAAACGACAGATCGTGGGAGATCTGGGTGCGGGGATCGGCAGCGAGCACGGGGGGGAAGTGAGAAGAAGAAGGCTTTTTTTCAGAAGGCTCGGAAGTCCCCTGGCCTTCTGAGAAGTCTTCTAAGCCTTCCCCGGGGACAGAGAACACTTCTCCGAAGGCGCGAGGGCTTCTGAGAAGTCCCGCCGCCTTCCGGAAAGGCCTCTTCCTTCTCTCTTCCCCCCCTCGCTCGCCGCCGAGGGGAGGGAGGTCAGGCTGGAACAAAAATCGATGGGAACCCACTGGCTGGGAAAACAACGTGCGGCAGGTTCGTGCCGTGTCGACCTGGGCGTTGGTTCCTGACACCGCGCTGGATCGTTCAACCTTGAACGATCGGCCATTTCCGCAACGCCCAATCGTTCAACATCGACCGATTCTGGGCCGCCCGCGGCGTTCAACCTTGAACGCCCGCGCTGGGGTCGCCGCTGGTCGACACGACGCAAACCTACCGTATTTAGAGGCCTCCGAAATGGGGTCGGAGTAGATGGGGTCGGGGCACCGCGCCGCATCGCCGATGCGTCGGCGATCCGCCGCCGATGTCTGGCCGACGTGGGCGATGCCTCTGCGACGCCGGCGGGAAGCGAATCGGGCTCCACGTGGAACCGCATCGGCGATGCATCGGCGATGCGGCGCGGCCCTCGGGCCCCGAGGAGGAGGAGGAGGAGGAGGAGGAGGAGGAGGAGGAGGAGGAGGGAGGAGGAGGAGGAGGTGGAGGAGGAGGAGGAGGAGGAGGAGGAGGAGGAGGAGGAAGGGATCTGGGAGGCCCCGGATCTTGTCGGAGGTCTTGGTGCGGGGAGGGACGCCGGGCGCGCCCATCACCCCGTCGAACTGGGAGCCGTCAAAGAGTGCGGAGAAGATCATGCCCATGGTCGCGAAGGGGAGGCCTCTGCGCGGCCGCCGCGCGCGGCGAGCGTGCCCCTCCCCCCTCCTCCGCCGTCCTCCCCCTCCTTTCTTCTCCACCCCTCCTCCACAATTACTCAATATGAAAATACTCTCCCTCTTCCCCTGATGGCGTCCGGGTGATGGCCGCGCACCCTCCGCGTACTGTTTTTTAACACACAGGATGCCCGGGAAATCCCGGGAAACGACTCTCGCTGAGGCGCCGGCGTCATTTTTTCCCAAAATGCTGCTCTCGTTGAGGCGCCGGCCTCATTTCTGCTCCCGAATCGTTCCGAATCGTGCTCCCGCTGCAGCGTGGGCCTCATTTTCGGATCGGTGTTTGGCCTCCGTCGTTCAGGATGGCGTTCTCGCCCCAGCGCGGGCCTTTTTCTCGCGCGCCCATCCGCCCGCCACCACCGCGCCGCACCGCCACCACCACCACCACCACCACCACCACCACCACCACAACCCACCAGCACCAGCACCAGTACCAACACCACCACCACCCACCACCAGCACCACCACCACCACCAGCACCACCACCACCACCATCACCACCACCACCACCACACCACCACCACCACCACCACCACGACAACCACGCACACACGCACGCACGCACGCACGTGCACCACCACCCACTACGCACGCGCGCGCGGAGCCACAGGTCCGCTACGACACGCGTCCACGGATAGAGAAAATCAGCGCCATGGCAAGGGATGGGAGGGAGGGGTAGGACGTCAGATATGACGCGAGCGCACCTAGCTTGTCTTTCTCCTCTCTCCTCCTTCCTCTTCCCTTCTCCGCCTCCTCCTCCTGATTCCTCCTCCCTGCCTCTTCCTCCTTCTCCCCCTCCTCCCTTCTCCTCCTCCTCCCCGTTGTGTTTCTTCCTCCTTCCCTCCCTCCTATGGAAAAAGGGCCGTGGTCGGGGAACCGACGGCCCCCGAACGGAGCCCGTCGCCGATGCCAAACCAACAAAAAACCTGCTCGAAACGTCGCCCAACCCGTGGGCAGCGCTCGCCCCGACCGGGACGGGTCTGGCTGCCCCGCCCGAAGGATGAGCGCAGCGCCTCTCGAGCGTGCCCCGCCGGCCGCGCTGGCGCGCGCCCGACGGACTACGCCGAGGCGCCCTCGCGCCACGATGGCGGAGAGGGCAAGGTTGAAGAAGGTGTGGAGGAAAACCCACACGCAGAGGAAAAAGGTCAGGGGCGCGCCGACGGAGGCCAACTTGCCGTCGACGAAGCAGGCGTCGCCGCCGAAGAAGACGCCGTGCCACCAGCCGACCACGGAGCGGCAACGAATCACGACATGGTCGATCATCGCGCCGCGTGGCTGCAAGAGGGGCCACCCTGCGGGAGCTGTGCGACTGGGGTACGTCGGGCACGAGGCGCCAGGCCCGTCTCGACGCGCCTGATCGCATCTTGCTGGTTGCGGCGCGTGGACTCGTTGGGCGAAAGGGGAGGAGGAGGAGGAGGAGGAGGAGGAGGAGGAGGAGGAGGAGGAGGAGGAGGAGGAGGAGGAGGAGGGGCGCATGCTTCCCCGCCCACGCCTCAGGGCACGACGTTCCGTGACTCGACCTCGCTGCTCCCAGCGGATCCCGCTGGGACTCATGAGCAAGGTGCGGCGACACCTACACCACCAGCGCGAGGCGCCAGGCGGTGGTCCGTCCCCTTGGCGGTGTGGCCCCCGCCCCCCTCTCTCTCGAGACATCCCCTGTCCCCAGCTCGGGGAGGCATCGTTGACCCCCTCGCTGGAGGTGGCCCCTCTGGTGGCGGCGTCGTCGCCTCTCTCCTTCCTCTGGGCACCGCTCGTGTCTACCATTGTGTCCTGTTATGCTACAGGGTGCACAGGCGCGTGTTGCCAAGAACCTCGGGCGGCGTGCGTTTTTTTTCTCGAATGATTCTACGCGGAACCGTCCATGCGTAGCAGCTGCAGACTGAAGCAGAAGCAACCAAGCGAGACCAGCACAGGCATTTTCAATGGCTGAGTCGCACCCCTCTGAGGGACACACACACACACAAAACACAAACACGAACACGACCACGCAAACCTCGGGCGGCGCACGATGGCACCATCCGTCCAATTTGAGGCAGACCGCCGCACCGCCTGCTCTGCCGTGGTCTGTGCTGCCCCCGTCTCCTGGCCGGCGCAGGGCCCAGCCCGAGCCCCCAGCCTGATCCCCCTCCCCCCTTTGAACGGGAACGACAGGCGAGCGACGAACAGGCACGGATCTTGCGCGACATGGCATAGCGACCCCACGCGGGCAGCGCACGCGCCAATGTCAGCGCAGTCGACCCCGTTCTCTTCCGTCGCTCGGGTGCGGACTGGCTCAGGGGGGGGGTTATGGACCTGGAATCGCTGACACGTCGCCGAAAGCTCGGCGACAGGCCCCCGAGGGCGACGCCGCGGGCTCCTGGGGACGGGGAGGGGGCACCCAGGCCCCGACCAGCGAGGACTGGCCGATGGGGACTCCCACCCCCCAAGGGGTTACCCCTCCCTCCCGTGGGTGTGCCGAAGAGGGGGCAGGCAGGAAGAGGGGGGGAGGGGCATCGTGGCCCGATGCATGCGAGCACACTGGGGGAAAGGGAAGGGGGGGCAGTGAAATCTGGGAGATCCCCTGGCACCAGCGGCCATGATCTCCCCCCCCCCACTACCTAGTCTGAGGTCGGGCATGTCTTCCTACAGGCGGATGTTTGAAACAGTCAACTACATTCGAACATAAAAAACATGGTCAAACAATCGATCCCATACTTTTTGAAACTATTTTTGAATACGCCTCCTGTGAAGGGACATGCCCGACTTGACCCCAGTCTCCACACCCCTTCGACGCCTGGTCGCTTTCGGGTCATAACTCGAGCCTCCGTCGGCCGTTCGGGGCAATCCAGGCACCCCCAGAAAGCCCCCGACGAGGCGCATCTACTGGGAACAATCCCAGGGCGAGAAAAAGCCCGAGGACAGACGACAACTTCCTATACTATCCAACGAGAATGAAGACGTCCTCACTTGGGCAGACGATAACATGGACTGGGGATCCGAGGGCCTGCCGCGCGGCCGCCAGACCCACAGGTCGGGGAACGCAGCCCTCGAAGCACACACACCGCCAATGCCGCATGATCTGGCGACGGCGCGCGCCGCTCTGGCAGGGAAGCGGGACCCGTCGCTGACCCACGCGCCTTCCTGTCCCGACGGATCGCAAGGATGCGCGATAAGGACGCAAGGGGATCGCAGTTTGGCGGACGAGGAACGGTTGGCGGAGGAGGAGGACGAGGAGGGAGGAGGGAGAGGGGAGGAGGAGGAGGAGGAGGAGGAGGAGGAGGAGGAGGAGGAGGAGGAGGAGGAGGAGGCCCCTTGGACGCCCATGCCGGAGCTCTTTCGAGAGGGGCCGGCCGCCATCCAAAGGGGTCAAGGAAGCGCCGACGCGGCACGGATGCGAGGGTGCCCTTGGGAGGGCCATCGGCTCCGACTGCAATCCATGGCTGCGCTTCCTCGACGCATCCCCCTCTTGGACAGCCCCCGGCTCGCACCTCCACAACATCTTTCTGGGACGCGGGGAGAGCTCAAAAACTCCTCCAGGCCTCCTTTTCCGCTACGTCTCCGCACCCCTCGCTCGCCCCCCTGTCGACGTCCCCCTAAGCCTATCCCCCCATGACATTGCGCCCTGGTTTTCGGGTCATAACTCGGGCCTCTGGCGGCCGTTCGGGACGATCCAGGCACCCGCCGAGGCCCAGCTGTTGGAGAGCATCCCGAGGCTGGAAGACTGGCGAGAACCGACGAGAACGCCCGACAACCTCGAACCTCTAACGTTGCCACAGACTCTTGGACGCCCCCGACTCTCCCAGAAAAGCTCAGAACCGAATCGACAAGACGGATCGGCGATCGAAGTGAATCGGATCGGCGGCAATCGGCAGCCAAGTCGGGAGATGTCGAATCGGCGGAACTCGGCTGGCTACAATGGCGATCCTACGGTTTTGATCATCCAAGTAGCAAGTGCGGCCCCCTTCCCCCCGTAGAATCCTTCAGCATGGGGTCTGGCGGCGGCGAAGTAGGTTTCGGCCCAGACCCAAGTTCTCTTTAGATATCATGTTAGCGAGCGTGGGCCCCAAACAGCGTGTTCTAGCAATACATGTTGTGTTGTACAACATTTGTGAGGCAATCAATGTGGTGCAATCTATGTGGTGCAATTCACTGTGACCGTCTTGAAGCTGTCCTCTCCACTGCTCGTGCAAACATCCCACCCTCCCACCCGCAACTTGGTCGCAAGACCTCTTAAGACAAGACCGTGACGGTAAAAACCACATGGCACTTGGCCACGACACCGACGCCGACGACGACAGCGACAACGACGACGACGGCGCCGCCGACACCGACTACGACGACACCGACGACGTCTCCAACGACTTCGACGACGACAACGACGATGACGACACCGACGACGACGACGACGCCGACAACGACGACGACGGCGGCAACGACGACGACGCCGACGTCGACGACGCCGAAGACGACGCCGACGCCGACGACGACGAAGACGACGACGACGTCGCCAACGAAGACGACGACGAGGGAGGAGGAAGGACGACGACGGCGACAACGACGACAACGACGACAACGACGAGGGAGGAGGGAGGACGGCGACGAAGCGAACGACGAAGAAGGAGGAAGGACGGCGACGCCGACGCCGACGACGACGAGGGAGGAGGGATGACGACGACGACAATGACGACGACGACGACGAAATAGGAGGGACGACGACGAGACGCCGACGACGGACGACGACGACGACGAGGGAGGAAGAGGAATGACTACCACGGCGACAAAGACGACGGAAACGACCACGACGCCAAAGAGGACGACGACGACGAACGCGAGGAAAGACAGAGGACGACGTAGGCGACGACGACGACGCGGGAGGAGGGAGGACGGCGACGACGACGACGACGACGACGCAAGAGCACGCGCGCACGCTTTTGTTGAAAATCCGTGTTGCGAAACCTTGTGTTTTTGTAGGCTTTGTGGACACACGATTTTGAAATCCTTCCGAAACCGATGGGTTTTGAAGGATTTCGGCATACGCGCGCGACGACGCGCGCGTCTGCACTTCGTCCTATTTTTTGCAGAGGGTTCTCGCGACGGCACACGCGCAAGGGCGTTCGACAGATTTCGACATGCGCGCGCGCGAAGCCCGTTTGGTAGCATTTTGTGAAAATCTTGAAAACCGATGGTTTTCTTAAGATTTCGCAAGAGCTCGCACGTACGCTTTTTTAGCAAATCAGTGTTGCGAAACCCTGTGTTTTTGCATGTTGTTTGCGAAGATGTTTGGAGGATGTCAGCATGCGCGCGCGACGGCTCGCGCGTGTGCACTTCGTCTATTTGTTTTTGCAAATGGTTCATGAAACAATCTTATGTTAGAACAACCAAATGTCCCCGCGTATTGTTTTTGTAAAAGGAACCTCAGGGGGACCGATCCCGGCCCTCCGGGGATATTGTAAATTCATATTTAAGATGGGCATGTGGTCATTATCATACATGATTTACATACCCGAAAAGGGTACGGAAAATTCCGGGGCGGGGTAGACTCTATTCTCTTTTTAGAAAGGAGAATCTATGCGGTGCAATTCTCTTTGACTGTCGTCCTCTCCACTGCTCGTGCAAACATCCCACCCTCCCACCCGCAACTTGGCCGCAACACCTCTTACGACCGTGACGGTACGTACCAAATGGCACTTGGCCACGACGCCGACGCCGACGACAACAGCGACAACGACGACGACGAAGACGACGCCGACAATGACTACGACGACACCGACGACGACTCCGACGACTTCGACGACGACGACAACGACGACGGCGCCGACGCCGACGACGACGAGAAGGATTTCGGCATCCGCGCGCGGCGGCCGCGCGCATGTCCCGTGCATGGTGTTTTTCACAAGGGATGGTGGCTCTCGCAAGCGCGCGACCGATGTTTAAGGAGTTCGACGCGCGCGCACAATTTGTTCGCATGACCGAGATATTGAAAAACCGTTGGTCTTTTCGGGTTCGGAAAGCGCGCTCGGGTAGGCATTTTGACTTTTGTTCGCAGATTATTTGAAGAAGTATGGTGCGATTCGTGTGATTCCATGAAGCTCGGTATTGGCGTGGTTGAAAACACAGTGTTTGGAAGGATTTCGACATGCGCGCGCGGCGGCCGCGTGCATGTGGCCGCATGGCCTTCTTTTCAAGGGATTGTGGCCCTGGCAGGCGCACGACCGATGTTGAAGGCGTTCGACGCGCCCGCATAAGTTGCTCGCACGACAGAAATGTTGAACAACCATTTGTTATTTAGGATTCGGAAAGCGCGCGCGGGTAGAATTTTAGATTATGGTGCAGATCTGTTTCGAGGAAGTATGGTACGATTAGTGTGATTTCATGAGGCTCGGTCTTGAAATGTTTGAAGCCACGATGTGTTTGGAAAGACTTCGACCTGCGCGCGCGGCGGCCGCGCGCATGTGCCCCGCATGTTATTTTTTACAATTGTGGCCTGGGCATGCGCGCGACCGTTGTTGAATTAGATCGACGTGCGCGCAACATTTGCTCAAGAAGCACGGTTTGACAAGAATGTTGAAACAAACCATTGGTTTTCAAGGACTCGGCAAGAACGCGCGGGCAGATTGTTCCGCTTTGTTGGGCTAGAAAGTCGTATGTTTTCATAAGTTTTCTTGACGCGGGATGTTGAAATTGTTCAACACACCATGCGTTTGGAAGGATTTCGACATGCGCGCGCAGCGGCCGTGCTCGTGTGCCCCGCATGGTATCTTTTACAAGGGATTCGTGCAAACTATGATGTTAGAACAAAAGATATCACCGTATAATATTTTCTGCAATGGAACCGAGGGGGGACCGATACCGGCCTGGCTGGGATAGTATGACTTCACACGTAGGATGGACTTTGGGTCAGAATAATATGTGTTTTGCATAGGTTCCTGGGGAATCGATAAGTCCAGGGGGGGGGAGGGTGGTAGAACCTATTTCCTTTTTGAAATGGAGAATATACACGGTGCGATCTATGCGGTGCAAGCTAGGTTGTTAAAACATGTTGTGCAGTCTACGCAGTTGTGCGGCATTTGCCTTGCCATATGAGTAGTGAAATCTATGGTGCAAGATGGGTGGTTGCGCGATATTGGCTGTGCAGTCTGTGTGATCCAGTCTACAATGTGCCAGCTATGTGGTGCAGTCTGTGCCGCGAGCGATCACAAAAACTGCGCCGCAGGCGCGACGTTTGTCGCGCAGTCTATGTGTTGCAATCCACTCTGCTGAACTTGAAGTCGTCATCTCCACTGCTCGCGCAAACATCCCACCCACCCACCCGCAACTTGGTTTGCAAAACCTCTTAAGACCGACAACGACGACACCGACGACAACGACTACGACGACACCGACGACGTCTCCGACGACTTCGACGACGACAACGACTACGACGACACCGACGACGACGAAGACGACGACGACGCAATCCAACGGTGGCGACGGGGCGGCGACGGGGCGGCGACGGCAGGCACGAAACCGCCAGACCGCCCTCGAGGCCCAGGCGACGGGCGGCGACGGGGCGGCGGCGGCCGGAGCAGGGCCGTCGGACCGCGGGCACAGGTTGAGGGGGCCCCCAAGTGCAAACGCCGAATCGGGAACCTGCTCATGGGTAACTCATATATATATATACACATAAAAAAAATCCTGCAAGTTTTCTCGTAGAGAAGGGCTTACTCCACCGTCGGGGGTGAACTCACCCCGGCTGGCCTTGCTGCAGACCTAGCCACGTCCTCCTCCTCCTCCTCCCTCTCCTCCCCCTGGCCGCGACCTCCCCCTCTTCCTCCTCCTCCTCCTCCTCCGCCGTCGGGGGTGAACTCGCTCCGTGCCGTTTTCTCACGACGGTGAGCGGTTTCTGTGCTCAGGGACACCTCGCCTCGACGCAGCATCGCCTGAGGATGGGCTCGCGCTGCGCACCTCGATTCACATGCGCACCGTGGCAGGATTGCCACAAACATAAACAACGATTTAGTTGCGAAACCTCACCGGAATCCAGATCGGAATCCGAAGCCGAATCGGAAAACATCGAAATCGAATCGAGCCGAGTCGGGGGAGTCGAGATGAGCGCTGGCCTTCCCTCCCTGGCACGCGGAGCGCGCCAGGTGCGGCGCCTGAGGCGCCGCCAGGGGGGGCTCAGCGCAGATCCGAGAAATTCGCGCGGAGCTACGAAACGGTAGGCTACTCAATTTTGGATTCTTTGGCATCGCTCGGACGTGTGCAGTTCTTCTCGGCGAGGTCCACCCAGGAGCATCTTGGATCGTCCAGAGAAGGGCAAGCGCACGACACCGAAACATGGCATGGGGAATATTTTCTTATTCGGCGCTTCGGCATTGGGCGGAAGGGGGCTGGCTCCGGACCTCTGCTTCATGCGACGGCTTGCAGCAGTGCGTGCTATGGGGGAGACCCCACCTGCTCGAAACAGGCGCCCGAAACAGCCAGGATCTACTCCATGTGAGGGGGTGGGGGGGAGGCGCGAGTGAGGGGCAACGATAGGGAGGGACTGGCATAGTGGGGGACACATCGACCCGGTATCGGCGATACATCGCCGATACATCGGCGATAGGCCTCGGATAGTGAATCCGCACGTTCCTGGGCAGGTTGGGGTTAGCGGGCCCCTATCGCCGACCAGTGGGCGATCGGGGGCCGATGCCTCCCCCCCCCCTATGCCCCCCCCCCCCCCCTCTCGTTGCCCCTGAGCGAGGGGCCTCGCCGATCGGCAAAACGATGGACGAGACAACTAGGGAGCACACAAAGGACGTACGCGCCCAGCTATGTACATGAACACGGCCCCTTGACCCGCGAGACCTGCCGCGCGATACGAACACTCGCGCAGTGCAAACTCTCGAAACCAGCGTGGATTCATGTACATGTACGTCCTTCTTTCGCTCCTGAACAACCATCCCCCCTGGGGAGTGGACGCCCGAGCGGTGGCAAGCGCTCTTCGACCCTGGCGCGCCTCCCCGGCGGCCGCCGGGCGGCGCGCTCGGCGAGGAGCCGCGCCGGCGGTCGGCGGCACGCCCCCGCGGGGGGGGGCGGCGGCGGCTGGCGGCCGAAGGGCCCCCGGGGCTCGGCTCTCGGAGCCGGGCGGCCGCTGGGCGCCGCGGGCGGGCCGGCGCGGGCGGGCGGCGGCGGCGGCGACGGCGACGGCGACGGCGACGGCGACGGCGGCGACGGCGACGGCGACGGCGACGGCGGCGGGAGCGGTGACCTCCAGGGCGCCTCCTGGGGCCTCCTGAGGCTCCGCCGGCAAGGCGCCTCCCAGGGTGCCTCCTGAGGCCCGGGGCGCCTCCCAGGGCTCCTCCCAGGTTTGGGTCGGGCGCGTCCTCCTACAGGCAGAGCTTGGAAGGAACAATTAGGAATGGTGAAAGCAAAATCAGCACTCGCCAAACATAGTAGAAAAATCATCCCCGTTTTTTTGGGGGGTGCGTGAGACTATGTTTGAACATTCCTCCTGTAGAGGGACGTGCCCGATTAAACCCGGGGTCTCTGCGCGTGGTCGAGGGGCAACAAACGGCAGGCCAGCGGCCCTGAGATCCTGGCGCCGCAATGGCTTCGCCACGTGCGACTCTGCCTCGTCTGGGGCCCCAGGGTCATCACAGATCGATCCGTCTCGTGGTCGCGATGCTTCACGATGCTGCAATTGTTGTCCCGATGTCGGATCCGCGGGGGGGCGTGACCGAAGAGGCAACGAGGAGGATGAGCGAGGGAGCGAGTACCCATCGGTCGGAAGAAGCAGGTAGAAACATGAAGTAGGAAGGCGCCGAAAGTCGATTTGGGCTTCCGCCCGCCTCCCGAAGAGGAGGGACGAGGGAGAACCACTCTACTCTTGAAGTAGGCAGGCGGCTAGAGTAGACTGGGATCTGGAAATCCAATAACACCTACTTTCAACGACCGAGAGGAGGAGGAGGAGGAGGAGGAGGAGGAGGAGGAGGAGAGGAGGAGGAGGAGGGAGGAGGAGGAGGAGGAGGAGGAGGAGGAGGAGGAGGAGGAGGAGGAGGAGGGGAGGAGGAGGAGGAGGAGGAGGAGGAGGAGGAGGAGAGGAGGAGGAGGAGGAGGAGGAGGAGGAGGGGGGGGGCGAGGCGAGGCGGGCAGCCAGCGAGCGGGGGGGAGGACGTGGCGCTGACGCCCCGCGCCCCGCGGATCGCAGCATCGTGCCGAGCCTTCCTGCTCCTCTCGGGGGCGCACAAGCATGGATCAGCGATCCATGGATCTGGCGCGCGGCCGCCAAATCCATGGACAAGGGAAGACGCCTTCCCCCAAAATGCGGCGGGTGCCGCCTGATTCGGCGGCGGAGGCAGCGCGATTTCCCACGAAAAAGCAGGGCCCGCCGCCAATCCACGCCCCCTTGATCCATGTTTGCGAACGCCTGATCCTCCTCCTTCTCCTCCTGGGATTCATGTCCGTGCGCGTACTTCGTTCGCCCCCTGGGCAGCCAACGAGCGGGGGGGAAGACGTGGCACTGTCGTCGTCGTCGTCGTCGTCGTCGTCGTCGTCATCGTCGTCGTCGTCGTCGTCGTCGTCGTGGTAAACGTCGTCGTCGTCTCGTCGTCGTCTGTCGTCGTCGTTGTCGTCGTCGTCACTGTCTTTGTCTTTGTCGTCGTCGTCGTCGTTGTCGTCGTCGTCGGATCGCAGCATCGCGCCGAGCCTTCCTGCTCTCGTCGTCCGCAACGCGCGCCCCGCCGAGGTCGTGCGGGAGATGCTGCCGCACACGCTTCGGCACGCTCGGCGACGGGGGCGCTCCCAGTCGCGTGGCAAACGCGGTGGGCCGTCTGGCGTCATGACTTTTTCAATACGGCGTCCCCGAAGTCTCGAAACTTTCCCCGGGACCGGCTCTTCATCCTGAATCGTCTTTTGACGGTCCCGAGGCCTGGGGCGGGCCTCCCGAGGCCGAAAACGGCCGACAATCGCCCGTCCTGATTTTCTACGACACGATCATGTCTTGGGACGGGGGGTAGCCACCGCGTGGGATGCCACGCCCCGTCTTTCTATCTCCTCTTGCCTCCTCGGGCGTCCACGAGACCTGTTGCCAGACTGCCAGATGCAAGGGATGGCGGGAGGACGGCCAAGACGCAGAGAGACCCTCCACGGTCGGAGGAGGGCTTGCTTCTGGCCTCCCCGCGCTCGCGTGGCCCAGGCAGGCCCTCGGCGGTCGGAGCCGAGAGCGCTTCGAGCCAGGCTTCGCCGGCGGGGACCGCCCCGGCGTCACTTGTCGACGGTGCGGTAGCCGCACTTGGGGCACAGGAAGAACACGCTCTGGCCCTCGTCGGCCGAGCGCAGCTGCCGGGTCCAGAAGTGCAGCTGGTGGTGGCCGCACTGCGAGCACTCCATGTCGATCAGCGGGTGCTCCAGGCCACCGGAGAGCTTCTTCTCGCCGGAGCCCTCATCATCGGCCTTCTCGGATTCTGCCGGGGCGCAGTTGCCACAAGCCCAGTCTCCGCTGCCGCGCTGTACAGCAGATGGCAGATTCGTCGAGTTGTTTCGTTGTTTCCATTCGTGCTGCGCCTCGCAATCAGGAAGTTAGGCCCTCTCGGCGCATCGAGCGGGACATGCGACAATTTGTTGCACGAGCACGCGCAAGTCCCACCGTCCGCATGAAACCTGATGACAAAAACACCCCCTCTCGCGGGGAACCCCTTGTATTGACCCCTCCCCGCAGCTCCACTCCTAACCCCCCCTAATGCCCCCTCCATCCACCCCCCCCGCAGCGCTATGGCCATTTCTTCGCTGTTCGACCACCTCGGGCTAAATCTGACCACGAAAAAACACATCCCCAATCCCAAAATCGCGGATTCACCGAGGATTCGAAGAGCGGCCAAAAATTTCGAGGTATGTTTTGCGTTCGTCGTCGTCGTCGCAATGGTAAAGCCCTACCCCAAAATCTCCCTCCCCGAAGTCTCGAGGAGCCTGCGCTTTGTCTTGGCCCTCGCGTTTTTGGGATTGGTCATCTGTTTTGACTCAGTGAGAGTCGCGAGGATGTCGGCGGTCATCCGTCAACCTCGAAGAGTCGTGGCTCCCCGGCAACGAAGGTCGTTCGATATCGGCCGCTACTCGGCCACGGGCGGCGCTCCACCTGACACGCCCGCCACGGTAAGCATCACCGCCGCGTGAGCACGGCGCGAACCTACAGAAAAGCGTTTGCCAGCAGCGTGCCCAGACACCCTCCGACATGAGTTGCTTCAATCCGCAGCCCCAGAAGGCCCGACCCCTTTCCTGAGGCGTCTTTTTTCACAAGAAGAAGCAACCACACAAACATAAACTTTTGGCGGTCCGCGCGGATTTCTTGGATTCGCGCTGGACCCCCCTCCCTAGCGCGTGGAGCGCGCCAGGGGCGGCGCCGGAGGCGCCGCCAGGGGGGCCCAGGCGCGGTTGCAAGAAATCCGCGCGGAGCGCCAACGGTTTATGTTTATGCGTTTTTTTCTTCTTCGATGGTTTGCCCTGGGTCCATTTTTGATGGCCCTGGGGCCCAACAACGTAGGCCGGAACCCGAGCTCGAGAAACAGGATATCGGGATTGAGCGCATCGGAAATCTGGGTGACCCTGGCAGTATCCGACCTTCATCCAAAACGGGGCTGCAATGCGCTGGTACACCTCCACGTCCTCGCGCAGCGGCCGGCGGGCCACCAGAAGGGCCAGGGGGCCTCGTGCACAACCAAATCGGGCCAGGTGGCCCAGGCACGACCAAACAGACCCTTCAAGACCCACAAAACAATCGAAGTCGGCTGGCGAATTTGGCGGCCGCCAAACGGCGATGCATCGGCGACGTCGGCGAAGTCGGCTTGGAGAAAATCGGGCTCCACATCACACCCATCGTTGATGCATCGGCGATCTGGCGCAAGCCACCTACCTCATCAACTCTGTCCCCATCTGGGAGGCCTGAAACAAAACAACCAAAGTCGACTGGTTATTTCCCTTTCTGTACGTTTTTTATCTGGGCCCTGGGGGGATCTGCTCGGTTGCTTTCACTGTGCGCTCGAGAGCCGCCGCACGAGCAGCACCCCATGCGGCGCGCGACGCTCTCCTGGACACCCTTGCCGAGGCTTGGCCATGCGCACGGGCAGTCCAACCTGGCCGTCGCTCGGCCGTCTGTTCCCCCTGCATTGTCTGGCTTCGTGCGTGCTTGTTGTTCCACAAGGTGATCCAAGATGCTCCTAGATTTGAGCAGGGACCGACCGTCCTCGCATTCTATAAGCCTACCACGAAATCTTCTAGAACCCGGAAATGCTCTAGGAACACAGCAATGTTATTAGAACATGAGCCCGATGTGTTCAAACACGACAGCCCCAGGAAGACATGGTCTAAGCACACTTCGTGCAGACCACAAACAGTTCGTAGACCATTCTTTGGCAGGCCTATCGGCGAGCCAGGACCCCTCGCCACTGCCCGAAAGCTGGCCCAGACCTCCTGGCGCTGGCCTCGCCGAGAAACGCGCACGCGTCCGAGCCACTCGCAGGGGCGGTCCCAGCACTGCCTCCGCTCCCCTCGGGCGCGGACCGCCGCGGGGCCGGGGCAGGCTCGGCAGACGTCGAGTCGGGGATTCGGATCGGATCGACACGTGCATGGAACCAAGCCGCATCGGCACGGCCCGTGGGATCGAGTCGCATCGGCCGCGCCAAGGTGCACATCAGCAACCTGCAAGCATCGGGCCGCATCGGATCGTCGGAACATCGAAGTCGAACCCGATCGTGCCGGCCGAAACCGTTAACGAATCGGACAAGCTGGATCGAAAAGGACCCTGCTGGGGCTGGGATGTCGGAGTCTCCCGGAGACGGCACTGCGCTTCCCTGTGGGCCTCTTAAGGCCCGCCTGGGTGGGCTGCCTAGATGGGGGCTGTCCGTGCGCACCCCCTGGCCCTCTGGGGTGGCCCGCCGTGCCCTGGTAGGCGTTTGGGGGCCATGAGCAGGAGGAGCAGGAGCAGGAGCAGGGATCAGGAGGAGGAGGACGAGGAGGAGGAGGAGGAGGAGGAGGAGGAGGGAGGAACAAGGCGGGAGGGAGGCAGGGAGGGAGGGAGGGAGGAGGAGGACGAGGAGGAGGAGGAGGAAGAGGAGGAGGAGGATAAGGATGGAGGAGGAGGGAGGAGGGAGCGAGGGAGGGAGGGAGGGAGGGAGGGAGGGAGGGAGGAGGAGAAGGAGGAGGAGGAGGAGGAGGAGGAGGAGGGAGGAGGGAGGGAGGGAGGGAGGGAGGTAGGGAAGGAGGAGGAGGAGGAGGAGGACTAGGAGGAGGACGAGGAGGAGGACGAGGAGGAGCAGTGCAAACCCAAGACTCATCAACGAGGTTGCAGTGAACCCTCCCTCCACGCCACCCTGGCCCTCTGAAGCGGCCCGCCGGCCGAAGTCCTCGTAGAGGGGCCTGCCGCTGTCGAGGGGCTGCCTGTGGCCGCAGTCGCACGCCAGCTCCGGGCCCGTGGCCGCGCCCCAGTTGAGCGTCTGGCCGCAGCGCGCGCAGAGGAACTCCTCCTGCCGCATGGGCATGACGCGCCTGCGAGGGGCCAGGAGGCGAGGGGCGAGGAGGAGAGGGAGGGGTTGGAGAGGGAGGGGTAGGGGGGAGGGGGAGAGCTTCCCGGGGGCCTCCTGGGGCCCGTCAGGGGCCTCTCGAGTGTGTCCGGGGGGGCGTCTCGGGAGCCTGTTGGGGGCCTCTTCGGGGCCTCCTGGGGGTAGGAGCGGCGTGGGGCTCTCTCGGGGCCCTCTCGAGGCCAGCCATCCTGAGGCCGCGGGAGCCCCTCGCGAGCAGCACGGCGGGAAGGCACTCCTCACTGATTGCCCCAAGTTTCTTGGACGAGGCTGACCTCTCGGGCGGGAGCCTCCTGTCTGGCCACGTGTGCTCTCGTCTCGACTCGTCGTGTCTTCTCTTGGCTGGCCGTCTGGGGCCGCCTTGGGGCGTCGTGGGCCGTCTTGGAGTCCATCCCGCGCTGATGCACTGGCCGGCGCTAGTCGAAGTGGTCCGCTGGTAGGAAGAAACTCCTCCTCTGGGACTGGACGGTCCGGGGGTGGGGGCGTGGCTGCCATTCGCCGAGATAAAATGGTTTGGCTTCCAAGGTGGTGCAGTGCACCCCAAGATGACCTCCAGCACGCCTCCAAGAGACCCAAGGATGGCCCTGTCTTTTCTTCTCCTTCACAGGCTCTCCTCCTCCTCCTCCTCCTCCTCCTCCTCCTCCTCCTCCTCCTCCTCCTCCTCTCCGCGCCTCCTCCTTCTCCTCCTCTCCTCCTCCTCTACTCCTCTCCTCCTCTCTCCTCTCCTCCTCCTCCTCCTCCCGCGCCTCCTCCTCCTCCTCCTCCTCCTCCTCCTCCTCCTCCTCCTCCTCCTCCTCCTCCTTCTCTTACCACATCCCCACGATTCCTGATGCCGCTGAACTCGGCATCCTCGCCAGGCCTCCGGTCGTCCACGAACCTGATGGGGGGAGAGACTCCCCGCCCCGATCCCCGCGCGGCCTCTGTCGGGATCGGGGCCTGTGGGTGGAGGAGGGAGGGGGGAGGAGGAGGAGGAGGATGGATGCTTGTTAGAAATCGACGGGACTGTGGGTGCCAACGCCCTTGTGTGGGGCCATGCACTGGTTGCCCGCCTCAGGCGCGGTGGCTTCAAGCGTCCGCCGTCAAGTGATGGGGCCCCCTTCTCTTTTCTCGGGCCGGGCGAAAGGCGGGGATAGCAAAGGGGGGGTTCGAGAATCAGCTCACGTAACTGATTTGCCCGGCGCCTCCCGGCGCCAGAGACGGCCAAGTATCGAGGAATGGGCCCCTCGGTGGGGCCGAAACCAGCTGCATGCAGCAAATTTCGTAACCCCCCCTTTCCCAATCCCCCCCATTCGTCCGGCCCGATTTTCTTCGCCTGGCATGCCCGCAGCGTCGAGCTTTCCAGGCAGGACCGCGGGTATCTTGTAGCCCACTGCCTCAGGAGACGGGGCTCAGGCCTTGTTGCCCTCTCCCCGTGCTGAAATTCTTCCTGACCCTGAGAGGGCTACCGCAAGAGGTGGCCGCGAGTGCCCGTGGAAGCCTCCGCACACTTGTGGCAATGGTGCATTATCCTCCTTCCGGCGCACCGCAAGGCTTATGTTGTTCCCATCCTACTTAAGGACCACATCCCAGAAATAATTTCGAGCACCCGGAAAAGTGTCAAAAGAGTGTCGAAACAGTGTCGGGCGAGTGTCTCCCAGGGCCCGACACGTGAAAGTCCCTTGAGTTTCGGTACTTTTTGGGGCGCCCGAAAATCTTCCTGGTGATCAGGCGAAAGTAGGCTGGAGCATCATAACGCAAAGCCCCAGAAATGTGCCCGCGCACCGAGCCGCCGTGTGGCCGCGGCACGGGGAAGGTGGCGGAGAGGGTGATCTGGGAAGCAAGCGACGTGACAGCGCGAGGACAAGGTGGCCGTAGTCGGAGCCGTAGCCGTAGCGTCTGCATCATGAAGGTCTGTTCTGCGTCCGAAATCCTGGGTTAGGTCTTCTTGCTGACCCGGGTGGCCGAGGAATCTGGCGGCGTGCACACGGCTTATTTCTACGACTGGCTCGCGCGCCACGAGATGGCGAGGCAGACATCTCACACTTCTTTCAATCATTGGACCGCGAAATCGTCCGTGACGCCCGTGGCAAAGCGCAGATGGCCCTGAGCCGCGCCGACAAAGCTGCAGCCAAGGGCACTACGCAACCGACGCAGGCCAAGGGCAACAGCGGCAAGGCCAGTGGCAGCAAGCAGTCGACCCCGAAGGGTGGCGGCAAGACCTCTGGACCAACTGAACCGACTGAACCTGGAGCCCCCGGGCCAGCCGGGCCAACCAGAACGGCAATGGCAAGCAGCGCAGTGGCAACGGCTGGGCCGGCTTGTGTGAAGGGGCTCCAGGACACACAAATAAATACACACAAATAAAAAGATCCCCCATATTTTCCCATATTTTCTGTGTTTCTGTCTTCCCCCCCACTTCCCATATTTTCCCATATTTTCTGGAAAATCGAGGATTAATTGTGTCTGTGTGTTTTTTCCTCTCCTGATTGTGAGATTCCAGCAGCTCGGCATCGGTGCTTTCCCAGCTGGAAGGCGAGGGCACTCCGTCGCACGCGCTCGCGTGCGCAAGGCTCGCGGCAGTGGCCGGGAGGCGCCCGGGCGCGAGCAGGCCCGAGAGCGGGAGCTGGAGCCCGGGCCGGTCGCAGACACGGAGCTGGAGCCGTGGCCGTGGCGGATTTTTTTTCTTCGCTAAACAAATTCGCAAACCAAGTCAATCCCAGAACAGAAACCTCGCCGAGCCGTTGCACACGCGCCCATTGCTCCTCCGAGCGCAAAGTTGTCTATGTCTTCCGGCGTAAGAACGCCGCTTTCAAATATTAAAGAAGACAAGTCGGCGCGTGACCAGTCTGGCGCATGCCTGGACCGTCAGCAGCCGTAGCGCACTCGAAGATACCGATTACAAACGCAGCCGTGGCCGTGGCGGAGCAAGGGCCAGAACTGGAGCTGGGGCCGCGGCGCAGTTGTCCTCTGAGGCTCGGGCTCGGGCTTGGGCTCGGGCTGCTGGGGCTGCTCGGCGTTGGCTCTCCCCCCCTGCCGTGCTCCGCCCCTTCGAGAGGAGGAGGGAGACGCGGGACCTGGGCGAGGGTCTCCGCCCCAAAGGGGAGCCACGCCTTCATGCGAGCCATGGCGGGTTCGAACATCCCAGAACCAACAAGTCGTGCCACATTTTGGGAGGCCGGCTTTTACTTCCGCTGGCCTCCGCCGAGCTTCCGCCGAACTTTCGCGGGCTTCCGACGGCGGAGGCGGCCTCGTTGTACTTCCGCCGCCTTCCGCTGGCCTTCTCCCGAGGAAGAGGCATCAACTCATTCGATTCTCGAAAGCAAAGCTCTTTCTTGAACGTCTCACATGAGCTTCCTGTTCTGGCGCGCCCACTCGGACGCACCGAAGTCGGCGGTGGACAAACCTCCCTTTAGTAAACCTCCCCTCAACGAAAACGGCCTGGGACCGAAACCGACGGACCTCGACCCGCAAAAATGACGGCCGCGACGCCCTCTCGCGAACCGAAAACGGCCAGTTCCTTAATCGACGTGTCAGGGCAGGAGGTCTACCAACCTCCCACGAAGACGAGAGAGCGTCGGACCACAGCAAGGATGATACCCAGCGTGGGGCCCTGTAGAGCTCCCGTGCTACGGGCCCCTTTCCCGGTGTCCAACTCCTCCTCCTCCTTCTCCTTCGCCTCTTCTCGTCCTCCTCCTTCCCTCCTCCAACCCCGCTCCCTCCCTCCTCCAACCCTCCTACTCCTCCTCCCTCCCTCGTCCAACCCTCCTCCTCCTCCCCGTCCTCCCGAAAAGGAGGAGGCATAAGATGAGCAGTGGACGCAGTGTCCCGTAACGCAAGCAGTAGGTGTGAGGGAGGATGATGAAGAAGAAGAAGAGGAAACATAATGAGGAGGAGGAGGGGGTGGAGACAACCAGTGTAAACCCAAGACTCATCTACGATGTTGGAATGAATGCTCCCCTCAAACTCCCTCTTCATAGGCCCCTCCAAATATTCATTGCCACTGCAAGAAACGCTGCGTTGGAGGACAACCGTGTGAAGATCCTGAAGCGTGTCATAACAGCATTCTCGGGAATTCAACGCCTCGAATGAACCTGACGATTGCGTCTTGACGATCCTGAATCGTGCCAGAACACCAATCCTGGGACTTCGATACCGCGAACAGCGTAACTGTTGCGCCCTGACGAGCCTGAATCATTCCAAAACGTAGTTTCTGGCACGGTAACAATTGGAGTCTGTCAAAATCTTGTAAACTTTGGCACGAAGGTGCGCGGCGCTAATGCGAGGCCCACACTTTGAAAACCACCCGCCCTCAATCCGTGAAGCTCTTGCAATTTTTAAAAAGCGAATGCGCACGGCGCCAATGCGAGGACTACACTTTGAAATCGGCCCGCCCTCGATCCGCAGAATTCTTGCAACTTTTTACAACGAATGTGCGCGGCGCCCAGGCGACAACCGCATTTTGAAAACCACCCGCCGTCAATATTGGGAGCTCTTTCAATTTCCTACAACGAATGTGCGCGGCGCTCAGGCGAGGACCACATTTTGAAAACCACCCGCCCTGTGAAACAATTGTCAATGTTTCAACTTCAGGCTCATAAATGGTAATTTAATCCGAAGCGAAATGCCCGGCCCGCCCTTTCGATCAGCCTCGGGGTGCGACGGGGAGGAGTTATTCATAATGGAAAAGAGGGGATAGGTGTATGCAGATGGGGAGGCGAGAACGAGGGAAGAGGGAGGGAGGGGATAGAATGAGGGTGGGGTTTGTTGACCAGTTGGTTGTTTGAAGGGATTGTTGGGAACGGCCCTGAATCGACGACTCTAGAGCGAGGGAGGACGAGGAAGAAGAGGACCAGCAGGGCAAGAGAACGGGGAGGAGGGAATGAAGGGAAGGAGCATGGCGGGACGAGGCAGAAAGACGAGAATGAGGAGTAAGATAGAGGAGGAGAAGGAGAACTCTTGGGCGACGAAGCGCAAAGCGGGATGCAGAAGGGAACAAGAAGAAAGATACACAGAAGAAGAAGAAGAAGAAAAAGATGAGCCGGAGGAACGGAATGGAACGTGTGCGAAAATGAGCATTTGTTCCTGCTTGGCATCTAGGCCGCCCTACTGATAACGAAAGGAAGGATCTTCCAATAGCTCAGCACCGCTAGGTGAGAGTCCTCTGGCCCTGAGCAGGACTGTCGGGAGCAAAGGAGGAACAGGACTGTCGGGAGCAAAGGTCTGGCCCTGTGTAAACCAAAAACGCACCAACGCTGTTGGAATACACCCTCTCTCCAAGCTCCCACTTCATAGGACCCTACACATACTCATTTCCACTGAAGGAAGTGTCCCGTTGGGGGACAACCGTGTGAAAATCCGGAAGCACGCCAGAACACTATGCTCAGGACGTCAACGCCACGAGAGAATCCTGACTTTTGCGTTTGGACGATCCTGAATCGTGGCAAACCGCGCCACTTTTGGGAGCTCAATACCGCGAATCAACATAACGTAACCGTTGCGCCCTGACAGTCCTCAATCGCTCCACAACGACGTTTCTGGTACAATAACTATGAGAATCGATAAAACGGGGGCAATTTTTGACACGAATCCGCGCGGTGCTCAAACGAGAACCACAATTTGAAAACGAGCCGCTCTTTTTCCGTGAAGCGCTTGCAAAGTTTTAAAGCCAATGTTCTCGGGACTAAAGCGAGAACCGCATTTTGAAAGCCACCCGCCCTCAATCCGTAAAGCTCTTGCACATGTTTACAACGAGTGTGCGTGGTGCTAAGGCGAGACTTGCATGTTGAAAACCACCCACCCTTAATCTGCTAATCTCGTGCAAAATTTGAAAACGAATGTGCACTGCGTTAGGGCGACAACCACATCTTGAAAGCCACCCGTCCTCAATCCGCGAAACTATTGCAGTTCTTGCAAACGAGTGTGCGCGGCGCTCAGGCGAGCCACACTTTGGAAGCGGCCACCCCTCCACTTGTGAAACTGTTGCCAACTTGTCAGCTACAAGTTCTGATATGACTATACATAGTAATGAAGTCTCAAGCGGAACGCCCGGCTCGCCCTTCCGACTGGCCTCGGGGTGCGACAGGGAGGAGTTCAGGGCTGAACTTAAACGGTGTTTTTCGTTTTCGTTATGTTTTTGCTTTCCCTCGCTTTTGCCCCGAATCCGCCTTTACCGCAAAACGAAGTCGACACGAAAACGGCCCACGAAATCACCAAAAACACTGTTCGGGTCCAGCCCTGGAGGAGTTATCTTATGAGACAAGACGTGGAGCAGCAGGAGCAGGAGGAGGAACAGAAAGAACGTGGGGGGGCGGAGGAGGCCCCCAGACGGTGCGCTGTGCGACTCCCCGCGGCGGGCCGCGGCACTTGTCCTCCGCGGCCCCCTCCGCACGCTTCCCGGAGCCGCCGCCGGCGGCCGCCATGGCCGCCGGAAGCCCCCGGCGTTGCCCCGGGCCTCGGGCCGAGCCGCCCTCCGGGAGGAGAGGAGCAGGGATGCGCTCGAGATGCGGCCAGGCGGCCTCCCAAGCCCGAGTTGGAGGGAAGAGACAGAGATGCTGCAGACGGTTCCGCTGGGGTTCGCCTCTGCGTTGGAGGAGGGGGGGGGCGTCCCCGGGAGGATCAGGTCCTGAAACGACTTTGCTGGTGGTCCTGGAATTTCAGTCGGGCCGTGCCTCTCTGAGCGGACAGAAGCAGAGGCACACCCGTAACTCCGCTTAAGGGTCATAAGGATGTAAAGCCCTTGGGCATTCGCCAACGCACGACTATGGGACGTCCGAAATTGCCCATGGACGGGCCGTAGAGTCAAGGATGCAAGGGCATGCCTGCCGAAGTACTCCATCCTTGGATCGATTCCTCACTGTACTCTGATACGCTCAGGCGGTCTCCTAAACCGCATGCGCAAGGAGGAGGAAGAGGAGGAGGATGAGGAGGAGAAGCAGGACGACGAGTAGGAGAAGTAAGAGGAGGAACAACAATTGAGAAGGGACCGACCGTCCCGGCATTCCCGGAGTTCAGCAGGAGGAGCGGGACGAAGTGTTCTTAGAACATAAACCCGACGTGCTAAAACAAGACAGCCTCCGCCAGCAATGTTATAAGAACATTTTGTGGAAATCACAAAAGGTTCTTAGAACATTGCTTGGTAGGGCTATAGGCGAGCCAGGACGCTTCGCTACTGCTTGAAGGAGGGAGAGGTTCCAGGAGGAGGAGGAGGAAGAGGAGGAGGAGCAGGGAGGAGGAGGAGGAGGACGAAGAGGAGGAGGATGAGCAGGAGGAGGAGGAGCAGGACGAGGAGTAGAAGGAGTAAGAGGAGGAGCAGGGGGAGGTTCCAGGGTGCCCCTAGAAGCTTTTGGGGTGGGCGACCCCCGGACGCGCTCGTCTGCGACGGCGCTCGTGGATGATGCTCTGGTATGGAGCATGCGGGTCCTGAAACGGGTGCTGGCCCCAAGGGCCTCCTCGCAGGACCTGCTTCTCGCCCTGAGCGGATTTCGGACAACCCAGGACCTCATGGAAGGCAGAGGGTTATGTTGTTCCCATCCTACTTAAAGACCACATCCCAGAACTAATTTCGAGCACCCGGAAAAGTGTCAAAAGAGTATCGAAACAGTGTCGGGCGAGTGTCTCCCAGGGCCCGACACGTGAACACCCTTGAGTTTCGGTACTTTTTTGGGCGCTCGAAATTCTTTCTGGTGGTCCAGGCTAAAGCAGGTTGGAGCATCATAAGCAGAGGGGTTGCCACGAGCAGTGAACAGGCCTGATGACCCGCTTCCAGCAGGGCCCGCCTGCCTCGCGGGCGAATGGCGGCCGCTGCTGGCGAGGGGGGCACGGGCGAAAGGGGGGGGGCGAGGAGGAGAACGAGGATGAGCCAGAGCAGGACCAAGGACAGAAGAACATCCTCCAAAAGCATGAGGCCCTCCGCCGGCCAAGACACCCCAAACCATAAGATCACCTAGGGTGCCCTTTTCTGAAGGGGAACTGGGACACACAAATAAATAGACACAAATAAAAAGATTCCCCATATTTTCCCATATTTTCTGGGTTTTTGTCTTCCCGCCCAATTCCCATATTTTCCTATATTTCTGGGGGATCGACGATTAATTGTGTCTGTGTGTTTTTTCCCCTCCTGATTTTCATGCGACAAGCACGCGCGAAAACGAGGGTGCCCTCTCCGAACCGACCTGGATCTTATACCCCGGTCCGACCGGATATGCGGATGACGTGAAAGAGGCGGTGGGGTTAGGTCGGGCCTGTTCCCCCTGCAGGGGGATGTTGGGCGGAAAAATTCAACACACCCAGAAAATATATAAAAAATGATCCAACATAGTCAAAACATCGCCCCCATACGATTTTTGGACTATCTTTGAATATCCCTCCTGTAGAGGGACACGCCCGACTTAATTCTAGAGGCATCCGAGATGCGGTCGGAGCAAACGAGGTCGGAGGATCGCGCCGCATCGGCGATGCACCGGCGATGCATCGGCGACGTCGGCGTGGAGAAAATCGACCTCCACATCGAGCCGCATCGCCGATGCATCGTCGATGCGGCGATCATCCGAGCCCACGGACTCTGTACACCGACGTTTTCTACGGCCCCGCATTGAAAATCGCACAAGAAAGCGGATCCTGGTGTATACGGGATCCTGGCGTATACATTTTTCGTTGTTTCCACGGGAGAACGGGGAAAATTGTATACACCACACCACTCCGACGCCGTCTCCGACCCTCAAAAAGTTCTGGGACTGAAAAACACCCCGCCACTGGTAATGTATATGTTCCAGTTTCCGAACATGCTCGGACCCCATTCGGCGGTGGGCAAACCTCCCTTTAAAAAAACACCCTTTAGTGAAAACGGCCTGGGACCGAAACTGACGGACCTGGACCCGCAAAAATGGCGGCCGCGACGCCCTCTCGCGAACCGAACACGGCCAATTCCTTAATCGACGTGTCAGGGTACTGCTTCCTCTTCTTGTCATGGTTCGGGTCCTGCTTAGTCATATTGTTCGCCTTCTTATGATGAGTGTGCTGGGAACGGTATTGATCCTGCTATCAACTATTATTAACGAGAAATTGCAATAACAATCATACGAACAGTAACAATGGTGTACGCATAATCGTAGAGGCCCTCGGAGCAAAGAAATCCTGGTCACTCGAGGCTGCTGGGGTGACGCCAAGCGGCCCGGGGCGGGGGGGCCACCCGGGGTCCACGGCGCTGCACGCCTCCCTCCACCGTGCTCGAGGCGCCGCGAGTCCGTCGGGCCTGTCCCCCTGCAGGCGGATTTTTGACGAACAATACAAGACGAGTGCACCAAAACTGTGCAAAACATGTGCGAACATTGAAAAAATCGTCTTCAGACTATTGCTGGACTGTTTTTTTTTAATATCCCTCCTGTAGAGGGACCTGCCCGGCTTAACGCTACGAGATGGTCCGAGCGAATGCGAACCGCGCGCGATGTATTTTGCAACGCTGGCTATGCAGTGCGCTGTCTCTTTGCTGAGGTGGCGGCTTCTCCAATAGGCTTTCCTGCCAACGCTTTACAAGCGCGCTCGATCAGTTCCCTGGACTTGCAGATCGTGAACCGCACAAGGTTGCAGGGCGAGTCTTCTGCGAATGGCGTGACGTAGAATACAGACATGGGCGTGCAAGCCATCTGGTACTCCTCTGCAAGCATGGTACAGAAATCCACATCACGGCGGTCTGTCTCGGCGACGAGGAAGTAGCCCCCTTGCGCCGCACAGATTCTTCTCACGCCTGGGACGGAAAGAAGCGCCGTCGACAGGAGCTCAAAATTGCCGGCGAAGAGGCACGCGACACCGTGAAGCCCATCGTCTGCCCCCAGTGCCGCTGCGATGCCAGCCTGCAGAGGCGTGGGAGCGCTGAACGTGAGGTGCGTGTGCACCTGCCCCAGAGGCCTCAGCAGCTCTGCTGGCCCAGCGGCCCGCGCCACCCGCCAGCCCGTGACGGAAAAGAGCTTGCCGCCGCTGCCGATGCTGACGGTCCGCTCGCGCATTCCCGGGAGGTCCGCCAGCCGATGGTGGGCTCGGCCTGCAAAGACACAGTGCTCGTAGACCTCGTCGGCGACGGCGATGAGGTCTTTCTCTCTGCAGATGTCGGCTATGGCGTTGACTTCCTCCGCAGTCGCTACATGGCCAGTCGGGTTGTGCGGAGTGTTCAGCACGATCATTTTGACTTTTGGCGAGGACGCAGCGTCCCGCAAATCAGCAATGGGAATTCCGAAATCTGGAGGCTGCAATGTCACCATGCGCGGCACGGCTCCAGCCAGATGCACGGAGCCCAGCATGAACGGGTAGAACGGCTCGATCAATACAATTTCGTCTCCAGCATCGAGGAATGCCAAGAATGATGCTGCCAGAGCTTCCTGCGCACCCGCTGTAACAACAATTTCTGTCGTGGGCTCATAGACAGCCCCGTGTCGACGTTCGCAAAAACCTGCGATGGCCTCTCGTAGCTGCAGCAGCCCGGGCTGTGCACTGTACTGGTTCATGCCTGCGCCACCCATTCTGATGGCTTCGACGGCATGCTGCCGTGCAACGGCAGACCCTTCAAAATCTGGAAAGCCTTGTCCCATGTTGATCATGCCCGGTTTCGCTCCAAGAGCGTTGACCGTCTCCCATACTTTTGCAGCGTCCCCGCCACCAGATGCTAGCACTTGAGAGCGTCTCGAGAGCTTCCGCATATTTCGAGCAACAGAGACTGCGCAATGGAGCCACGATGCTGGAGACAAAATTGCTACGGAGTGTGCGTCTCTCTCTGTGGTGGGAGGCTCCAATGGCTCCCAGTCCAGGCGCGGTTCACCAGAAGCGCTCGAAACCAACAGCGCCCAAGACATGCCGAAGTCCAGCCCCCGACTCGAACAACCAGGAACGGGCAACGCTCATCTGCACGGATTGGCTCAGACCATCCCCAAGCCAAGCTGGAAAACGCCAGCCCGGGACGGACACGACGTCCGACGTGAGTGTGCAACTGCGCAGGCCGTGCAGAGGGTCTTCTGCGGCCAGTTCTGAGTTTACCCGTCCAGGGCAAAACGTGATCGGCAATGGTCCACGGCAGCTCGCCTGCGCTGCCAGCACCGCGTTGCCGTTCAGCCTGCCCCCCCTCCCCGACTGTGCGCATGTGCCTGCGGAGCACCGACAGAGTGTCGGGGAGGTGCTGGGTCAACGGAGAAGGAGGACGGATAACCAGGGGAATAAAGGGGGGACACGGATAAGGAGGACTTCTGCTTGCCTTAGGTCGGGCATGTCCCCCTGAAGGGGGATTTATACATACCCCCATAATGTTCAAAATATGCGCAACATGCTCAAAAAATGGTCCCCAGACTATGTTTTTATCTATTTTTGAATATTCCTCCTGTAGAGGGACAGGCCCGACTTGACGCTTGCCCAGCCTTGCCGTCTATCCCTTTGTGTGTGCCCGCCGGGTGTCGTGCCAGCTGTTCCCTTGGACACGTGGCCTCCAACCTTGGCTCCCTCCAAGTGCCGATCTGCGTCTGGCATTGCAGTCTGGCCGTGGCCACTGCTCAGTGGCCACGCAATACAATATGAACATCTCCCTGCGAAGCCCAGGAGGGGGGCCAGCTCTCCACCCCGCATCGGCCTCGACATCGCTCCCCCGAGCTGAGCCGGCTTTGCACCGGCGCCTCCCGGAGCGGGGCTGGTCCGCAGAGGAGGACGGGCAGGAGGCGAGGGGGAGAGGGGGAGCAGAAGCTGGGCACGCTAGCGCCACATCTGACGTCCCATCCCTTCTCCCATCCCTTCCCATCGCGCTGAACTGTTTCTATGCGCCAGCGGGAGTCGCAGCGGGCCTCGCGGAGGAAGAGGAAGAGACGGCGGAGGCCTCCTCCTCCTCCTCCTCCTCCTCCTCCTCCTCCTCCTCCTCCTCCTCGCCTTTTTCTTTATCCTTTTCCTCCTCCTCCTTCTCCTCGTCCTCCTCCTGCTCCTCCTCCTCCTCCTGCTCCTCCTGCTCCTGCTGCTCCTCCTCCTCCTCCTCCTCCTCCTCTTTCTCCTCCTTTGGGGCCTCAGACAAGTCCGTCCCGTGCAGCAAGACGCCCTTCATGGGAACATCAGTGCGCAGGGAACGGGGGACCCACCTCCACACCGCTGGACGGATCTCTGCCCGCCCTCAGCTTGCGGAGGGACCGCTTTCCTGACACTGTTTGGGGGCCGCAGCGCGAGGCGAGGTCCTTGACCTGCTTCCTCGCGTGGCGGCCGCACTTCGCACAGAAAGATAAATCGTCTCCAAGCCTCCTAATCCGATGGGTCTCGTGCGCTCTGGCCAAGACCCTTGGCAGACCAAGACATGGATTTGCCATGATTGCGACGCATTCGGCCCCCCCCCCCCCCCTTACACGCCTGCTGCGACATGAGGGAGGTGCCCACAATCGCTACGGTCTAGCCGTAACTGCATCACAGGCTCGACATCCTTTGAGCCGGCCAACTTAATCTGGACCTGCAGAAGCTCTACATCAGGAGATCCAAGACTAGCGAGGCTCTAGAGGCCTAACCACTTGCCTGCCTACTTGCTCAGCCGCCTGTACGCGCTGAGCAACTCGAGAGGACATGGGGTGTCCCATAGCTCCTAGTCTGGCGTAGTTATCAACCTCACTATTTCCTACATGCCATTCATCGGGATACCCATGGTTCCTGAGCCACGTTTTGGACCAATGCGAGGGCATCCACACGATCTCCACGTTGCCCGTCCCTATATCCCCAAACTTCCAGAAGATGAGGCGCCGCAAGTCAGAGAAGGACTGCTTTGGGACACACATGGTGTCCGGGCCTTTCGCGAGGCCTTTGATGTTTTGATGGTCCGTGACGATCGTCACGGCGGAGAAGGTTGTCAGGTACAGCGCCTGCAAGAGAGCGTAGTGCTCGGCGTGTCCTGACGATTGCCCAACGCCTGGTACAGGGCCGCAAGCTGCTGCACAGACTCCCTTCCCTCCAGGCTCCAGAGACACGCGCGACCTGCCCGCGCGCGTCATCCATTCAACGCCGGGATTCAGCCCAGATCCATCGATGAGCAGTGTCGGGGTGAGCCTTCCATTAGGAGGATACAAAACGCATCTTACATTCACAAAACTGGCGGGGGGGCCCAAGTTCTTCCCGCAGGCTGTCCACGAGGCCATCGTCGAGAAGCTGCGTGTCCGAAAATTCGAGGCCCGTGCCTACGAGTTCCTGGAAACCTTGCTCTCGCCTCCAGCTGGCCAGTCCGTCGCCGGAATACAGCCCATGCGAAATCTTGCCTGGCATTGCCTTGCGCCAACTGCACATGGTATGCACAGAATACATTTCATCAGATACCTTCTGTTGAGTCCACATGCGCCCAAACATATGTGTTACAATCTGGTCGGCCTTCATATGTTCGCCCTGCCCCCTGAGAGCTACCTAAGCTCAATTTTTACATGGTCGAAATATGGATGCCCATCCCACCCAAGATGCGCCGCCGCCGTCTCCTCCTGTTGCCGCCTAGCCCCTCTGTGAATGACCGTCTTAAGGTCCGGCACGCTGGTGCTCTCGAGGTCCACGTCGAGCCCTTGGGGGTCAACCCAGTGGCTCCAGGACCGCGCCTTCCACCCAAGACGCCTCAAGGTCTGTGCGACAACACCTACAGGCCCTTGGGCCGCCGCCCATCCTCGGTCTTCTCGTTCCAGGGCCGCTTCGAAAAAAAATACCGTGCGTTGTCGCAGTGCTAGGAGCCAAGCCAGGTGGTCAAAGGCAACGCGTTGACAAAAAAAATGATCAAGGTCTGGTGGATCCGCCAGGAGGTACTGTGCAGCTCTCGACCTTCCTTTGGCCTTCCCGAACAGAGCAAGGGCAAACGCGGCAAGGAGATTCTTCAAATCCTTATCCGACGTCTCCATGGCCCTTACACCATACGCGTCTGCAGCAGTCCGTCCTCCTCTGTATACCCGTGTCAGACCGCGCCTGTGATGCTTCAGAGCGCGAAACCTGTGCGCCCTGCGGCGAAGCTACGCAATCCGCTGCTGGGGAACCTGTTTCCCTTTTCTGTACTGCTGACGGAAGTCATGCCCAATACTCGTCACCGCAGCGCATATATTAAACCGATGCCCATTGAGCGCCTTGCCCAGCTGCTCTGAAATCTGCGGGTTGGACGCCATAACCTGGCACTTCTTCTTGGAAACTACCATCTCCATCTTTTCTAGTTGTCTGCACAGATCTGGTATGGCTTTGCCCAAGACAGCCCGAACTCAATTTGTCATGCCTACCAGCGACGACGTAATCCCATACACCGTCGCATGCACGGAGAGGGAAGGCCATCTCTCTTTCATGTACATGGGTGCATCACGGATCACAATGCGCAACGTGGTTGTGGCAAAGGAGCATCCTGCAACAATCGAGCGCGTGATGGCCAACACTGGCGAAACAAGCTCGCGTACCCTCGACCTCCGAGTGCCTCCATAGACTTGCAGGAGCAATCGGGCACGGCGCAGATTGAATCGATGCTTGGTACAAGCTCTCCAGACGACGCCATGTGAGATCTTCTCATAGCATTTTCCAGGTCGGTTAGCCCGGACCCAATGCTAGCCCCAATCGCCTGAGCAGCCTCGACACCCACTCCCTGCTGCCACGCCGCCCTCTCACAACTCCACCCTTTCGGCCCGTATATTCGATCCCTATCATGCTCCCTTTCCCATTGTCATGCCTCTTTCCTCCTCAACCTTCCCCATGTACGAATGCACGTCACCAGCACCCCGATCGGGCGGTACCCGCCATCTGGCTTCTTGAGGACCGCAATCAGCGACAAGTCGCACTGCCCTGGGGTCAGCAACTGGATTTCTATGAGCGGGAGGAACTTACCAACAACTGTTAAGGCACTGTCGCTCAGATACAGCAGCACCTCAGGGTTCCACCCGCCGGTTACTATTGCAGATTGTTTCTTGAACTTCTTAAGGACTTGGCGGGGCTGGTCTGCCGCTGGAGCCGCTGGGGGCTCAGGCAGAGTGACTCGGAGGTCACATGATTCAAGCCTTTGGGCCTCCCCAACATGCCAGGTGTCGTCCCATTTCTCAAGCAGTTGATCAACCGTGTCCGTGGGTCCGCAGGGCCCATGCTGAGGTCCTTCAGGGTCGGGGCCCCGTCCTTGCGGCTCCTTCGTCCACCGGTACATGGCTCCTCCTCCAGGATCCAGAGACTGTGAAACCCAAGACCTCCACTCTCTAGTTCTCCTACGTTTGGTATCCACCTCCTCCTGGTCAGCGAGGGCCCGAACGGCCACCTGCAGCTCATCGAGCCGGGCCTCGTCCGCGCTCCACGGCAGGCGGGCGCGCAGCAGGCTATGCAAGTCCTCCCACCATGCGACGTCCCTTACGTTAGGGTGAACCCGTCGAAGCTTACTAACGAGATCGCGAACTCCATCCTCATCCCAAGAGTGCCCGCGGCCCCTGAGATAACGCAGTTCCTCCAGCCACACCTGCTACTTTCGAGCCGCCTGGGCTGATTTCGAACATTTTAGATGCGGCCCTTCGGCATACACCAAGATCGGTTTGTCGACGATGCGATACCCAGGGCCCCTTCCAGTGTAATCGTTTTTCTCTGGACCCGCAATGCCTGGGACATCGCCCAACTAGATACTGTGCTCGCACAGGAGGCCGTATATAGTGGGCAGAGTGTCCTCCGACTCATCTGCATGGAAACCTGTGAAGAGCCTATCTAGATAAGTCTAGTCCTTTCGGGCAGGGATCGGTCCTATCGGATTGTCTAGCGGGAGCGGCTTGGGCAACTTCAAACAGCGGTTCGTCTTAGTGTGCGCGTCGGCGCTCAAGACCAATCGAGCTGGGTAGTGTGTCGTGTGGGCCGAGTCATCCACACGATCGCAGGGCACAGCACCCCCCCCCCCAGGTCATGGGAAACCACGAAGAAATCCAATTCCCTCCAAGACTTCCCCACACGACAAGTCGGTTTATTACAGTTGACGACGATACCCCTCATCTTGGGCACGCCTGGGGCCTGCTGAACCTCTGAGGGTCGGCTGTTCAAGACCCCTGCGATGACGAAAGGCTTCTGGGCAGCAGACAGGAATTCACCCAACTGGTTCAACAGTTGCTTCCCTTTGGCTCCTAAGAAGCCCGCACCGTCTGGCAAATACACTGAGGCCACGTCGAAGCCCCGTTTCACGCACCCGTTGACCCAGACGACGGAGCACCTGGCATGTATGAGATGATCGTGAGCTCCATGCACCTGCCCGACACCGACGTGCAACTCCCGAAGACACCCCGCCCTGAACAGTCTTGATTGCGCCCGTCAATCTCAACTTCCAGCCGTCGGAGTTCATCTCGCTCTCTTTCTGCGAACTCTTGGGCTTGAGCACCTTGCACTCTTGGAGGCACACGACCTGGTCATGCTGATATGCCTCATCCGTCAAAGATGCCGCGGTCCCCGCCGAACCTGAGGTATTCTCCTCCTCCTCCTCCTCCTCCTCCTCCTCCTCCTCCTCCTCCTCCTCCCCCAGTCCTCCTCGTCCTCCTCTCCTCCTCCTCCTCCTCCTCCTCCTCCTCCTTCTCCTCCTCCTCCTCCTCCTCCTCCTCCTCCTCCATCTCCTCCTCCCACCCCTCCTCCTCCTCATGCTTATTCCTCCACCTCCTCCTCCTCTCCACCGTTCTTGGTCACCATGCGTACACGCCAGTTGGAAGAAATAGATATAACCATGAAGTAGGGAAGCGGAAGGAGTATATTGGGTTCGGACGAGCGGCCTGCAGTCTGGGTGCCGCGGGGGCACTGCAGGGTGGCGCAAGGGTGCCGCTAGTGGTGAAACAATGCGGCAACAACAACAACAAGCAAGAACACGCCGATTCTTGAAGTAGGAAGGCGCTGGGAGTAGATTGGGATCTGGATACCCAACAGCCCCTACATTCAACGACCAGCGTGTAGGCGGCCAGTCGGCGTCCCCCGAGGGAGGGGGGAGGCGGGAGCCAGTCACGCGCTCGAGACCTGATCTAGGGTTTCCTGGCTCAGCTGCCTCCACGCCCACGGCGCCACAATCTCGGAGTTCACGAGTTGGCACGCCGCGCTCGCTAGGAAGTTGGCGCCGGGGAGCCACTCCAGGGTTCGCACGTACAGCTCCGAGAAGACGCTCGGCATCAGGAGGCGGAAGACGAAGGTGAGGTTCTCCTCCGCGGCGGCCAGGCGTCCCTGGCTGACGCCCTGCAACCGGGCCTCCGCGTCCAGCGCGCGATCCAGCACAGTGGGGCTCTGCCTCAGAGCTTGCAACACCGGGTTCAGATAGTCGGAGCAGTGCGAGCTGAGACAGCAGAAGCTCAGAATCGGTCCTTGGACCCCTCCTGGGGTCCAAACGCGCGAAATGTCCAAGCTGCGTCCAGCCGTGGCGACGCGGACCCCCCCCCCCGAAAAGACGAGCAAACACCTGCATAAACAATAATTTTCGGAGCTCCGCGCGGATTTCTTGGATTGGCGCTGGGTCCCCTGGCGGCGCCTCCGGCGCCGCCCCTGGCGCGTGGAGTGCGTGCGCCAGGGAAGGGAGTCCAGCGCTCATCCCAGACATCCGCGCAGACCTCCGAACAATTGTTCATGCCATTTTCGATGATTCACCTGGAGGCCGTCTGCCGTGGTCTCAACTCTCGGCGGCACGCAAGAGCGACCCTCGGCTTATGTTGTTCCCATCCTACTTAAGGACCACATCCCAGAAATAATTTCGAGCACCCGGAAAAGTGTCAAAAGAGTGTCGAAACAGTGTCGAAACACTGTCGGGCGAGTGTTTCCCAGGGCCCGACACGTGAAAACCCTTGAGTTTCGGCACTTTTTCGGGCGCTCGAAATTCTCTCTGGTGATCAAGGCTAAAGTAGGTTGGAGCATCATACCCTCGGCAAGAGTGACATGCGGTGCGCGGCATCAGGTGGCCGCGGAGAGGGCAGATTTAAGCGCGCAAACCCATGCTGAAGCACTCCTGCGAAGGGCTACGGCAAGTTCGCGTCGTGTCGACCCTGGCGTTTGCTCCTGACACCGCGGGGATCGTTCATTCATGAAGGAGCGGCCCTTTCCAAGAGGCCGGATGCCCTCCGGAGCGAGGAGGAGGAGGAGGAGGAGGAGGAGGAGGAGGAGGAGGAGGAGGAGGAGGAGGAGGAGGCGGCGTTCAACCATACACGCCCGCGCTGGGGCCGCCGCCGGTCGACGCGACGCGAACCTGCCGTACTCTCACGCGCAGCCGAAACTCGCCCTCCTCTGAGACCCAGACCCCCTCGAGTCATGAAAAAATCACGACGGCAGGTTTTTCGCTATTTTCGGCCTCTGGGGACCCTTACCGGCCCTCAGGACCGTGAAAAAACGACTCGGGATGAAACACCGGTCCCGGGGAATGTGTCCAGACCTCTGGGGGTCGCGTCATGAAAAAATCATGACGTCGGGGGTCTGGGGATAGAACGTGCGCTGGTCCGGCGACGCGGCCGTGTTCAGGTCCGTCAGGGCGCCGAGGCGCTCGCCCCAGCGCAGGGCGCCCCCGAGCCCAAGCTTGCGCAGCACGGGGCCCTGCACGGCGGACTCGCACAGGCCACAGGCCTGCGCCACCAGCATCTGGTTGCTCTGCTGGATCGGGGAACAAACACCTTGCCCTCGCTGGGACGTCAATTCGCCGTGCATTCCTCGGTGTCGTGCGTTTTCTCTGCCGCAGGATGGCCCTGAATGCTCCTCGATGGTCCCCGTCGAGACACATGCACACGCCCGATCGATGCCAAGATCATGACAGAAGCATAAACGTTCGAAGGTCCGCGCGGATTTCTCGGATCGGCGCTGGGCCCCCCTGGCGGCACCTCTGGCGCCGCCCCTGGCGCACGGAACGCGCCAGGGAAGGGGTCCAGCGCCGATTTAAGAAATCCGCGCGGACCTCCGAACATGTATGTTTATGTCATTGTTTGTTCCCCGAACTGAGCCTGCCCCCAACCGTGCTTGTGCTTCCGGAACAGCAACAGAGTGCCATTATTCAGGCCCGTGCCGGCATGCATGTTCAGGACGGTGCAGACGGCAAGCGCTCGCATGGCCCTCGTTCTCCCGAACACCTCCAGGAAGCCCAAGGGCGAGAACTCCCGCACCAAGGACTTCCAGTCGGGGCGCCCCTGCAAGCGCTTTGCTGGCGGTAGCGTCTCGCGCGCCCCCAGCAGAAGCAGCACGAACGAGCACAATGATCGGGTTGGGCGAAAGGGGGGGATAGCAAAGGGGGGGTTTGAGAATCAGCTCACGTAGCTGATTTTCCTGGCGCCTCCCCGCGCCGGAGGCGGCTATATATCGAGGAATGGGCCCCTCGGTGAGGCCGAAACCAGCTGCATGCAGCAAATGTCGTAAGCCCCCCCGTTTCCCAATCCCCCTCCTTCGTCCAGCCCGAAATGAGAAACTTGCAGCAAGGCGGAACCCGTAGCGCGGATGCGGCACAAGCGACAGCGATCGCGTCAGCACCAGCTGCAGGACGGTGGCGACCAGACCTGTGCGGCGGTTGAACACCACGGCGGCGTCGGAACCCCGGCCAAGCATGTCGGATATCATGCTGGTCATAGCATTAAGTCAGGCCCGTCCCCCTACAGGCGGATTTTGGACTTAATTAACCATATTCCAAGCATGCACAACACATGCTCAAACACAGTCGAACGAAAGTGCTCGGCCTATGTCTTGACTATTGCTGAATCTATTCCCCCTGCAGAGGGACAGGCCCGACTTAACCATAGCAGATATGTACGGCAGCATTGCGAGGCTGGCCAGATGACGGTACACGAAAAACGAGGCGACGCCAGACCCGGGCCTCGACACCGCGCCCCGCAGCGCGGAGAGCAGCAGAGGCGCGGCCAGCACGAAGGGCCTGCGCCCGTAGGCGTCGGGCAGAGCGCCCGCGAGGGGCTGCAGCAGGAACGACAGCAGCGTGTGAGCCACGCCGCTGCGGTTCAGCAGCCTCTGGCACCAGGTCGGGCCTGGCCCCCTACAGGGGGACTCTGGGCGAACACCTGAAACTACTCAAGAACAATACCTCCCAAATGCTCGGACATAGAAGGAAGACGTCCCCGGACTGTTTTCTCTAAATTTCTAAACACGATATGTTTGAGCACTCCTCCTGTAGAGGCACACGCCCGGCTTACCTCTGGCAGCGCATCTGGTCCCCGCCGCACATCTCCAGCAGCAGCGTGTCGGAGTTGAAGGACAGGAACACGTAGTCGGACTGCAGCAGCACCCGAGCGGCGCCGACGAGGGCCAAGCTCCGCAGGGGAGCGCCCTCCGAGCCCCCTCCGCCGCGGGCCTCGCTGCCAGCGCCGCCGTCCATGTCCCGGGCGGCGGGGCGGGGAAAGGGGAAGGGAGGGGAGGAAGGATCGACGAGCGGGGGGCGAAGGGTCCACAAAGGGGGGGACACCGAGGATGAGGAGGAGGAGGAGGAGGAGGAGGAGGAGGAGGAGGAGGAGGAGGAGGAGGAGGAGGAGGGTCGGACGAGGAGTCTGTCGTGGTGACAACGAGGAGGAACGGAGGTGGTGGTGATGACGAGGGTCGGACGAGAAGTCTGTCATGGTGCAATTGGCTCGGGATGCGTTCCAGGAACTCGGGATCATCTAGCGGCCCTCGATCCTGGACATCCCGGAACGTGTCAGCATCATGGCAGCTTGCCCCTCTGAAAGGGGTGCGGCTTTGACAGGCTGGGCACCCAGACATCCGCCGATGTGATCTTTCAGTCCGCGGCCCTAAGAGGTCCCGACCCCTTCCCCGGGGGTGGATTTCTTTGGTTCCAGATCCATTGCTGATGGACCCGATGACGGGCCCGGGAGGCCGACATCCAGGAAAAAACACTGGATTGGAAAAATCAGATCCTCGGATCTCTGGGAACCACTATACCCTTAGGTCGGGCATGTCCCCCTACAGGCTGATTGTGGACGAAAATGAAAAATAGTCAAAACATATTCCAAAACAAGTGGCACGCGTGCCCTGGCTCTTGCACATTTGAGGAGAGAAAGAGGAGGAGGAGGAGGAGGAGGAGGAGGAGGAGGAGGAGGAGGAGGAGGAGGAGGAGGAGGAGGAGGAGGAGGAGGAGGAGGAGGAGGAGGAGGAGGAGGAGGATGGGCATGTGGGGGGCGAGAGGGCCAGGGGATGGGGGGCCAGAGCCAGGGGGACGGAACCACGAAAATAAAGAATCCCGGGCGAGGAGGGCTGGGCCAAAGGCCAGTGTCGGGGCGAGTAGGGGTCCAGGGCCAGGGCAGGGGGACTGAAGCTCGGACCAGGGGCCAGCGGTCTGGGTTCGAACCACGAAAATACATTGTCCGGGGCGAGGAGGGCTGGGGCGAAGGCCAGGGTCGGGGCGAGTGGGGCCAAGGCCAGGAAACAAACTGAGTTCAGCCAGGGCCAGAGGGCTGGGGCTCGGACCAGAGGCCAGAGGTCTGGGTTGGGGCGAGGGGGCGAGGGGGGGCGGGCCAGAACCAGGGGGACGGGGGCCAGGGGAAGCGGGCCACAACCAGTGGGACGACGACAAACCACGAACAACGAAAAGAAAGGGTCTGGGGCGAGGGGGACTGGGGCCAGGGCCAGGGGGCGCCAGGCCAAGGAGGGAGGCTGGGTTCAGGGCCAGGGCAGGAGGACGTGAGCGAGGGGGCCAGGGGAAGCAGGCCAGAGCCAGGGGGGACGACGACGAACCACGAAAAGAAAGGGTCTGGGGCGAGGGGGGGGCGCCAGAGCCAAGGAGAGAGGTCTGGTTCAGGGCCAGGACAGGAGGCGGGGGCGAGGGGGCCAGGGGAAGCAGGCCAGAGCCAGGGGGACGACGACGAACCACTAAAATAAAGGGTCCAGGGCGAGGGGGGCTGGGGCCAGGGCCAGGGGACGCCAGAGCCAAGGAGGGAGGCTGGGTTCAGGGCCAGGGCAGGAGGACTGGGGCTCGGACCAGGAGCCAGAGGTCCGGGTTGGGGCGCGGAGGCCAGGGGATGGGGGGCAGGGAGACGACGACGAGGATGGGAAGCCAGAGCCAGGGGGACGAGGACGAACCACGAAAATAAAGAGGTCCGAGCTCTAGAACATGAGTGTGCAAGAGAATTATTAAAACATGCAGAGGAGATCGTCCCCAGACTATTTCTGGAGTATTTGTGAATATCCCTCCTGTAGAGGGACACGCCCGACTTGACGCTACCCCCGCGACAGGGCCCCCTCCCCAGACGAGGAGGGCGACGACGATGAACGCGAGGAAGGACGAGGGCGAGGAGGACGGGCCCGGGGGCCACCGGCACTGGCGCGGCCCCCCTGCGTCCCCGCTTCGACGAGGGCGCGCAGGGCCGGCGACCACCCAAACGCCTTCTGCTTCCCTTCCTCCCAGGGCTCGAGCGAGCCCAGAATCGAACCGACGAGACGGATCGGCGATCGAAATTGATCAGATCGGCGAAAATCGTCAGCCAACTCGTGAGAAGTCGAATCGGCTGAAGTCGGCAGTCTAGTCGAAATTGAAACCCGAAATCGACTCGAGTCGGAATCGGAATCGATCGAAATCGAATCGAGTCGGAAGAATCGAAATGAGCCCTGCAGACTCCGTCTGTGATCCCTTCCTCCTCCTGCTACTTCTCCCCTCGCCTGCTGCTCCTCCTCCCGCCTCCACTTTCCTCCACCTTCAGCTCATTCCAGCCTCTCCTCCATCTTCATCGCCAACCTGATCCCCTCCTCCTCTTCCTCCTGCTGGTCTTCTGGCTGCCGTTTCTCCTGCTCTCCTCCTCCGCCTTCTTCTCGTCCCTGCTCCTTTCAACCCCCCTATCCTCCTCCCCTCCTCCCTCCTCTGTCCCTCTCCTTCTCCCCCTTCCACTGCTCCGTCCTGTTCGCGCTCCTCCCTTCTTCCACATGTGTCCAATTCCACGTTTCTACGGTTCCCGCCTTCCCCCGTTCCACCCCTCATTCCCAATAATCTGGTGGAACTCATTCGATCAAGTTGCGCTGGAGTTCGCATCGCGTGGAAAAGGTGTGACCGATGTGACTGATAGAGGGACCCTGTCTACGCGCGATCGCTTACTATTCGACTCAGAAGTAATTCGACTCTTAAGTATACACGCCAATACTATATCGCGCGCAGCGCGAGATCAACTTGTACTTCCTTGAAGCCCCATATGCGGCGGTGAGTAGGCGCCACTCGCGCAATGCTATGCCACGCCATGCCTGGTTGCCCCCCATCGTGGCCTTTCCGTGTGCCGTCGCCTCCGCGTCCCTCTCCAATCCCTGATCCCCATCCGCCTCCTCATTGCTCCTCGTTTCCAGATCATGCGCCTCCTTTCTGCCTGGACATCTTCAACTCACTCCCACTCCGCCAGTCCCCTGCTCCTCTCTCGACCTCTCTCGACCGTCCTCGTCGTCACTTATCACGCCTCGTCTTCCCTCCTCCTGACTTTTGATCCTCATCCTCCTTACGTATCGCTCCTCGTATTGCTCTAACTCTTCATCATCATGGCCTTCCCCGTGTTGTCCTCCTCCTGGCTTCGAATCCTTCGCGCCTGGGGGATCGTACATGACCGACCGCTTCAACCGACAACCACGAGAGAGAGCGAGAGAGAGAGAGAGGAAGGAAGGAGGGTGGGGCACGGAAAGACGCAGGAGTGAGAGGAAAACGGGAGAGAGGGAGGGAGGAGTGCTGGGGGGAAGAGGGAGGAGGTAGGAGGGAGGAGGGTTGCAGGAGTAGGGGGGCAGGAGTAGGGGGGCAGGAGGGACGAAGCACTAAGCAGGAAAATGGAGGTATCATTGAGCAACGAGTCGGTTCCTGGAGCCCTCTCCCCACCTGTGCGAACACGCATCTACTTATAACTATATGTTTTTCATGCGTACGTTTATGTATATCTATATCTATATACGCATATCTGTAATTGGAGCCACGCGCGCGCTTCGTGCGCGCTCTAGCCAGCCCCATCCCTCGGCCCCATTCCCAGACCGCAGAGCCGACGGCGGCGGCGGGGGGGAGGCGGGAAATGGAGGCGTGGCATCGGCGGAATGGAAGCGTCGCACCGCGGCCTCGGCGACGGCGATGACGAGGAAAGCTCCTGGGATATTGCCGACGACATGTGCGAGGTCGGGACAAGTCTGGGGTTCCACGCCAGGGGCTTGTTTGGAGCTGTTTGGGGCCGTCTGGGACACTTTTTAAGGTCCAGTGGAGCTTTCCTCGTTGAGCTCCCAGGGATCTCTCGGAGCCTCACCAGGGCCCCAGGCGGGTTCGGAAAATAGCTCCCAGAGGGTTCCCCGAGGGCCGCGTGAAGTAGGTGATCAACCAAGGGCCCGTTGGTAATTACCTAATTGCCAAGGCCTTTCTGGAGCCCTCTTGGGGCCCTCTTGGGCGCCTCCAGACCCACCTTGGCACTCTCTTGGTCCGTCTGGGAGCCCACTTGGGGGCGTGCGAGGCCGACTGGGGCCCATCTTGGGGACCTCGTGGGTCGTCTTGGCACATCGGAGCGTCGAAAGGGCGAAGAGGCGAAACACCTTGGAAAAACACCAGGAAAGCCATAGTCTGGCCTCTCGGGGCTTCCTTGGGTGGGCTCTTCTGCGTCTCTGGAGGGCGGCCCAGCGGCTCCCGAGCGCCATCTTGTCGGTGCCGAGACCGCCGTGAGCGTCCGCGGATCGGTCTCGAGCAGGCTCGGGCGCCGAGGGGTCGCCAGGGGAGACAGACCCTCCTGGCCGCCTCTTGGCCCGTCTGGGAGCCCCCTGGGGGGCGCAGCAGGCCGCCCGGGGGCCATGCTTCGGGGGGGGGCTTCGCGGGCCGCCTTGGCACCTCGGGGCATCGCGGAGGCAAAGCTGCTAAGCGCCAGGAAAGACACGAGGGAGACACCATCTGCTCTGGCGTCTCGGAGCCTTCTTGGGGGGGGGGGGGGGGCTCTGCTGCGTCTCTTTGGGGGGCGCCCCCCCGGCGCCTCCTCGCTGCCGCTCAGGTGGGTGCCGGGACCCCGTCGGGCGTCCCGGGATCGGTCCCCCGCGCCCGCGCGCGCCCGAGAGTGGCCCGGGGAGGCGGGGGCCCAGGGCCACACACACACACATAAATACACACAAATCCGAGGATCCCCCACATTTTGCAATACCTTCTCGGCTATTGTCTCCCCCCCCACACTTCCCATACTTGCCCATATCTTCTGGGAATCGACGATGAATTGTGTCTGTGTGTTTTTTTCCTCCTGATCTTGGCCCGTCTGGGAGCCCTCTTGGGGGCCTGTGAGGCCGCCTGGGGGCCGCATTGGGGGCTTCGTGGGGCGTCTCAGCACATCCGAACATCGAAACTGTGGGGAGGCCCAAAACCACGGACCACTAGAATCTCTGACCTCGGGGGGCCTTCTGAGGGGGCGCTCTTCTGGGTCTCAAGGGCCGGCTCGGTGCCTCCTGGGAGCCACTTGGTCGGTGCCGAGACCATCTTGGGCGTCCCTGGATCGTTCGTGGGCGGCCTCGGACGTCCGGGAGTCGGCCGGGGGAGCCGTCGGGGGGGCAGGGGCCAGAGTGTACAGGTGGGGCAGCGGTCCGGGGCCAGGGGCCCGGGAGCTCCCGTCATGTGTGTATGTTATGTATACATATAATATGCACACATATGTATATGTATACAACTATATATATATATACACATATATATAAATATATATCTACATACATACACATATATGTATATATCCATATGTACACACGAAACCACCAACGCGCGCTTAGGTTCTAGCCGCGCCCAAAAGAACCAATATCGCAAATTGCAAATGGGGAGTGCAGGGGCGATTCCGGAGATCCTTCGGGGGTGGCAGGGACCTGCGGCAATGAACTTTTCGGATCCTTGCGACGGGTCTGGGAGTCCTGGGGTTTATTCGATGCTTGTTGCGCTTCCTTGGATCCAACCTTGGGTGCCCGAATCCGGCTCCAACATTCACGCCACCAAGGCCACGCCACGGAATATCGAAAGCCGCCCCCGCCCTTCCTGGCCACGCATCTGGGGCCAAGCCGAGGCGCACAGAAGCCAAGAAAACCCATCAAGGTCGCACCGGCAAGGCTTCCAATTCGATGACTCTGACTTTCCGGGGGGGCATGATTGAAGAGCGTCCGCGCCCTCCAGCCGTCCATGGTTCGTCTTGAAGCCTCTTGGACGCATACTGGAACTGCGGTGTTGGGGGCCTTTGGCCTCCGTTTTCGGAGCCGGAGCCGTCTTGGGAGCAGCCTGGGCCATCTTGGAAACCTTGGCGCCGTTTGGGGGGCCTGGGCTGTCTTGGAGCCCTCTTGGGGCTGTGCTGGGGCCATTTTGGGCCCATCTTGGGCCGTCTTGGGGTCCTCTTGTATCTCTTGGACCTTGTTGTGTTCCTTCGGGTGCTCTCGGTCGGAGGTCGTCAGGGCCGTCTTGGGCGCACTGCTCTCAAAACCCGCTCGACTTCCTCCTTTTGGACCCCTGTTACGGGCGGTCTTGGATGCGTCTTGGGCCGTTCTGGGGGCATCGCATCGCCGGCCGCCACGAGGCCATGTTGGGCCGTCTTGACGCCCTCTTGGAGCCCGGCCCTTCTCTGGCGATCTTGGCTTGCCCCTGCGCCGTTTGAGGACTTCGGAAATCCAGAATTGCGAGCCTGCTGAAAGACTTCTGCCTCTGCAGGTCCTGCAAGAAGGTTCCCAGCAAGGACTCGCCAACCGGAAGTCTGGTGGGATTCGCAGCGCTGCAGGAACTCTCGACTGGCGTCCCTGGCCGGAGCGCGTATCGGGCAAAACCGCCTGAACGCGAGTCGCAATGCACAACTCGGGCTGCTGCTGCCTGGCGATCCTGAAATGACAGCTCCTTGCTGCGGTCCTGCAAGGAGGTTTCCAGCAAGGACTCGCCAGTCGGAGGTAAATGTAAGCTTCTGGTGGAGCAGCAACGCTAAGAGGAAAAGAGGGAGAGAGAGTGAGAGAGAATGCACCAGCCGGCAAACTGCAACAGCAAAGAAAATGCACCAGTCGGCAAAATGCACCAGAGAGGGAGGGGTGGGAGCAGGGATGCAACTCGAGAGCTTTCTCGGTGGCCAAACATGAAGTCTCACCGCAAAATGTACCCCTTCGGGCCTTGGTGGTCACCAGCTGTCATCTTTGGGTCCGTCGTCATGTAGCTCGATCCCCGGATCCCAATCTGGGAGATGGTACGTTTCCAAAGGGGTGTCACCCGCTCCCGTCTTGGGATCTGGCCTCGAGCCGGCTCGCTCCACGAAGGCGGGATCTGGAGCGTGCCCGCTCGAAGATAGATGCGTCCCATGTCCAGGCGACGGTGCGCCCAAGATAGTCCTGGGTGCGTCCCAGGCGTGCCCGCTGAAGAATGGCGCGTCTGAAGAACAGAGCATGTACACCGTGACTGCCAGTATGGCGTCCTGGATCAGGACAGGAGCATTGTGGAGCTCCTGGTCGAGATGCTCCCATGGGTAATTGTGAGCAAGGGGAAAGACCTGTGCCGCTTTCCGATGGCCGCACATTTGCAAGGCGACGGGGGTTAAAACAAAAATGAGCGACAAACGCAAACGGGTCGTATGCGAGGAGACGTTGCAACCCCACGCCACGGCTTACCGCGGGCCGCCAGCGCGGCACGCTACATTGGCCACATTTTGGCCTCCTTGGGGGCCCTGAGTAAGCAAGGGAGCCACCCTCGATCGATCTCCTCCAAGATGCCCAGGAGGCCCCAAGAGGCCACCGCGATGCCCCGAGGATGCCCCCCCAGAGGCTCCCAAGAGATCCCCAGGAGGCTCCAAAAGGCCCACAGAGGCAGCAAAGACGCCTGAAGAGGCCGCTGGGCCGGGACTGCCAAGAGACCCCCCAAGACGCCCCAGGAGCACCCCAGGAAGCGTTCGAGAGAAATCCACAGAGATCAGGCCTCTGGCCTTTCTGCTCGCCCTCTCCTCCTCCTCCTCCTCCTCCTCCTCCTCATCCTCCTCCTCCTCTTCCTTATCGGCCTGTCCCTCCTCCTCCCTCCTCGCCCTCCCTCCAGTTTTTGTTCCACCTCGTCCTCCTCCATCTACTCTTCCTGCTCCTCCTCCGATTCCTCCTCCATCCTAGCCCTCTTGTGTTATCCAGCCATTTCTTCCATTGCATTCTTCTCCACATCCCTGATTCGGGCAGCTCGTCTGGGCCTCGTTTCTGGATGGGCTGGCGGGGTTACTTTTTTGGTCGGCGGCTCCGAGGCGGCGGACAGGGAGCGGTAGGCGTCGTCTGGGCCAGCAGGCGAAGCTAATTAGCTACAACAGGCAATGCACCTGCAGTAAAAACCCGCAGTACGCGAGTATGCACATGCAGTAAGCAAAAAGGCTGGCGGGGTTACGCGAAGCGTCGAGACTCTTGCCCACTGACGACGACGACGCGCGAAAGAAGCATAGTCGGGCGAGCGAGCGGAACATGGGCTGGATGCAAGTGGCACTTGGTGATGGGACGGCCCTCGGGCCGTATTGGAAACCTTTTGGGCCGTCCGGAGGCCATCTCGGGCGAGCTGGAGCGACTCCGGGCCCTCTTGGACCGCGTGGAGGCCTCTGCGGGTCCCGTTCTTCTGTTTTTGGGGCTGTCCTGGGCTGCCTGGGGGGCGTCTCCAGAGGCCCATCCCTCCCATGCGCAGTCGAGGTCTCTGGGCCAGGGCCCCAGACTCTGCAGCAAGGGATCTCTCTCTCTCTCTCTGCCTCTGCCTCTCTCTCTCTCTCTTTTTTTTTTTTCTCTCTCTCTCTCTCTCTCTCTCTATATATATATATAGATAAGTAAATATATAGACAGACATACACATACACATATACATTTACAGCTACATAAGTACACGCACGCACACACATATATGTATACATACATACACAGGCGGTTACATGCATTTATATACACATATATATATATATACACATATAGTTGTATACGCGTGTATATATATATATATATACACATGTGTGTCATGCGTGCGGGCCTACGTTCTCCACGTCGGCTTTGTTCACAGGGCCGAACGCTGGGACCGCGAGAAGTTGGGGCCCCTCTGGAGCCTCAGATTCGGAAGACGTCGGCGCGTTCCCCTCGAAACGCCGACCGCCGCAGTTTGGTCTGCGTCGGGTCGGCAGGCATTTCGGCCAGCGCCGTTGCTCGGCGGCGAGTGAAGGGGGTGAACCGAGAAGGAAAAGGCCTTCTCAGAAGGCGGCGCAACTTCTCAGAAGCCCTCGCGCCTTCCGAGAAGTTATTTGGGTCTTAGGAAGCTTCTCAGAAGGCCGGGGGACTCCCGAGCCTTCTGAGAAGGCCTTCCCCTTCTCACTTCCCCCCTCGCTCGCCGCCGAGTTGCCCGCTCGGCCGTGCCAGTCGCGTGTGCACCTCTGCAGTGGGGTGCATGCGCCTTTTTCCGACAGCGCGAGCAGGCTGCAAGCACGCGCGCGGCGCTGTGGTCGGAAGCCCGCCTGGCCGACAGGCCTCGGATGGGGTGCTGGTCGCCCGAGTGGGGCTCAGACGAAATGCTTGCCCTTCAAGTGCTTCGTGAGCCACAGCTCGGCCCCCATGCCCTGCGGCCGAGCAGGAGGGGGGGCAGGAAGGGAAGGAAGGCAGCGAGTTTTTTCAGTGGGGCCGCCAATCCAACGATGATGATGAATACCCCCAGCTCCCCAACTGATGGGACGGGGGACCCCACCATGCCAGAACACGTGTTTGAGATGAGTTTGTCTCGTCCACCACGGACAGCGCGAGGCGAGCCTGATGCACCCGCGGTCGCCACTCGACCCGTGGTCGCCTCCCCGATGGCAGGACGGAGGGGAAGGTGGGAGGAGCACTGGACTGCCGCCTGGTGTGCCGAAGCCATCTGGATGGTCGCGAGCACTGCTGAACTACTCTCCTGCTGATCGGGTTCCTATGCGAGACCCTTCTGGCGCTTTTTGAAAAAAAAACAACAAAACGAACGATATGGTGGAATACGTATATATATATATATATATATATATATATATACACATCTCTCTCTATATTTATATAACAAAGTTGACAATTGGAAAGAGAGAGAAATAACTAACAAAACACAGAGAGACATAACGAGAGAAAAAGAGACTCACCCTCCTTCTCATCCTCGCCTGGCCCTCCTCGATTTCAACACCAAGATCCCTTCAGCGGGAAATGTGTGTGTGGTACAATCAATTCGGGTTCTTGGGCAAATTCCCCATCAATTATTTTTGTGGGCGGCGGCAAACCAACAGACGCACAAGGAACAACCTTAACGCGGCACAGGAAATATACAGAACAAGGCAACCTCAAAAAACGCAAAACACCAACCACCACCGCATAACGCATAACGAGCAAATCCGATTTCAACACCAGTCCACTACAGCGATTGGCTGCTCCACCGTCCCAGGCTTCCTCGCTCCACTCCCCTTCCCCCCCGTCACCCCGCCTGTCGTTCCTCCTCGCTATCCCCCTCCATTCTTTCCGTCGTAAATCCGCCGCCGTGCTTGCATGGAGTGGGCACGTTCAAATGCTTGCTCTTGCCTGTTTTGTTTGGTCCTTTTCTAAGGCCGCCCCCCCCCCGTCCCTACCCGCACGCGTGCTTCGAAAATCCTCACCTTAGAAATTGCGGTCCGGCATCCAAGCGGGCTTCCTAAATAGCCAAGATGACCCCCGAATGGCTCAAGATGGTTCAAAAAGCTTTCAACGCAGCCCAAGACGGCCCAAGAGGCCCCCAAAACAGCCCAAGAAAGGCTCCAAGAGGCCCTCAAAGAGAACCCGAGGAGGCGAATACTGCTGATTTTCTTAAACGGATCATGAAAGATTTGGAAGTTATCGCCGATTGGGGCTTCCGACCGCCCATGGCGGCCTAAGAGCCTCCGGCAAAGCTCCAAAGCAGCCGATGGGGCCCCCCAAGACGGTCCCGAGTCGGCCCAAAAGGACCCCGAGATCGCCCACGCGGCCCGTCTGGCCGCGCCCCGCTGCGGGTGTCCTGCTTTGGGCGGCCGTCCTTTTCTTGACTGTCGACTCGCGGAGCTCCTGGAAGGCCCGCATCATCTCGTCATGCGCGTTGCACTGCAGGTCCGTGGCCGCTACGTCGATCCTGAGGGACTCGTCGAAATCCGACTTTTTCATGTTGCTGATCTCGTCTGCCTCCTGGTTCTCCTCGCGCGGTAGCCAGTTTAGGCTTAGCGTCATCTCGTGTGACCTCAGCTTCTCCAGAAGCTCGATGAAGAGGACCGTCGAAGACCACTTGGTCGAAATGGCCTTGTTCACCGCGCGAACGTCCCCCAAGTTGCCCGTCGATCCCGTCATTTTGAGGTTCGCCTTCTGGCGGCGCCCCCCAGGCTTCGCGAACAGTTTCGCGCAGAAGATCGTGTCGAGGAGCTCGAACGCCGCGACGACCCTATTCGGGTCGTTTGCTTTCGCCCGCGCCCAAGGGAACCAGCGCATGCCAACGGGCCTCTCGCGTGCTGCCTTCTGGCGGTCCTTCCCCGCCGCCTATCCGCCGGCGTCCTCCCTCCGCCTTCGCATCCGAGCGGGAATGTCCGGCGCCCTCGGATCCGAATTTGATGGGCGACTGCAGCTTCTCCCCATTCGCTGGTCGCTTGCCGATCCGCGTCAGCACGAGCCTGGTGACCCACAGTAGGGGGGCCCTCTTCTTTCTTTGTCTTGCGACGCTGGCGAGCCAGGCGTACGCCGGCCCAAACAGCGGCTTCTCCCATGCCAGGTCCATCGCCGCGAAGCCCAGGCGCCCCCAGCCCGACGCCAGCTCACTGAGGTGGACGGCGCCGCATTCGACCGTCTCCTTGCACCGTGGATGGCGCTGCCCAGGCCGCCCTCGCCCCAGAGAGGCCCACGGTGTGCTTGGTGCATTCGCAGCGGAGACCGATCCAGTCTATCCTGAGGCCGCCCCGCGTCCCGACCTCCTGCCTCGAGAAGCCGAAGCCACCGAGCAAGATGGCCAAGGCAAACGTTGCCAGTCGCCCTGGTTTCCCCACGCCGGCCGCCTCCATGTCGTCGGCATGGGCCGACTTGTTGTACTGGCCAGTCGTCTCCCAGTAGGCATAATATCGCCTGTGTTGCGGCGCCGACTGGGCAGGTCCACCACTCGGATGCGCTGGATGTGCCGGAGGTGCCCACGGCGTTGCAGTGCACCTTTCCTTCGAACTCGCAGTCCAGCATGACCACTCGTCCTCGCGGATCTTGCGTCTTGACCAACCGGTGCGCTCCAATGGCGCTGGTGACGAATGAGGGCATTGCCGCAGGCCAGTCCTCGAAATAACTCAATGGGACCACCGAGATTGCGTCCATATCTTTTAAATGACAAATTGCACAACGTAGATGGCTAAAAACATACTGTTTGGGGCCCACGCTAAGTAACATGTTGTGCTGCGTACTGTTAAGCAAGGAAGAGCCTTCAGCTGGAGAACGATGGATTGGGTTGGCGAGGCGAATGAGGAGGTGGAGGAGGAAACAAAAGAAGAGGAGGAGAAGGAATGGGGGGCATGAGGGGTACGGAAGGGGATGCGAGGGCAAAGAGGGGGGAAGGAGGAGGAGGAGGAGGACGAGGAGACGAATGACGAGGAGGAGAGGGAAGGAGGGAGGGAGGGAGGGAGGGAGGGATGGAGGGAGGAGAGGGGAGAGGATGTGAGGAAAAGAAAAAGAGAAAGACAGAGAGAGAGAGAGAACGGGACATACATCTATAGATATATAGACATAGAGAGGGAGAGATAGAAACAAAGAGAGAGAGAGAGAGAGAGAAAGAGAGAGACAACAAAAACAACAACATAAACGAGATAGATCGGACCAATGGGACACGCGCGTCCGCAGGCCGCCGGGCACGCGCGGCGCACCTGTAGCACCGTAGCCGGAGCTGCGGCTAAGGGGGGCCAAGCACCCGTCCTGGGCGGTCGGCCCGGGGGAGAAGGGGAGGAGGGGCGGGGCGCGGGGACCCCGCTGGCCATCGCTCGGACGTGCATTCCCTGTGCGTTTTGTGCGGTCTCGTGCGTGGTGTTCTCGCCAAGGGATCGAGGCTGCTCCTCGATGGGCCTCGCCGGAGGAAAAACGCACACGTCCGAGCGATGCCAGGCCCCCCCGCCCCCCCCCAACGGGCAAATGGTGAATGGTGGAGCTGCGGCACTGCCCCGCGGCCGTCCGCGCCCACCTGTTGGGTGGTGCGCGAGGCCTGCCCCCGTCTCTGGCGTGACGGCGCCTCGCCGGAAGCAGCGGCGCCCAGCCAGCGCCCCGCCCAGGACCCGCAGTGGGGAGGGCCACCGTGGGCGCCTGCCAGGCCGCGCACGGGCCTCGGAGAGGAGGTTCGCTGGGGCTTCTGGCGAGGAGCCTCTGGGCCGCGTGGAGGGCGGCCGCGACGGAGGCGGCGACGCTCTTCGCCGCAGGGGCGAGCGAGGCCCGACGCTGGACGGCGGCGAAGAAGTTCGCGCAGAAGGGCGAAGCGCTGTCGCATGGTGTGGCGGACGTGGTCGAAGAAGGCTCGAGAGCCGTGTCAAGCGGCCTGCCGCAGCCTGGACCTGGGCCTGAGCGTCTTGCCCCAAGCGACGGGAGGGGGGCCCAGCACGGCCGCCCGAATGGCGTGCCAGGTCCCACGCACCACGGGTGAGATTCCCCCCAGCGCTCGGCCTGAACCCGAGTGGGAGGGGAGACCCGACAGATGCGGAGCGCGCCCGAGGCGGCCTGGGCCCTCGTGGCGAAGGAGGACCATGGGGCGAGGCAGGCACGGGACCACCACGCAGGGCAGGCCAGGGTTGCCGCGCTGCTGGCAGGGGGTTCAATACCGCCGTAGTCGGCCAGTTGCTGAAAGAAGTGGTTAGGGTCGGTGGCAGGCAGCCAAGCGCCACCGTCTAGACTCCAAAGGTAGTGCCCGTGGGGGAGGTTGACGCACGGTGGCGGTGGTAGGGGCCCGTAGAGCGTGACCGTTAGGCTCCCGCTGGTCGGTCGGGGGTCGTGGGATGCCGCGCTTTGGTGCAGGTCCGGAGACACCACACTGCCGGTTGGTCTGGCAGGCTGGGGTGGTTGGTGGGCCGCGAGGGCAGGGGTAATTAGCCCCATCTCCCGAAGCTGAGCCTGGGAGGCTGCGTGACCGGTTTGGTCCGGCTGAGACTGACGGCTGGTGTTCAGTCGGGCCTGTCCCCCTACAGGGGGATTTTGGACGAAAAATAAACAATACCCCAAAAATACTTGAAAGATGCCCCAAAATAGTCAACAAAATAGTCCCCAGACTATTTGACTCTTTTTGAATATTCCCCCTGTAGAGGGACAGGCCCGACTTAACCGTAGTGGGGTGGTCCAGGGAAGTGTGACCATGGGGTCGACAAGGGGGGGCTCTCTGTCGCCCGTAGAAGAATTGCTGGCGTTGCTTATGGGGGCATCGCTGTTGTGCACCACCGCACCGGCTGAGCCGGGTATACGGCGTCGTCGACGGCAGGACGGGGGACTGTGCTGCGCTGCTTCCGCGTCGACGCCTAGGGGGGCGGCCAGTGGCGGTGCCAGGTGCTTGGTCGGGCGGATCCCCCGGCCATTGGGGGTCAGAGTCGCTTCGCCCGTCATCACTGGCAAAGGGGTCAGCGTGTCTAATCCAGTGGTGCCCGTCGAAGGAGACCACAGCCGTGCGGTCGCGCTGCTGACGCGAGGCGGGCCCACGTGAGGATGCCGCTTCTGGGTGCGGTGTATCAGGTTCTGGGTGTTGGGCGAAAAATGAACAATTCTCAATCAACGCTCAAACAGAGATGCAGAAATGGTAACAAGTCGTCCCCATATCATTTGTTCTGGCAATTGTTGCGTATCCCTCCTGTAGAGGGACAAGCCCGACTTCAGTGTAGAGCCCCATCAAGGCCACCGTCCGGAGAGCACGGGGAACCTCCTCGACGCAGCAAGCGGAGCCACAGCTGTCTGCCCCTGTCGGGGTCACGGAGGGCTGGGAGCCACGAGGGGGTGATACGGGCGAGGCGGTCGACCCGTCCTGCTCGAGCCTCCAGGGCGTGCTGGGTCGGCGGGTCAGCTGCGGCTCGTGACACGCGCGAGAGAGAGAGAGAGAGAAAGAGAAAGAGAGAGAGAGAGAGAGAGAGAACGAGCGAGCGAGACAGAGAGATAGAGAGACAGAGAGAGAAGCGATAACAGGAACGAGCGAGCGAGAGAGAGAGAGAGAGGCACAGCAGGGGGGAGAGAGCAATGGCACCGAGCGAGAAAAAGCCGCAAGAGGGGTTCCGCACGGGCGTCCCGCGCCGCTCTCCCTCCAGAGCGGGCCAAGGACTCGAGACGTCGCCCGGAGCTCAGACGCCCACGGCACGGCGGCCCCGCACAAAGGAACGAGCCCGCACGCTGGTCGGAGGGAGCAGGCAACAGCAGGGCTCGACCTGAGCAGTGTTGTGGTGGTTTCCCTCGTTTTGTGCTGAATCCGCCTTTGCTGCAAAACGAAATCAAACCGAATATAGTCCACGAACTCGCCAAGAAATCAAACCGAAAACAGTCCCGAAACAGTCCGACAGCCCTGGGTAAAGACATGAAGTAGGAAGGCGGATACGGCAGATTGGGTGCAGGCCCTCCCAGCCAATAGATCAAAACACATCGAGACCATGCCAATTCTTGAGGTAGGAAGGCGCTCGAAAAATAGTAGGATCTGAGAGGCCAAGAATGCTTACTTTCAACGACCAGCGTGTACTGTACGGGCCACTGGGCCTAGGTCCCGCCGCTTTTACAGTTGTCACGACTCTGGACAGTCTGGAAATCGAGGAGTTGAACTTTCCCCCCTCGCTCAGCAGTCGAACAACTCTTGGATATCAACGCCGTCAAACTCATGATCTGGCTCCAGTGGGCCTGTAGTCACGGAGGCAGTGGCGAAAACCGACGCCCAAAGACTCTGTCTAACGAAGGCCACCCCGCAACAAACGAACGCCACGGGAAGCAATGACGTCGGCAGAGCACACCTCGAATTTGGGAAGCGACGCTACCAAAGGATGACGGGTGCGGAGTAAGGTGAAGAGAGAAGCCCACGACCTCAACAGCAATGTAGAACCAAGTGTTCGGATGAACGCACGGCTGCGCACGTCTCCAAAGAACAAACCACCCCTCATGATGCCTACCACATACGAGGATGGCAAACGATTTCCGAGAATGACGGTAGTTGGCATGCAAAAGCGGTATACACAATCGTCCCGATACGACCGCCTCTCTACACACCAAATCCAGCTTGAGAACAATGCGGGGGCATATTCATCGAACTGATCTCGCATACGGCCACACATCTCTCAACGTATGGTAATCGTGAGTAGCTGGAAGGGCGCCTGCGGCAACTGAATACATAGCCGACTTGCGCACACACCCAGATCTGTAAGGTGCTGGCGGTGCGAATGCACTCGTGTTCTTTCATTCCAAGTGGGCTACGTCATCTGCGCCATCATCGTCGAAACATTGACTCCAATGTTCCCGACGTCTTCCCCAGGGTCGGCTGTTCATCCTGATTTGTTTCTAGGCAGCCCCAGGGCCTGGTGAAGGCCCTGGAGTTCGAACACTGGCAAACACCTTCCGCCGTATCTTCTTTCGCTGAACCGAAGGGTTCTGGCCCCCCCCCGCAATGAGCCGCCGAATGGCAACATCGGCATGCACACTGGCGCCGTCGGGGGGCGCCGGGTTAGAGGAAGACTGCACGGCAGTAGTGCAAACTTTTGGATCTTCGCGCAGATGTCTTGGATCGGCGCTGGACTCCCCTCCCTGTCGCGCGGACGCGCGCCGGGGACGGCTCCAGAGGCGGCGACAAGGGGCCTCAGCGCCGATCCAAGAACATCCGTGCGGAGTTCACGTAAGCCGTTTCTATTCTTCGACGGATGGCCTCTGCCTGCTTCATGAACTTCATGGGGATCCAGGTGTTGTCTACCTGCGGGGCGCCAGGGAGGATGATGAGGAGGAGGAGGAAGAGCAGCGGCAACAAGCGTGGCGACCGACAAACAGGGCAAAACGATGTGCGGCGACGCCGCGGCGACGGCGGCAACATAGCCGCCAAACCGCCAGACAGCCCCACACGACGGGCGGCGACGAGGCGGCGACGGGGCGGCGACTGCGGCAACATAGCCGCCAGACCGACAGACGGGCCAACACGACGGGCGGCAACAAGGCGGCGACAGGGCGGCGACGGCTGCAATATAGCCGCCAGGCCAACAAACAGGCCCAGTTTCTGAGTAACAGAGTAACAAATCAGAGCCCCACTGTTTGGGAAACAAGGGAAAACCCGTATTCCAAATCCCTTATTAATCGTCCCCCGGGTCCGGTTTTCTAAGGCGCCTTTTTGGTCATTAAGGGGGTCCGGTTTATGAGGTCGCTTTCTTTGGATTGGAGCTGAGGGGGTCTGGTTTACTAAGGCGCCCCATCGAAGAGGGGGTCCGGAATATTAGGTCGTATTTGGAGGGGGGTCCGGTTTTTTAGGGGGGGGGTCGATTAATAAGGGATTTGGAGTACGGGCGAGCACTGTTTGGAGAAGCGCGTGACACACATTCAGTTTGGGGAGGTCTGCGCGGATGTCTGGGCTGGACGCTTGGCCCCTGGACAGCTCGAGTCTACACCCTGCGAAATGCTTAAGAAATCATGGGTTAAGAAGTTCATAGTCTCAGAACTTGAATAAAAACCCAACATTTCTATCAAAATCTTAGGATTTACATTGAAAGCTTAAGGGTAATCGAGACTCTGGACGAAAACTTAGGTTTTCTTAAGCATCGCCTACAGTCTACTCAACTTGTCCTTCCTCGCAAACTTGGCAAAACCACACCGTCGGAAACGCTGGCGCCCGAAATCGGTCCGGAAGGCATGGGCACGATGCCCAACAGCGAGTGCCGCCCGGAACCGACCGCGGCCGCTGTCTGGCAAGCGGCCTTCTGCCTCCAGTGGGCAAAGCCCGCGGCGACACCGATATAGCGAGCCCGGCTCCCTGTGGACAGGAGCCGCTCCTGGTCTTCGCACCCGGATAGCAATCGACGCGGTGCTCCCCCGGAGATCGATGGTCGTCGTTTGGCCCTTGCCGTACCCATCTCGACCGTCCCGGAGATCGTGGGAGATCTGGGTGCTCGTCGCCTCGGGCTGGAGGCCTCCTGGATGGGGTCCGAGTAGACGGGGTCGGAGGATCGTGTCGCATCCCCGAGGCATCGCCGATGCATCGGCGATGCAACGGCAACGTCGGCGATGTGTCGGCGACGCCGACGTGAAGCACATCGGGTTTCACATCGAGCCGCATTGCCGATGCATCGGCGATGCGGCGCGATACTCCAACCCCGTCTACTCCGACCCCATCTATGAGGCCTCTAGCCCGAGGCGGCGAGGATCCAAATCTCCCACGATCTTCGGGACCGTCGAGATGGGTACGGATCTGGGACTCCAACCCCATCTAGGAGGCCTAGATCCGTACCCATCTTGACCGTCCCGAAGATCGTGGGAGATCTGAGGGGAAAAAAAACGCCGTAAACATAAACGTTTGGCGCTTCGCGCGGATTTCTTGGATCTGCGCTGGACCACCCTCCCTGGAGCGCAGAGCGCGCCAGGGGCGGCGCCGGAGGGGGGACCCAGCGCGGATCCAAGAAATCCGTGCGGAGTGCTAACAGTTCATGCTTATGGCGTGTTGGCTTCTTCGAGATCTGGGTCCTCGCTCGGGCGATGGCAAGACTGGGTTTAGTGGGACCTGGTTTCGTGATCTGTACCAAGGACGCCCCCCCCCGCCCTATTCCACTGACTGGAACTGCCGTCACCCGAACAAAAACACCAACTTCCGCAGACCTAGTTCTGAGATTCTGGCCAATTTAGGGGCTCTGGGGTCCTACTGCTAACCGGGTCCCCTTACCTGGGGCTCTGGCTTTATACCCGAATCTGTTTGGACGCCCGAAATGGGTACGGAAAGAATGGGTACGATGCCTAACAACAAATGTTGTCCCAAACCAACAGCGGCCGCTGTTGGGCAGGCGGCCTTCTGTTGGCGACACCGACAGCGAGTCCTGTTCAAAGTGAACAGGAACTGCTGGTGGGCTTATGTTGATCCCATCCTACTTAAGGACCGCATCCCAGAAATAGTTTTGAGCACCAAGAAAAGTGTCAAGAGAGTGTCGAAACAGTGTCGAAACAGTGTGCGGCGAGTGTCTCCCCAGGGTCCGGCACGTGAAAACCCTTGAGTTTCGGTACTTTCTTGGGGCGCTCGAGATTCTTCCTGGTGGTCAGGGCTAAGATTAGGTTGGAGCATCATGATGCTGGGCGTTGTGCCCATCCTTTCCGTACCCACTTCGTTCGTGCAGATTCATTGCCCGAGCCTCTGGCCATCGCTCGGACGTCCATTTCCTGTTTTTTTGTGCTTTCGTGCGTGTTTTTTTTTTTTTCCGCCAAATGATGAAGGATGCTTCTCGATGGTCCTCGACGAAAGGAAAAAATGCACACGTCCGAGCGATGCCAAGACCTGGGTCCTCGCCACCCCCGGGCGGGCGGGGCCCCGCTGGCTGGCTGCCCGGGCCGCGCCGCGGGGCCGCGGCGGGGCGCGCGGTCTCGGGCCTGCCCCTGCCGAGGGCGGGGCCCGGCGGTGCGGCGCGCGGGCGCGGGCCCGCGGCTCCGCGGGCAGCTCTGCGCTGAGGAGGAGGGGCGGAGGACAAGGATGGGGTCATGTCGGGCATGTCCGCCTACAGGGGGGAATCTGAGACGACAGACTTGTTGGTGTTGTTGTTGTTGCTGTTGCTGTTGCTGTTGCTGGTGTTGTTGTTGTTGCTGTTGTTAGAAAACCTCCAAAAATGCCAAGCTAAATGCAGAAATAGGCAGACAAATCGTCCCCATACGATTTTGTGACTCTGTTTGAAAATTCCTCCTGTAGAAGGACACGCCCGCAGGCAGCTCTGCGCGAAGAGGAGGGGCGGAGGACAAGGATAGAGTCAACCAGTGTGAACGAGGCCCAGGGACACACAAATTGATACACACAAATCCCAGGACTCCCCCAGATGTTCCGATCTTTCCTAGGTTTTCGTCTTCCCCCCCCCCCACTTCCTAAGTTTTCCCACATTCTCCGGGGGATCGACGATGAATTGTGTCTGTGTGTTTTCTTCCCTCCTGACAAGGTCATAACCCAGACATGATCGCGTCGCAGACGGGGGGGTTTTGGCCGTGTTCGGCCTCGGGGGACCCTCGCCGAGCCTCGACCCAGGATGAAAAACCGGTCCCGGGGAGAGGGTCGGGACTTCCAGGGACCCCGTATCGAACAAATCAAGACGTCGCATGTCTGGGAAGGATGCACGATAAGGATGCAAGGGCCTCGAGAGGCCATTTCGAAGCTTCTCGAGCGGGGCGCGGCCAACGGCAGTGGCCAAGGATGGACCTGGGAGGCGAGGATGCAAGGATAACTACCCTAAGGAAAATTGCCCATCCTTGCTATGCGGGATGACTGTAGAGGGGCCCCGGGTGACACAACTGAGTCGGCACAAGATATGGATTTGTCCACCATCTTGCATATTATTTCCTGGATGCTCCTCCTCCCCTCCATGTCCAAGATGTTTGCATGGGTCTCTTCTTTTTCGTGTGTAAGTTCAGGTCGGGCCTGTCCCCCTATAGGGGGATTTGGGACGACAAATGAAAAAGATCAAGCAATACTCCCGAACTGCTCAACAACAGTCCAAACATCGTCCCCTGACGATTTGTTTAGACTACTTTTGAACATCCCTCCTGCAGAGGGACAGGCCCGACTTACGTGTAGGTGCAGATCGCGCCCCTCCTTGAAAGAGAAGCGGAGGAGGGCCGGCCGACACAGCGGGGGAATTCCCGCCCAGCGCAGATCCGCTCGAGAGGGCGCTCTGCTCCAGGCGCGGGCAGGTTTGCCCGCATGGCGTTTCGTCCCCCCTCCCCGCTGCCCTCCCAGGCCCCTTCCCCCCCCCCACTGTGCCCCCCTCCCCTTCCGCCGCCTGCTCAAAGAGGGGGACACACGCGAACCCCACACCTACCCCCCACGATTTCTGAGGGGGTAGGGGTAGGGTTCGCATGTGGCCCCCTATCACATGCCGTTGGGCTGAAAAGGCGTGCGAGCAGGATCCCGATTTGCGTGTGGTGGAATTTTCCTTTCGGGTCTCGCTACTTTCCCCCCCCCCTCCATGCGAGCAAACTTGCCAAGAGGCTGAAACAAAAACTGCCGAATCGGTCCCCGGACCCCTCCTGGGGTCCACGACCCGTTCATCGAAGCGGATCCAGCTGTGGCGACGAGAACCCTCCATTCGGCGGCGAGCGAGCGGGGGAAGTGAGAAGGCGGAGGCCTTCTCGAAGTCCCCCGGCCTTCTGAGAAGTTTTCTGCGCCTTTCCCGAAGACGCAGGAAGCCTCTCAGAAGGCGCGAGGGCCTCTGAGCGGTCCCGCCGCCTTCTGAGAGGGCCTTCTCCTTTTCACTTCCCCTTCCCCCTCGCTCGCCGCCGAGGTTGGGAGCAACACGTCGGATCTCTGGGGGAATGCCGCCGAGGCCTCACTGGCGATCCCGTGCAGTTCCACGTGGCCCTCTCCTTCTCACTTTCCCCCCCCGCTCGCCGCCGATCCATTAGGGCCCAGCTTCGGCGGGCCCACCTCCGCAGGCCCCCGACGTCATGACCCTTCCTCACGCGGGACCACTGAGGTCTCAAACCCACTGTCCAGAGAGGGCAGCCGTCGTTTCGGCGGGCCCTCCTCCCCAGGCCCCCGACGTCATGATTTTCCTTCACGTGGACCCACGGAGGTCTCGACCCACTGCCCGGGACTCCCGGGGGATGAAGCTGAGACCTCGGGGGGCTCACGTGGCCCTGGTCCCGGCACCGCTGGACCGGGAGGAAGCTGAGGCGGATTTTGGGAGAAAATGAAAAGAGTAAAAAAGGCATTCAAGAATGACCCATTTCTCGAATTCTCGAATTCCCCTCCTGCAGAGGGACATGCCGGACTGAAACGGAAGCCTCGTCTGTCCACGTGGTCCCGCGACTTCTCGACCCACAGTGTCCACGTGGGTCGGGAACAACTCGGGACGAAAAGCCAGGCCCGGCTTCTCATGCTAAGTTGTTCTTTTTTGACGGCCCCCATCGGCCTGGCGAGGGCCCCCCCGAGCAGGGAAATTGTCGGGTGGCGGCATCCGAGCCCTATCTCCTCCCTCCTCCCTCCTCCCTCCGCCATCCTCCTCCTCCTCCTCCTCCTCCTCCTCCTCCTCCTCCTCCTCCTCCTCTTCCCCCCCCTCCTCCTCATCCTCCTCCTCCTCCTCCTCCTCCCCCTCCCTCCGCCTCCTCCTCCTCCTCATCCTCATCCTCTTCCTCCTCCTCCTCCTCATCCTCCCCCTCCCCCCCAACCATCGATTTTCCGGAATCGATGGGAGGCGGGGGTCGGGGTCGGATTTCGCCATGTGTTCGACAAACATCGAACCAGACCCCCGCCGCCCGTCGAGTTGCCTGAATCATTGATCGGCGGAAGGTGGGGGTTCGGATTTCGCCGCCGAATTGTGAGGCCGAGTTGCGAAGGACCTCGCGCAACGACTTTTTCACGACGCGAGGGGGTCTGGTGCCGAGGCTGCGAAGCGAGAGGCGGGGGGAGGAGGCGCCGGCGGCGGACTGAGACGAGCCTGGGCCCGCAGAGCGACAGCTCCGCGCTGCCCGCGAAAACCTTGGCCACTTCTCCTCCCCTTTGGCGGCGCGCAGAGGGGGATGGGCCCCAGCGAAGCCTGCTCGGCTACACGTAGAAGTGACCTTAGGCAAAAGTGGCCTTTGGCGCGCGACTTTCGGGAGCCACCTCAAGGTCTCCAGTTTCCGTACTATCCGTGCGGCTGGCGTGGCAAGTTTGTTTTTTTTCTCCCCCGGTTGAATTAACAAATGAAATGCGAGTGTCCACATCGGCTAACATGTTTCACATAGTTTTATGTAGTTTCGTCGTTGAATACAGTGAATCTGCTTACCTCCCATGAATAACCCTTCGATCGGCACAATCTTCGGCATATGGAACAGAATCATGACCCAAATCCAGCGTTCAAACTTCGAACTGGATGGAGCAACCGAACCCACACTTGATGAACCGATTACCCTAACACAACACCCAACAACACCCTAACCGAACACCCAACAACACATTGCTGCCCGAACACCCGAACCTAACACAAAACAACACCAAACACCCAACAACGCCCAACCACACCCGGCTGCCCGAACACACTAACCTAACACCCAGCAACACCTGGACTGAAATCACCAGCCTAACGCCCGAACAACCTTGTTAACTAACCCGACCGTTGCCCTCTTGGTAACTCTTTCCTAGCGTTGTAATCCTGGGGCAGGGAGGCAAGCCTTGATTGTATGACGTCGACGCCAAAGACTGATAGGAGAGGGCATATCATAACAGGAGGAGCACGATCATATGAGATAATGACGCAAGGGCAAGCACACGCTATCCGCTCTTCGCATATGCATCCCCTTCGGTAATGCATCACCTCGGGGGTCCTCGACACTATGCTCCTAAACCTGCCAGGGAATGCAACAGGCGGTGGCGCTGTGGCTCGAAGCGGCACCGTGGACAGTTCGCCGCTACTAGAGCGGGGACTTTAGTTTAGGACGGTATTTCGGCGCCGTTTAGATCTAGAGGGAGAGTCGAACATGGGGCGGAAGGTCAAATATTTAATTTGGGGATGTTAAGTTGCAGGAGGGTCAGATCTAGAATCTAGAATCGAACAGATGGAAGAGGTGCGACCCCAGCGCCGAAATAGCCTCACAAGGAACCGCATCACACCTAGCGCGTTTTGACTCAGCTGCGCGGAGAATTCCGCCTCCTCGCGGGGACGCTGCCGACAAGCGGCAATTCGTCTCGAGATTTCACGGGCCATTGTTTTTATTTGCGGGCGACGCTCGAAACGCGATCCTGCAGTCAACAATCGATTCGATACTCGATGTTCGACGGTGAATCCGACATTCGTCTCGACATTTGTTTCTGTATTCGAAAATACAATGCAAACTTTAGCATTTGATTCAATTCGTCGATACCGACAACAAACTTGCAAGATGGGCGTGCCAACATTTTGCGCGACTCGCCTGCAGTGCTCACGAATCGTTGCTCACGAATGGTTGGCTACAGTTTCGCTTACTTGTTGCTCCAAGTTGCGCTGGGTTCTCGCACGTTCTCATGCTATCCCGTAGACATATTACTGGGATGAGGCCATGTTGTTTGGGAGTTGTTTTTAGTTAGTCTTGTCTGCATAAGTTTTGATGTTTCAACCAATTTTCGTTAGCTTGCGTTGGTATGATACAGCCCGGTGCTACTTCAAAGATGTCCCGTTCCTCTATGTCCCTCGATGTCCGTGGATGTCCCTGGATGTCCCTGTTTGTCCCTTTTTGTCCCTGTTCGGTGTCCCTGGATGTCTCTGGATGTCCCTGGATGTCCCTATTTGTCATTGTTTATCCCTGTTTGTCCCGGTGATTCGATGTCCCTGTGTTGTCCCTGTTTGTCCCTCGTTGTCCCTCGATGTCCCTCGATGTCCCCCTGTCTGATGTGCCTGTTTGTCTCTCCTAGTCTATATAATTGTGTATCCTCTTGATTGTCCTTGTTTGCAGATCCATATCGGTATGCTTATATTGCCTGGGTTTCTATGTGCCCCTCAATGTCCCTCGTAAGATGTTGTCTTCTTGGCGTTGCATCGTGGCTTTGCGAGCGGTTGTTGCAGGGCGGGCAAAGGCGGACATCGGGGGCCTGGGAGGGGGATCATTGGGGACATCGGGGACCTAGCGCGGCCCAAATCGGCGGACATCTTCTCCCCACAAGCCCAGAATTCAGGGACATTTGGCCCAACAAGGCCCACAACCGAGGACATTTGCTTGTTCCTATGAACATAGCTCCAAACAACTTGTGGAAACTCAGAGATCTCGCTTTGCATTTTTCAATGTGTTTTTGTGCTCGGGCCCTGCATGGGGCCCGAAAGCGTGGACATTGGACCCCACCGAAGCCGAAATTCGCGGACATCGCGCCCTGCCGTTCCGAAATTCGAAAATCCACGCCGCTGCCAAGAACCTTCCACGCTGGCCACGAGGAAACATTGGATACCTTGGACCGTTACAGATCAGATTTGCCAAGGCCCTATTGAGATGCCATAAGTGAACCTCTACGTTTCTATTGTTTTCTTCACAACTACATGAATTCATCGTTCATCTGATTATACCAGCAGCGATTCGACAAAACATGTACCCAATTGAAGAAATCACAGCAAACAGCAGACCATGCGAAACACGTTCATTTTTCAGTAAACACAAAAGACTGAGCTCACGACGTGCATGATCTCACCTTGACGACTAATGAGCAAGATCACATAACAACATGTCGCGTTTGGAACACTCCATGGAATTAGAAACCCGACAACACGACAACACGACAACACGAAAGCGTCAACACATCCCAGGCCCATTACCAACCAACCAACCAGCCAACTTATCGAGTCCTCAAGTGACCACGCCCATTCAAACATGACCAACAAGGACTTCAGGGACAAACAGGGACAAACAGGGACAAGGCAGGGCTGCGAAGGACACAAAAGGACAACCAAGGACGTGATTTAGCATCCGTATCGGCCACGCGGATAGTACGGAAGGTGGAGGCCCAGGGGCGGGGAGGCTGACTCGGAGCGTGCAAGCCGCTGCTGTTGCATCGCATTCAGCCATCTGGGGACCCCGTGTGTGCCCGCACCAAAACAGCCATGCCGAGGAAAGGTTACTCTTACGTATGGCCGACCTCCTCAGGATGGGGGAGCGTTAGGGGGGGGGCCAGCTCTGGGGGCACGCATCGGCCTGGAATCGCCGATACACCGACGATGGATCGGCGACAGGCTCTCGAGAGCGGAACCGAACAGTCCTGGGCGGAGAGGGCCATCCGGCCCCCCATCGGCGATGAATGGCTGACTGGGGGTCGACGCCCGGAGCCTATACTCAGGTCGGGCATGTCCCCCTACAAGGGGAGCTTGGACGACGAATTCAAAATACCCCAAACATATTCAGAAATGCCCCCTAAAATGTTCAAAAAATGGTTCCAAAATTATTATTAGGCTATCTTTGAATATTCCTCCTGTGGAGGGACATGCCCGACTTAAGCCTATACCGTACCCCCCGACGCCAAACGCTGCCCCTGTCCTCTTTCCCTGGCGGCACGCCGAAGGGGGGTGGGGCCCTGCGGGGGGGGGGGGCATAGGACACCGGAGGCGTCCCAGAGGGTCGGACGGAAGGTAGGGAGATAGCAGAGGCGACAAGGGAAGGACTTCGGGTTGACCCCAAAGGGGGTCCAGCTGAAAAGGGGTAGTGCAATAGATGTGGGGCAAGTGGATTGCAAAAGTACTGCGCCGGAAAATTGTATTGCATTCTTTTGCAAGCAAGCGAAAACCCAGCAATACATTTGCGCCCCGGAGTGTATTGCACGCCCCAACTGTGTACTGCAACCCCACGAATCGATGGCACCGCCTTGTCACTGGACCCCCCTTTGGGTCAACCCGAGGACTCGGCCTGGGGAACTCTCGGCTGGCCGAGATCCGCCCGGCCGGCCGAGCTCGGCGGAGCGACGATCCAAAGCGGGCCCTGCGCGAGACGGCGCCGCGACCTCACGCGGCGGCACACGCAGGCCGCTGGCGCGGCACGCTGCATGGGCAGCGAGGGCGCGCCCACGCGCGACCTCGCGCGTGGAGCTCACGCGCGACCGTCGGCGCAGGGGACCCCGCTGTCGCTCGTCGCTCGGCTGGCCGAGTTCAGCCTGGCGGAGCTCAGCCTGGCCGAGGGGGGCTCGCGAAGCTCGGGCCGGGCGAAAGGGGGGGATCGCAAAGAGGGGGTTCGAGAATCAGCTCACGTGGCTGACTTTCCTGGCGCCTCCCGGCGCCGCAGGCGGCCACGTATCGAGGACTGGGCCCGGCGGCGGGGCCGAAACCAGCCACATGCAGCAAATTTCGTAACCCCCCCTTTCCCTATCCCCCGCTTCCGCCCGGCCCGAGAATCAGCTCGCGCAGCTGGGTTTTCCTGTACCAGCGTATGGCCCCCGGGCGGCGGGGCCAGAACCAGCTGCATGCAGCAATTTTCGTGCCCCCCCCTCGCCCAATCCACCTGTCCCGTCTTCCGCCCCGAACTCGGCAAGGCTCAGGTATTTCCATGGCCAAGAGTGTTCGCTTCGCGTCCGACGAGGGCGGCCCCTGCGACGCGCTGTGCCTTGCGCGAGCTGATGGCGCACCGCTCCGGTTTTTCGCGCGACCGGGGGCCGGGAAAAGCTCGAAACGTGGATGCGTGGGGGCTGGGACGTACTTTATATCAGCGAGTGGAGCCGAAACGTGGTGGGCCAGAGGATCCGCGGAGCGGCTCGCCGAGCGAACGCTTCCGACCGGAAGACAGTCGCTTCGAAGGCGGGAGGGCTCTCAAAAAGCCCTCTCGAGAGAAGGCTGCCTCGTTCGCCCCACCCCTGTGTGCACGCCGCCAGCATCCTCCCACTCCCCCTATCCAAGCGCAGTTCTACTGCCTCATCATCGTCACCTTTACGATGGCCTCCTCGTCCTTGTACAGAACGACCTTGGCGCCCTCTTCGGGCTTGCCGCTATGGAAGCGCGACAGCGGCACCTCCAACTCGTTGAACTCCTCGTCGGCCAGGACGACCTTCTTCTCTTCTTTACCTTGGTGGTCCCTAAAGGTGACAACACCCGGCGGTGAGTCTAGGGCGATTTGGTGTCACCAACCAATTTTGGGACTCGTGTAGTTTTTCGAGGATGTCCCGAACGCTGGTGAGTCCAGGTGTCACGAAGCGTGGCGGTGACCCCGTGTTCCAAAACCCGGCGGTGATTTTTGGGGGATTCCAGGTCACCACCTGATATCTGACCAATTTGGGGGCTCCCAATTACCTTCGCCCGTGAAATACATCACCGTGCACTCGGCCCTGTCTGGCGTGAGCTTGTAGCACTTGGCGCTGGCCCCGTACTTGTGAACCTTCTCCTTGCCAGTCTCCAGGTCCTCGTAGGTGATGTTGTACGAGGCCGCGCCGCGCCCTTGCTTCTGGGGGGCCCACTCCTGGGGAGCACGGGGAGACTTCGCGGCACCGCTACTCCCCAGCTCTCTCCGGGGGTGCCCTCGGACCAGAACCTTGAGAGGCGGGCCGCTGCGGCGAGGACTCCCCGAAACGAGCCGCGGTGTCGGCACCCTCCCGGAGACCTGACGCTGCGACAAAGAGTGCAGCGTCGCGGACAACTGCGACTGGAGCCCCAGACCCCGTCTTTGCCGGGGCGGCCAAGAGGGGGGTGTCCAAGAGGGGGGGGTGCAAAGCATGGCTGGCGGCATGGGCGCGGCCCCAGGGGGGGGGGGCCAGGGAACGTATTGAAACAAGGAGAGGCGCCATGAGATCTGAGGAAATATCATGGCCCACGCCATGATATCCCCCCCTCCCTAGTCATCACCCCCCTCTTTGCCGCCCCCGACCTTTCTGTGCCATCTTTCGAGCCTGATCGATCCGTGAGGGTCCCAGGGTCCGACACCGGGCGAAAACGCTCTTTGTGAAAACGATGCAACGCGAGCATTTTTTTCCCCAACCCTCCTTGGTTGGATATTCGTTCTGAATAAAGGACTGCGGTCCCCAGTTCTCCTCCTCCCGCCTCCCGCCTCCCGTCTCCCGCTCCCCCCTTGTCTCCTCTTGCCTTGCGCATCTGGTGGGGGGCTGCGATCTGCGAAACTGTCGCCACTTTCGAGGGCTGCTGGTGGGTCCAGCGGTCTGAGGCCCTGCGGGGATCTGAGCGAGACCTCGCCGTCCCTGGGAGGGGCTGCGATCTGCGACACTGTCGCCACATTCGAGGGCTGCTGGTGGGTCCAGCGGAGTGAGGCACCGCAGGGATCTGAGCGAGACCTCGCCGTCCCTGGGGGGCTGCGATCTGCGACACTGTCGCCACTTTCGAGGGCTGCTGGTGGGTCCTGCGGACTGAGGCACCGCGGGGATCTGAGCGAGACCTCGCCGTCCCTGGGGGGCTGCGATCTGCGACGCCATCGCCACTTTCGAGGGCTGCTGGTGGGTCCAGCGGAGTGAGGCACCGCGGGGATCTGAGGGAGACCTCGCCGTCCCTGGGGGGCTGCGATCTGCGACACTGTCGCCACTTTCGAGGGCTGCTGGTTGGTCCAGCGGAGTGAGGCACCGTGGGGATCTGAGCGAGACCTTGCCCTGGTTGGCTGCGATCTGCGAAACTGTCGCCACTTTCGAGGGCTGCTGGTGGGTCCTGCGGACTGAGGCGCCGCGGGGATCTGAGCGAGACCTCGCCGTCCCTGGTTGGCTGCGATCTGCGACGCTATCGCCACTTTCGAAGGCTCCTGGTAGGTCCAGCGGAGTGAAGCACCGCGGGGATCTGAGCGAGACCTCGCCGTCCCTGGGGGGCTGCGATCTGCGAAACTGTCGCCACTTTCGAGGGCTGCTGGTGGGTCCAGCGGAGTGGGGCACCGTGGGGATCTGAGCGAGACCTTGCCGTCCCTGGTTGGCTGCGATCTGCGAAACTGTTCGAGGGCTGCTGGTGGGTCCTGCGGACTGAGGCACCGCGGGGATCTGAGCGAGACCTCGCCGTCCCTGGGAGGGGCTGCGATCTGCGACGCTATCGCCACTTTCGAGGACCGCTGGTGGGCTCGCCACTTTCGAAGGCTGCTGGTGGGCCCAGCGGAGTCAGGCACTGCGCGGATCTGAGGTAGACCTCGCCGTTCTTGGGGGGCCATGTCATGCTGTTGCTGCCCTCCGACGTTTCACGCCCCTTGCCCACCGTTTCCCTTCGGACCTTGAGTCCTCCCCAGCGACTCAGGGGTTCACTTAGTTACCCATTGTTCTTCCCTTGATTGGGGACTTGCGAACCTTCCGAATGCCGCTCGCAGACGTATATGCGTCCATTTCACGTCGCCGCCTTCTCGTCAAATCTCCCAAGCTACTCCTGCCCCGCATTTCGCAGGGGTTGGGTACGCCGCCAGGGTAAGGTTTTGTTGTTTGACTTCGGGCGCCCTGCCGATAGAGTTTTATGCAGTCCATCCCACAAAAGCGCGAGAACTGTGAGCATGCATTCGCCAACCATATTCCGAGTTCAAATAGTTGCAACTTCGCATCACTTTCGCAGCACGATTGCCCCTTCAGGCAGCTGCAAATGACACGCCAGCATCTGAGGGTTCTCTTCCTCAGGTCTCCTTCACCTCCCAGTACTCTCCGCCCTTCTCGCACAGAATCATGCCCTTCCGCACCTCGGCCAGAGACCCCATCAATCGAATCGGTAAGTCGGATCGGCGATCGAAATGAATCGGCTCGTCGGGAATCGGCATTGCCGATTCCCGACTTGACTTCTCCCGACGTGGTTGAACCACGTCGGGAGAAGTCAAGTCGGCAGAAATCAAGGCCTCCATGGAGAAACCGAGGCCCCATCATCGGAAGCCGAGGTCGAACCGCACCAGGATCCCGGGTCGCATCGATCGTGATCGAATCGAGCCAAGCCGGAGGAGTCGAGACGAGCCCTGCCTCGGTGATGGCCAGGGGCTCGCGCGAGGACCACCGCAGCTGCGGCACGCCCCCGGCGCGCGCGTCCCGCAGCGCGCCGCGCGCCGAGGCGCGGCCGGCCCTGGCGCAGAGGGCCCACATGGCGCCCTGCGCCTCCGCTGCCGAACGGGTCGGGTGCTGCTCCAGGAAGTGGCCCTGGCCCAGTGCATGCAGTGCTCGCCGTGCCTGGCGGCAGCTGCGGGGTGGCTGCAGCCCATCTGCAGGGCACCCGGCGAGCGGGCTGCGCGTCCGCCCGGCTGCTCCGAGTGGGCCGGGTCCGCGACCCGCCCTGGGCCTGGAGCCGCGCGGCGGGCTGGCGCGACCCACCTGCAGGCGCTCTGCAGGTGGACTGCAACCATCGTGTGACGGTTGCAACTCTCGCACGCCGAACCGACCACTGCCTTAGAAGCTACCCTCCTCGCCTGCCTCCTCCTCCTCCTCCTCCTCCTCCTCCTCCTCCTCCTCCTCCTCCTCCTCCTCCTCCTCCTCCCCCTCCGCAGCCATTTTGGCCCAAGCCATCCGGCCTCCTGGGTGGGGTCCGAGCAGATGGGGTCGGAGGATCGCGCCGCATCGCCGATGTATCGCCGATGCATCGGCGATGCATCGCCGATGCAATGGCGGCGTCGGCGATGCATCGGCGTCGTCGGCGTGGATAACATCGTGCTCCACATCGAGCCGCATCTGGCCCAAAATGCTCCCTGCTTTTCGCGCCATTTCGGGGCCTCTGGGGACCCGTGGGCCTCGTGAGGGGCGCTATGGAAATCGTGGGGGCCTCCTCGGGACCCTGGAAACCGTGGGGACCTCCTTGGGATCCTGGGGGCACCTTGGGCATAGCCTCTGGCAACACCCGAAAAGGGGGCCGCCCCCCCCCGTCTCGGGGCCGCGTCCTAAGCCAAAAAAAAACGGCTGCGAGAGAGGAGCGGATGGGGTGAGGCGAGGGGGAGAGCGGGGCGCAGGAGGGATTGGAATATTTGTTTGTCTCTCTAAGAGAGCGGCAAGTCGGAGCGTAGGCCAAGGGTGCACTATCCACTCCGACCAGAATCAGTCTGGGGAAGGATCAAGAAGGGAGCGAGCAAGGCGAGGCAGAAGAAAACAGAAAGGAAGAACAATGAGGATGCCATGAAGGAAGACGGGTGGAATGTGTGTGGTGTGACGAGGAAGACGGAGGCGGAGGAAACAGAGGGGGAAGGGGGAGTATGGAGGAGGAGGAGGAGAAGGAGGAGGAGGAGGAGGAGGAGGAGGAGGAGGAGAAGGATTGATGAGGAACGAGGAGAAGGGACAAGGGAGGATATCAAGGAAAGACGTACAAGCACGAGGAGGAAAAGTCGGGCGTCCGCCGAGTGGCACGGGCCAGCCCGCAGACGAACTAACAAGCTGTCCGTGTCCAGAACCCGAAAGCGGCAGTCCACCACCTGCCACCCCCCAAGAAATGGTGCCTCCTCCCCCTGGGTGCCCGGTGCCTGGTGGCGATTCTTGGTCGGACTCTGTTGTGGTCGATGTCGTCGTTGGACTCTTGCCAAGTCATGTAGATGAGTGCGGCCCTTCTCGGATGTCGTGGAGGTTCCTCGTCGTCGCTGAAAAACTTGTTGTTTGGTCTGTGGTCGGCTTTTCTGTAAAATGGTATCTGCGCCGGCCGCTGTGACCAGGGGAGCTCAAGCTCAACATTCCTGTGGGAGCCGTCGTACTTCCAGCAGTTGAGAACTGTATTGAATCGTTTTTGTAGCAGTGCGACGTCGTCCCCATTCATGTCGGGGAGGTGAGCAATTGTGATGTGCGTCTCCCTTGTGGCCTTGGCCCAGCCCTTGCTGGTGGGTGCTGTACGTACTCTCGGCCAAACTGTCGTGAGATGTATACGTAATATCTGTCGATG